>JBAMCE010000649.1:0-323501 GCA_037075305.1 Drosophila kanekoi | reverse complement strand
GGCTGAATGTGTTCAGACTTAATAGTCGGATGAGACTATTTTGCTTTGACTTGCTCCCCTAGGCTGCAAATGCTAGATTAACAGGGCTCCTGGTTTCTAAGGTAAGTTTTGGTAAAGCAGTTTTGGCAGCCAGATGGGGCTGTATGTTTTAAGATTAAATTCTCGGGTGAGCCTGTTTGGTTTTGACTTGCTCCCTAGGCTCCACATGCCAGATTGGCCGGGCTCCTGGAATCTAAGACATGGTTTGGTAAAACAGTTTTGGCAGCTGGGCAAGACTGTATGTTTTAAGATTAAATAGTCGGTTGAGCCTATTTGGCTTTGACTTGCGCCCCTAGGATGCAAATGCTGGATTAACAGGGTTCCTGGTATCTGACACAAGTTTTGGTATGGCAATTTTGAGTTCCAGGTGAGGCTGAATGTTTTATGTTTCGTGTGAGACCATTTGGCTTTGACTTTCTCCCCTAGGCGGCACATGCCAGATTGGCGGGGCTCCTGGAATCTAAAAAAGGTTTTGGTAAAACAGTTTTAACAGCTACGTAAGTCTGTATGTTTTAAGTTTAAATAGTCGGGTGAGTCTGTTTGACTTTGACTTGCTCCCCTAGGATGCAAATGCTGGATTAACAGGGTTCCTGATATCTGAGACAAGTTTTGGTAAATCAGTTTTGGCGGCCAGATGGGGCTATATGTTTTAAAATCTAATAGTCGGGTTAGAATATTTGGCTTTGTCTTGCTCCCCTAGGCTGCAAATGCTAGATTAACAGGGTTCCTGGTAACTGAGATAAGTTTTGGTAAATCATTTTTTGCGGCAAGATGGGGCTATATGTTTTAGAATTAAATAGTCGGATGAGCCTGTTTGGCTTTGACTTGCTCCACTAGGCTGCACATGCCAGATTGGCGGTGCTCCTGGAATCTTAGACAAGTTTTGGTAAAACCGTTTTGACAGCTAGGTAAGGCTGTATGCTTTAAGATTAAATAGTCGGGTGAGAGTGTTTGGCTTTGACTTGCGCCCCCAGGATGCAAATGCTGGAATAACAGGGTTCCTGGCATCTAAGACAAGTTTTGGTAAATCATTTTTGGCGGCCAGATGGGGCTATATGTTTTAAGATTTAATAGTCGGGAGAGCCTGTTTGGCTTTGACTTGCGCCCCTAGGATGCAAATGCTGCATTAACAGGGTTCCTGGTATCTGAGACAAGTTTTGGTAAAGCAGCTTTGGCAACTACGTAAGTCTGTATGTTTTAAGATTAAATTGTCGGGTGAGCCTGTTTGGCTTTGACTTGCTCCCTTAGGCTCCACATGCCAGATTGGCTTGGCTCCTGGAATCTAAGACAAGGTTTCGTAGAACAGTTTTGACAGCTGGGCAAGACTGTATGTTTTAAGATTAAATAGTCGGTCTAGCCTGTTTGGCTTTGAGTTGCGCCCCTAGGATGCAAATGCTGGATTAACAGGGTTCCTGGTATCTGAAACAAGTTTTGGTAAGGCAATTTTGAGTACCAGGTGAGGCTGAATGTGTTAAGACTTAATAGTCGGGTGAGACTATTTTGCTTTGACTTGCTCCCATAGGCTGCAAATGCTAGATAAACAGGGCTCCTGGTTTCTAAGGCAAGTTTTGGTAAATCAGTTTTGGCGGCAAGATGGGGCTATATGTTTTAGGATTAAATAGTCGGATGAGCCTGTTTGGCTTTGACTTGCTCCCCTAGGCTGCACATGCCAGATTGGCGGGGCTCCTGGAATCTAAGACAAGTTTTGGTAAAACAGTTTTGACAGCTAGGTAAGGTTGTATGCTTTAAGATTAAATAGTCTGGTGAGCGTGTTTGGCTTTGACTTGCGCCCCTAGGATGCAAATGCTGGAATAACAGGGTTTCTGGTATCTAAGACAAGTTTTGGTAAATCAGTTTTGGCGGCCAGATGGGGCTATATGTTTTAAGATTTAATAGTCGGGTGAGCCTGTTTGGCTTTGACTTGCGCCCCTAGGATGCAAATGCAGGATAACCAGGGTTCCTGGAATCTGAGACAAGTTTTGGTAAGGCAATTCTGAGTTCCAGATGAGGCTGAATGTGTTCAGACTTAATAGTCGGATGAGACTATTTTGCTTTGACTTGCTCCCCTAGGCTGCAAATGCTAGATTAACAGGGCTCCTGGTTTCTAAGGCAAGTTTTGGTAAAGCAGTTTTGGCAGCCAGATGGGGCTGTATGTTTTAAGATTAAATTCTCGGGTGAGCCTGTTTGGTTTTGACTTGCGCCCCTAGGCTCCACATGCCAGATTGGCGGGGCTTCTGGAATCTAAGACAAGGTTTGGTAAAACAGTTTTGGCAGCTGGGCAAGACTGTATGTTTTAAGATTAAATAGTCGGTTGAGCCTATTTGGCCTTGACTTGCGCCCCTAGGATGCAAATGCTGGATTAACAGGGTTCCTGGTATCTGAAACAAGTTTTGGTATGGCAATTTTGAGTTCCAGGTGAGGCTGAATGTTTTATGTTTCGTGTGAGACCATTTGGCTTTGACTTTCTCCCCTAGGCGGCACATGCCAGATTGGCGGGGCTCCTGGAATCTAAAAAAGGTTTTGGTAAAACAGTTTTAACAGCTACGTAAGTCTGTATGTTTTAAGTTTAAATAGTCGGGTGAGTCTGTTTGACTTTGACTTGTTCCCCTAGGATGCAAATGCTGGATTAACAGGGTTCCTGATATCTGAGACAAGTTTTGGTAAATCAGTTTTTGGCGGCCAGATGGGGCTATATGTTTTAAAATTTAATAGTCGGGTGAGAATATTTGGCTTTGTCTTGCTCCCCTAGGCTGCAAATGCTAGATTAACAGGGTTCCTGGTAACTTAGATAAGTTTTGGTAAATCAGTTTTGGCGGCAAGATGGGGCTATATGTTTTAGGATTAAATAGTCGGATGAGCCTGTTTGGCTTTGACTTGCTCCACTAGGCTGCACATGCCAGATTGGCGGTGCTCCTGGAATCTTAGACAAGTTTTGGTAAAACCGTTTTGACAGCTAGGTAAGGCTGTATGCTTTAAGATTAAATAGTCGGGTGAGAGTGTTTGGCTTTGACTTGCGCCCCCAGGATGCAAATGCTGGAATAACAGGGTTCCTGGCATCTAAGACAAGTTTTGGTAAATCATTTTTGGCGGCCAGATGGGGCTATATGTTTTAAGATTTAATAGTCGGGAGAGCCTGTTTGGCTTTGACTTGCGCCCCTAGGATGCAAATGCTGCATTAACAGGGTTCCTGGTATCTGAGACAAGTTTTGGTAAAGCAGCTTTGGCAACTACGTAAGTCTGTATGTTTTAAGATTAAATTGTCGGGTGAGCCTGTTTGGCTTTGACTTGCTCCCTTAGGCTCCACATGCCAGATTGGCTTGGCTCCTGGAATCTAAGACAAGGTTTCGTAGAACAGTTTTGACAGCTGGGCAAGACTGTATGTTTTAAGATTAAATAGTCGGTCTAGCCTGTTTGGCTTTGAGTTGCGCCCCTAGGATGCAAATGCTGGATTAACAGGGTTCCTGGTATCTGAAACAAGTTTTGGTAAGGCAATTTTGAGTACCAGGTGAGGCTGAATGTGTTAAGACTTAATAGTCGGGTGAGACTATTTTGCTTTGACTTGCTCCCATAGGCTGCAAATGCTAGATAAACAGGGCTCCTGGTTTCTAAGGCAAGTTTTGGTAAATCAGTTTTGGCGGCAAGATGGGGCTATATGTTTTAGGATTAAATAGTCGGATGAGCCTGTTTGGCTTTGACTTGCTCCCCTAGGCTGCACATGCCAGATTGGCGGGGCTCCTGGAATCTAAGACAAGTTTTGGTAAAACAGTTTTGACAGCTAGGTAAGGTTGTATGCTTTAAGATTAAATAGTCTGGTGAGCGTGTTTGGCTTTGACTTGCGCCCCTAGGATGCAAATGCTGGAATAACAGGGTTTCTGGTATCTAAGACAAGTTTTGGTAAATCAGTTTTGGCGGCCAGATGGGGCTATATGTTTTAAGATTTAATAGTCGGGTGAGCCTGTTTGGCTTTGACTTGCGCCCCTAGGATGCAAATGCAGGATAACCAGGGTTCCTGGAATCTGAGACAAGTTTTGGTAAGGCAATTCTGAGTTCCAGATGAGGCTGAATGTGTTCAGACTTAATAGTCGGATGAGACTATTTTGCTTTGACTTGCTCCCCTAGGCTGCAAATGCTAGATTAACAGGGCTCCTGGTTTCTAAGGCAAGTTTTGGTAAAGCAGTTTTGGCAGCCAGATGGGGCTGTATGTTTTAAGATTAAATTCTCGGGTGAGCCTGTTTGGTTTTGACTTGCGCCCCTAGGCTCCACATGCCAGATTGGCGGGGCTTCTGGAATCTAAGACAAGGTTTGGTAAAACAGTTTTGGCAGCTGGGCAAGACTGTATGTTTTAAGATTAAATAGTCGGTTGAGCCTATTTGGCCTTGACTTGCGCCCCTAGGATGCAAATGCTGGATTAACAGGGTTCCTGGTATCTGAAACAAGTTTTGGTATGGCAATTTTGAGTTCCAGGTGAGGCTGAATGTTTTATGTTTCGTGTGAGACCATTTGGCTTTGACTTTCTCCCCTAGGCGGCACATGCCAGATTGGCGGGGCTCCTGGAATCTAAAAAAGGTTTTGGTAAAACAGTTTTAACAGCTACGTAAGTCTGTATGTTTTAAGTTTAAATAGTCGGGTGAGTCTGTTTGACTTTGACTTGTTCCCCTAGGATGCAAATGCTGGATTAACAGGGTTCCTGATATCTGAGACAAGTTTTGGTAAATCAGTTTTGGCGGCCAGATGGGGCTATATGTTTTAAAATTTAATAGTCGGGTGAGAATATTTGGCTTTGTCTTGCTCCCCTAGGCTGCAAATGCTAGATTAACAGGGTTCCTGGTAACTTAGATAAGTTTTGGTAAATCAGTTTTGGCGGCAAGATGGGGCTATATGTTTTAGGATTAAATAGTCGGATGAGCCTGTTTGGCTTTGACTTGCTCCACTAGGCTGCACATGCCAGATTGGCGGTGCTCCTGGAATCTAAGACAAGTTTTCGTAAAACCGTTTTGACAGCTAGGTAAGGCTGTATGCTTTAAGATTAAATAGTCGGGTGAGAGTGTTTGGCTTTGACTTGCGCCCCTAGGATGCAAATGCTGGAATAACAGGGTTCCTGGCATCTAAGACAAGTTTTGGTAAATCATTTTTGGCGGCCAGATGGGGCTATATGTTTTAAGATTTAATAGTCGGGAGAGCCTGTTTGGCTTTGACTTGCGCCCCTAGGATGCAAATGCTGCATTAACAGGGTTCCTGGTATCTGAGACAAGTTTTGGTAAAGCAGCTTTGGCAGCTACGTAAGTCTGTATGTTTTAAGATTAAATTGTCGGGTGAGCCTGTTTGGCTTTGACTTGCTCCCTTAGGCTCCACATGCCAGATTGGCTTGGCTCCTGGAATCTAAGACAAGGTTTGGTAAAACAGTTTTGACAGCTGGGCAAGACTGTATGTTTAAAGATTAAATAGTCGGTCTAGCCTGTTTGGCTTTGAGTTGCGCCCCTAGGATGCAAATGCTGGATTAACAGGGTTCCTGGTATCTGAAACAAGTTTTGGTAAGGCCATTTTGAGTACCAGGTGAGGCTGAATGTGTTAAGACTTAATAGTCGGGTGAGACTATTTGGCTTTGACTTGCTCCCATAGGCTGCAAATGCTAGAATAACAGGGCTCCTGGTTTCTAAGGCAAGTTTTGGTAAAGCAGTTTTGGCAGCTACGTAAGTCTGTATGTTTTAAGATTAAATTGTCAGGTGAGCCTGTTTGGCTTTGACTTGCTCCCCTAGGCTCCACATGCCAGATTGGCGGGGCTCCTGGAATCTAAGACAAGTTTTGGTAAAACAGTTTTGACAGCTAGGTATGGTTGTATGCTTTAAGATTAAGTAGTCGGAAGAGCGTGTTTGGCTTTGACTTGCGCCCCTAGGATGCAAATGCTGGAATAACTGCGTTTCTGGTATCTAAGACAAGTTTTGGTAAATCAGTTTTGGCGGCCAGATGGGGCTATATGTTTTAAGATTTAATAGTCGGGTGAGCCTGTTTGGCTTTGACTTGCGCCCCTAGGATGCCAATGCTGGATAACCAGGGTTCCTGGAATCTGAGACAAGTTTTGGTAAGGCAATTCTGAGTTCCAGGTGAGGCTGAATGTGTTCAGACTTAATAGTCGGATGAGATTATTTTGCTTTGACTTGCTCCCCTAGGCTGCAAATGCTGGATTAACAGGGCTCCTGGTTTCTAAGGCAAGTTTTGGTAAAGCAGTTTTGGCAGCTAGATGGGGCTGTATGTTTTAAGATTAAATTCTCGGGTGAGCCTGTTTGGTTTTGACTTGCTCCCCTAGGCTCCACATGCCAGATTGGCGGGGCTTCTGGAATCTAAGACAAGGTTTGGTAAAACAGTTTTGGCAGCTGGGCAAGACTGTATGTTTTAAGATTAAATAGTCGGTTGAGCCTATTTGGCCTTGACTTGCGCCCCTAGGATGCAAATGCTGGATTAACAGGGTTCCTGGTATCTGAAACAAGTTTTGGTATGGCAATTTTGAGTTCCAGGTGAGGCTGAATGTTTTATGTTTCGTGTGAGACCATTTGGCTTTGACTTTCTCCCCTAGGCGGCACATGCCAGATTGGCGGGGCTCCTGGAATCTAAAAAAGGTTTTGGTAAAACAGTTTTAACAGCTACGTAAGTCTGTATGTTTTAAGTTTAAATAGTCGGGTGAGTCTGTTTGACTTTGACTTGTTCCCCTAGGATGCAAATGCTGGATTAACAGGGTTCCTGATATCTGAGACAAGTTTTGGTAAATCAGTTTTGGCGGCCAGATGGGGCTATATGTTTTAAAATTTAATAGTCGGGTGAGCATATTTGGCTTTGACTTGCTCCCCTAGGCTGCAAATGCTAGATTAACAGGGTTCCTGGTAACTGAGATAAGTTTTGGTAAATCAGTTTTGGCGGCAAGATGGGGCTATATGTTTTAGGATTAAATAGTCAGATGAGCCTGTTTGGCTTTGACTTGCTCCACTAGGCTGCACATGCCAGATTGGCGGTGCTCCTCGAATCTAAGACAAGTTTTGGTAAAACAGTTTTGACAGCTAGGTAAGGCTGTATGCTTTAAGATTAAATAGTCGGGTGAGCGTGTTTGGCTTTGACTTGCGCCCCTAGGATGAAAATGCTGGAATAACGGGGTTCCTGGCATCTAAGACAAGTTTTGTCAAATCATTTTTGGCGGCCAGATGGGGCTATATGTTTTAAGATTTAATAGTCGGGAGAGCCTGTTTGGCTTTGACTTGCGCCCCTAGGATGAAAATGCTGCATTAACAGGGTTCCTGGTATCTGAGACAAGTTTTGGTAAAGCAGCTTTGGCAACTACGTAAGTCTGTATGTTTTAAGATTAAATTGTCGGGTGAGCCTGTTTGGCTTTGACTTGCTCCCTTAGGCTCCACATGCCAGATTGGCTTGGCTCCTGGAATCTAAGACAAGGTTTGGTAAAACAGTTTTGACAGCTGGGCAAGACTGTATGTTTTAAGATTAAATAGTCGGTCTAGCCTGTTTGGCTTTGAGTTGCGCCCCTAGGATGCAAATGCTGGATTAACAGGGTTCCTGGTATCTGAAACAAGTTTTGGTAAGGCAATTTTGAGTACCAGGTGAGGCTGAATGTGTTAAGACTTAATAGTCGGGTGAGACTATTTTGCTTTGACTTGCTCCCATAGGCTGCAAATGCTAGATTAACAGGGCTCCTGGTTTCTAAGGCAAGTTTTGGTAAAGCAGTTTTGGCAGCTACGTAAGTCTGTATGTTTTAAGATTAAATTGTCAGGTGAGCCTGTTTGGCTTTGACTTGCTCCCCTAGGCTCCACATGCCAGATTGGCGGGGCTCCTCGAATCTAAGACAAGTTTTGGTAAAACAGTTTTGACAGCTAGGTAAGGTTGTATGCTTTAAGATTAAATAGTCGGAAGAGCGAGTTCGGCTTTGACTTGCGCCCCTAGGATGCAAATGCTGGAATAACAGGGTTCCTGGTATCTAAGACAAGTTTTGGTAAATCAGTTTTGGCGGCCAGATGGGGCTATATGTTTTAAGATTTAATAGTCGGGTGAGCCTGTTTGGCTTTGACTTGCGCCCCTAGGATGCAAATGCTGGATAACCAGGGTTCCTGGAATCTGAGACAAGTTTTGGTAAGGCAATTCTGAGTTCCAGGTGAGGCTGAATGTGTTCAGACTTAATAGTCGGATGAGATTATTTTGCTTTGACTTGCTCCCCTAGGCTTCAAATGCTAGATTAACAGGGCTCCTGGTTTCTAAGGCAAGTTTTGGTAAAGCAGTTTTGGCAGCCAGATGGGGCTGTATGTTTTAAGATTAAATTCTCGGGTGAGCCTGTTTGGTTTTGACTTGCTCCCCTAGGCTCCACATGCCAGATTGGCGGGGCTTCTGGAATCTAAGACAAGGTTTGGTAAAACAGTTTTGGCAGCTGGGCAAGACTGTATGTTTTAAGATTAAATAGTCGGTTGAGCATATTTGGCCTTGACTTGCGCCCCTAGGATGCAAATGCTGTATTAACAGGGTTCCTGGTATCTGAAACAAGTTTTGGTATGGCAATTTTGATCCCCTAGGCGGCACATGCCAGATTGGCGGGGCTCCTGGAATCTAAAAAAAGCTTTGGTAGAACAGTTTTGACAGCTACGTAAGTCTGTATGTTTTAAGTTTAAATAGTCGGGTGAGTCTGTTTGACTTTGACTTGTTCCCCTAGGATGCAAATGCTGGATAAACAGGGTTCCTGATATCTGAGACAAGTTTTAGTCAATCAGTTTTGGCGGCCAGATGGGGCTATATGTTTTAAAATTTAATAGTCGGGTGAGAATATTTGGCTTTGTCTTGCTCCCCTAGGCTGCAAATGCTAGATTAAAAGGGTTCCTGGTAACTGAGATAAGTTTTGGTAAATCAGTTTTGGCGGCGAGATGGGGCTATATGTTTTAGGATTAAATAGTCAGATGAGCCTGTTTGGCTTTGACTTGCTCCACTAGGCTGCACATGCCAGATTGGCGGTGCTGCTGGAATCTAAGACAAGTTTTGGTAAAACAGTTTTGACAGCTAGGTAAGGCTGTATGCTTTAAGATTAAATAGTCGGGTGAACGTGTTTGGCTTTGACTTGCGCCCCTAGGATGAAAATGCTGGAATAACAGGGTTCCTGGCATCTAAGACAAGTTTTGGTAAATCATTTTTGGCGGCCAGATGGGGCTATATGTTTTAAGATTTAATAGTCGGGAGAGCCTGTTTGGCTTTGACTTGCGCCCCTAGGGATGCAAATGCTGCATTAACAGGGTTCCTGGTATCTGAGACAAGTTTTGGTAAAGCAGCTTTGGCAACTACGTAAGTCTGTATGTTTTAAGATTAAATTGTCGGGTGAGCCTGTTTGGCTTTGACTTGCTCCCTTAGGCTCCACATGCCAGATTGGCTTGGCTCCTGGAATCTAAGACAAGGTTTGGTAAAACAGTTTTGACAGCTGGGCAAGACTGTATGTTTTAAGATTAAATAGTCGGTCTAGCCTGTTTGGCTTTGAGTTGCGCCCCTAGGATGCAAATGCTGGATTAACAGGGTTCCTGGTATCTGAAACAAGTTTTGGTAAGGCAATTTTGAGTACCAGGTGAGGCTGAATGTGTTAAGACTTAATAGTCGGGTGAGACTATTTTGCTTTGACTTGCTCCCATAGGCTGCAAATGCTAGATTAACAGGGCTCCTGGTTTCTAAGGCAAGTTTTGGTAAAGCAGTTTTGGCAGCTACGTAAGTCTGTATGTTTTAAGATTAAATTGTCAGGTGAGCCTGTTTGGCTTTCACTTGCTCCCCTACGCTCCACATGCCAGATTGGCGGGGCTCCTGGAATCTAAGACAAGTTTTGGTAAAACAGTTTTGACAGCTAGGTAAGGTTGTATGCTTTAAGATTAAATAGTCGGAAGAGCGTGTTTGGCTTTGACTTGCGCCCCTGGGATGCAAATGCTGGAATAACAGGGTTTCTGGTATCTAAGACAAGTTTTGGTAAATCAGTTCTGGCGGCCAGATGGGGCTATATGTTTTAAGATTTAATAGTCGGGTGAGCCTGTTTGGCTTTGACTTGCGCCCCTAGGATGCCAATGCTGGATAACCAGGGTTCCTGGAATCTGAGACAAGTTTTGGTAAGGCAATTCTGAGTTCCAGGTGAGGCTGAATGTGTTCAGACTTAATAGTCGGATGAGACTATTTTGCTTTGACTTGCTCCCATAGGCTGCAAATGTTAGATTAACAGGGCGTCTGGTATCTAAGGCAAGTTTTGGTAAAGCAGTTTTGGCAGCTACGTAAGTCTGTATGTTTTAAGATTATATTGTCAGGTGAGCCTGTTTGGCTTTGACTTGCTCCCCTAGGCTCCACATGCCAGATTGGCGGGGCTCCTGGAATCTAAGACAAGTTTTGGTAAAACAGTTTTGACAGCTAGGTAAGGTTGTATGCTTTAAGATTAAATAGTCGGAAGAGCGTGTTTGGCTTTGACTTGCGCCCCTAGGATGCAAATGCTGGAATAACAGGGTTTCTGGTATCTAAGACAAGTTTTGGTAAATCAGTTTTGGCGGCCAGATGGGGCTATATGTTTTAAGATTTAATAGTCGGGTGAGCCTGTTTGGCTTTGTCTTGCTCCCCTAGGCTGCAAATGCTAGATTAACAGGGCTCCTGGTTTCTAAGGCAAGTTTTGGTAAAGCAGTTTTTGCAGCCAGATGGGGCTGTATGTTTTAAGATTAAATTCTCGGGTGAGCCTGTTTGGTTTTGACTTGCTCCCCTAGGCTCCACATGCCAGATTGGCGGGGCTTCTGGAATCTAAGACAAGGTTTGGTAAAACAGTTTTGTCAGCTGGGCAAGACTGTATGTTTTAAGATTAAATAGTCGGTTGAGCCTATTTGGCCTTGACTTGCGCCCCTAGGATGCAAATGCTGGATTAACAGGGTTCCTGGTATCTGAAACAAGTTTTGGTATGGCAATTTTGAGTTCCAGGTGAGGCTGAATGTTTTATGTTTCGTGTGAGACCATTTGGCTTTGACTTTCTCCCCTAGGCGGCACATGCCAGATTGGCGGGGCTCCTGGAATCTAAAAAAGGTTTTGGTAAAACAGTTTTAACAGCTACGTAAGTCTGTATGTTTTAAGTTTAAATAGTCGGGTGAGTCTTTTTGACTTTGACTTGTTCCCCTAGGATGCAAATGCTGGATTAACAGGGTTCCTGATATCTGAGACAAGTTTTGGTAAATCAGTTTTGGCGGCCAGATGGGGCTATATGTTTTAAAATTTAATAGTCGGGTGAGAATATTTGGCTTTGTCTTGCTCCCCTAGGCTGCAAATGCTAGATTAACAGGGTTCCTGGTAGCTGAGATAAGTTTTCGGTAAATCAGTTTTGGCGGCAAGATGGGGCTATATGTTTTAGGATTAAATAGTCAGATGAGCCTGTTTGGCTTTGACTTGCTCCATTAGGCTGCACATGCCAGATTGGCGGTGCTCCTGGAATCTAAGACAAGTTTTGGTAAAACAGTTTTGACAGCTAGGTAAGGCTGTATGCTTTAAGATTAAATAGTCGGGTGAGCGTGTTTGGCTTTGACTTGCGCCCCTAGGATGAAAATGCTGGAATAACAGGGTTCCTGATATCTGAGACAAGTTTTGGTAAATCAGTTTTGGCGGCCAGATGGGGCTATATGTTTTAAAATTTAATAGTCGGGTGAGAATATTTGGCTTTGTCTTGCTCCCCTAGGCTGCAAATGCTAGATTAACAGGGTTCCTGGTAGCTGAGATAGTTTTCGGTAAATCAGTTTTGGCGGCAAGATGGGGGCTATATGTTTTAGGATTAAATAGTCAGATGAGACCTGTTTGGCTTTGACTTGCTCCATTAGGCTGCACATGCCAGATTGGCTGTGGCTCCTGGAATCTAAGACAAGGTTTGGTAAAACAGTTTTGACAGCTGGGCAAGACTGTATGTTTTAAGATTAAATAGTCGGGAGAGCCTGTTTGGCTTTGACTTGCGCCCCTAGGATGCAAATGCTGGATTAACAGGGTTCCTGGTATCTGAGACAAGTTTTGGTAAAGCAGCTTTGGCAACTACGTAAGGCTGTATGTTTTAAGATTAAATAGTCGGGTGAGACTGTTTGGCTTTGACTTGCTCCTTAGGCTCCACATGCCAGATTGGCTTGGCTCCTGGAATCTAAGACAAGGTTTGGTAAAACAGTTTTGACAGCTGGGCAAGACTGTATGTTTTAAGATTAAATAGTCGGTCTAGCCTGTTTGGCTTTGAGTTGCGCCCCTAGGATGCCAATGCTGGATAACCAGGGTTCCTGGAATCTGAGACAAGTTTTGGTAAGGCAATTCTGAGTTCCAGGTGAGGCTGAATGTGTTCAGACTTAATAGTCGGATGAGACTATTTTGCTTTGACTTGCTCCCATAGGCTGCAAATGTTAGATTAACAGGGCGTCTGGTATCTAAGGCAAGTTTTGGTAAAGCAGTTTTGGCAGCTACGTAAGTCTGTATGTTTTAAGATTAAGTTGTCAGGTGAGCCTGTTTGGCTTTGACTTGCTCCCCTAGGCTCCACATGCCAGATTGGCGGGGCTCCTGGAATCTAAGACAAGTTTTGGTAAAACAGTTTTGACAGCTAGGTAAGGTTGTATGCTTTAAGATTAAATAGTCGGAAGAGCGTGTTTGGCTTTGACTTGCGCCCCTAGGATGCAAATGCTGGAATAACAGGGTTTCTGGTATCTAAGACAAGTTTTGGTAAATCAGTTTTGGCGGCCAGATGGGGCTATATGTTTTAAGATTTAATAGTCGGGTGAGCCTGTTTGGCTTTGTCTTGCTCCCCTAGGCTGCAAATGCTAGATTAACAGGGCTCCTGGTTTCTAAGGCAAGTTTTGGTAAAGCAGTTTTGGCAGCCAGATGGGGCTGTATGTTTTAAGACTAAATTCTCGGGTGAGCCTGTTTGGTTTTGACTTGCTCCCCTAGGCTCCACATGCCAGATTGACGGGGCTCCTGGAATCTAAGACAAGGTTTGGTAAAACAGTTTTGGCAGCTGGGCAAGACTGTATGTTTTAAGATTAAATAGTCGGTTGAGCCTATTTGGCCTTGACTTGCGCCCCTAGGATGCAAATGCTGGATTAACAGGGTTCCTGGTATCTGAAACAAGTTTTGGTAAAGCAGTTTTGGCAGCCAGATGGGGCTGTATGTTTTAAGATTAAATTCTCGGGTGAGCCTGTTTGGTTTTGACTTGCTCCCCTAGGCTCCACATGCCAGATTGGCCGGGCTCCTGGAATCTAAGACATGGTTTGGTAAAACAGTTTTGGCAGCTGGGCAAGACTGTATGTTTTAAGATTAAATAGTCGGTTGAGCCTATTTGGCTTTGACTTGCGCGCTAGGATGCAAATGCTGGATTAACAGGGTTCCTGGTATCTGACACAAGTTTTGGTATGTCAATTTTGAGTTCCAGGTGAGGCTGAATGTTTTATGTTTCGTGTGAGACTATTTGGCTTTGACTTTCTCCCCTAGGCGGCACATGCCAGATTGGCGGGGCTCCTGGAATCTAAAAAGGTTTTGGTAAAACAGTTTTAACAGCTACGTAAGTCTGTATGTTTTAAGTTTAAATAGTCGGGTGAGTCTGTTTGACTTTGACTTGCTCCCCTAGGATGCAAATGCTGGATTAACAGGGTTCCTGATATCTGAGACAAGTTTTGGTAAATCAGTTTTGGCGGCCAGATGGGGCTATATGTTTTAAAATCTAATAGTCGGGTTAGAATATTTGGCTTTGTCTTGCTCCCCTAGGCTGCAAATGCTAGATTAACAGGGTTCCTGGTAACTGAGATAAGTTTTGGTAAATCATTTTTTGCGGCAAGATGGGGCTATATGTTTTAGGATTAAATAGTCGGATGAGCCTGTTTGGCTTTGACTTGCTCCACTAGGCTGCACATGCCAGATTGGCGGTGCTCCTGGAATCTTAGACAAGTTTTGGTAAAACCGTTTTGACAGCTAGGTAAGGCTGTATGCTTTAAGATTAAATAGTCGGGTGAGAGTGTTTGGCTTTGACTTGCGCCCCCAGGATGCAAATGCTGGAATAACAGGGTTCCTGGCATCTAAGACAAGTTTTGGTAAATCATTTTTGGCGGCCAGATGGGGCTATATGTTTTAAGATTTAATAGTCGGGAGAGCCTGTTTGGTTTTGACTTGCGCCCCTAGGATGCAAATGCTGCATTAACAGGGTTCCTGGTATCTGAGACAAGTTTTGGTAAAGCAGCTTTGGCAACTACGTAAGTCTGTATGTTTTAAGATTAAATTGTCGGGTGAGCCTGTTTGGCTTTGACTTGCTCCCTTAGGCTCCACATGCCAGATTGGCTTGGCTCCTGGAATCTAAGACAAGGTTTCGTAGAACAGTTTTGACAGCTGGGCAAGACTGTATGTTTTAAGATTAAATAGTCGGTCTAGCCTGTTTGGCTTTGAGTTGCGCCCCTAGGATGCAAATGCTGGATTAACAGGGTTCCTGGTATCTGAAACAAGTTTTGGTAAGGCAATTTTGAGTACCAGGTGAGGCTGAATGTGTTAAGACTTAATAGTCGGGTGAGACTATTTTGCTTTGACTTGCTCCCATAGGCTGCAAATGCTAGATAAACAGGGCTCCTGGTTTCTAAGGCAAGTTTTGGTAAATCAGTTTTGGCGGCAAGATGGGGCTATATGTTTTAGGATTAAATAGTCGGATGAGCCTGTTTGGCTTTGACTTGCTCCCCTAGGCTGCACATGCCAGATTGGCGGGGCTCCTGGAATCTAAGACAAGTTTTGGTAAAACAGTTTTGACAGCTAGGTAAGGTTGTATGCTTTAAGATTAAATAGTCTGGTGAGCGTGTTTGGCTTTGACTTGCGCCCCTAGGATGCAAATGCTGGAATAACAGGGTTTCTGGTATCTAAGACAAGTTTTGGTAAATCAGTTTTGGCGGCCAGATGGGGCTATATGTTTTAAGATTTAATAGTCGGGTGAGCCTGTTTGGCTTTGACTTGCGCCCCTAGGATGCAAATGCAGGATAACCAGGGTTCCTGGAATCTGAGACAAGTTTTGGTAAGGCAATTCTGAGTTCCAGATGAGGCTGAATGTGTTCAGACTTAATAGTCGGATGAGACTATTTTGCTTTGACTTGCTCCCCTAGGCTGCAAATGCTAGATTAACAGGGCTCCTGGTTTCTAAGGCAAGTTTTGGTAAAGCAGTTTTGGCAGCCAGATGGGGCTGTATGTTTTAAGATTAAATTCTCGGGTGAGCCTGTTTGGTTTTGACTTGCGCCCCTAGGCTCCACATGCCAGATTGGCGGGGCTTCTGGAATCTAAGACAAGGTTTGGTAAAACAGTTTTGGCAGCTGGGCAAGACTGTATGTTTTAAGATTAAATAGTCGGTTGAGCCTATTTGGCCTTGACTTGCGCCCCTAGGATGCAAATGCTGGATTAACAGGGTTCCTGGTATCTGAAACAAGTTTTGGTATGGCAATTTTGAGTTCCAGGTGAGGCTGAATGTTTTATGTTTCGTGTGAGACCATTTGGCTTTGACTTTCTCCCCTAGGCGGCACATGCCAGATTGGCGGGGCTCCTGGAATCTAAAAAGGTTTTGGTAAAACAGTTTTAACAGCTACGTAAGTCTGTATGTTTTAAGTTTAAATAGTCGGGTGAGTCTGTTTGACTTTGACTTGTTCCCCTAGGATGCAAATGCTGGATTAACAGGGTTCCTGATATCTGAGACAAGTTTTGGTAAATCAGTTTTGGCGGCCAGATGGGGCTATATGTTTTAAAATTTAATAGTCGGGTGAGAATATTTGGCTTTGTCTTGCTCCCCTAGGCTGCAAATGCTAGATTAACAGGGTTCCTGGTAACTTAGATAAGTTTTGGTAAATCAGTTTTGGCGGCAAGATGGGGCTATATGTTTTAGGATTAAATAGTCGGATGAGCCTGTTTGGCTTTGACTTGCTCCACTAGGCTGCACATGCCAGATTGGCGGTGCTCCTGGAATCTAAGACAAGTTTTCCTAAAACCGTTTTGACAGCTAGGTAAGGCTGTATGCTTTAAGATTAAATAGTCGGGTGAGAGTGTTTGGCTTTGACTTGCGCCCCTAGGATGCAAATGCTGGAATAACAGGGTTCCTGGCATCTAAGACAAGTTTTGGTAAATCATTTTTGGCGGCCAGATGGGGCTATATGTTTTAAGATTTAATAGTCGGGAGAGCCTGTTTGGCTTTGACTTGCGCCCCTAGGATGCAAATGCTGCATTAACAGGGTTCCTGGTATCTGAGACAAGTTTTGGTAAAGCAGCTTTGGCAGCTACGTAAGTCTGTATGTTTTAAGATTAAATTGTCGGGTGAGCCTGTTTGGCTTTGACTTGCTCCCTTAGGCTCCACATGCCAGATTGGCTTGGCTCCTGGAATCTAAGACAAGGTTTGGTAAAACAGTTTTGACAGCTGGGCAAGACTGTATGTTTTAAGATTAAATAGTCGGTCTAGCCTGTTTGGCTTTGAGTTGCGCCCCTAGGATGCAAATGCTGGATTAACAGGGTTCCTGGTATCTGAAACAAGTTTTGGTAAGGCCATTTTGAGTACCAGGTGGGGCTGAATGTGTTAAGACTTAATAGTCGGGTGAGACTATTTGGCTTTGACTTGCTCCCATGGCTGCAAATGCTAGAATAACAGGGCTCCTGGTTTCTAAGGCAAGTTTTGGTAAAGCAGTTTTGGCAGCTACGTAAGTCTGTATGTTTTAAGATTAAATTGTCAGGTGAGCCTGTTTGGCTTTGACTTTGCTCCCCTAGGCTCCACATGCCAGATTGGCGGGGCTCCTCGAATCTAAGACAAGTTTTGGTAAAACAGTTTTGACAGCTAGGTAAGGTTGTATGCTTTAAGATTAAATAGTCGGAAGAGCGTGTTTGGCTTTGACTTGCGCCCCTGGGATGCAAATGCTGGAATAACAGGGTTTCTGGTATCTAAGACAAGTTTTGGTAAATCAGTTCTGGCGGCCAGATGGGGCTATATATTTTAAGATTTAATAGTCGGGTGAGCCTGTTTGGCTTTGACTTGCGCCCCTAGGATGCAAATGCTGGAATAACAGGGTTCCTGGTATCTAAGACAAGTTTTGGTAAATCAGTTTTGGCGGCCAGATGGGGCTATATGTTTTAAGATTTAATAGTCGGGTGAGCCTGTTTGGCTTTGACTTGCGCCCCTAGGATGCAAATGCTGGATAACCAGGGTTCCTGGAATCTGAGACAAGTTTTGGTAAGGCAATTCTGAGTTCCAGGTGAGGCTGAATGTGTTCAGACTTAATAGTCGGATGAGATTATTTTGCTTTGACTTGCTCCCCTAGGCTTCAAATGCTAGATTAACAGGGCTCCTGGTTTCTAAGGCAAGTTTTGGTAAAGCAGTTTTGGCAGCCAGATGGGGCTGTATGTTTTAAGATTAAATTCTCGGGTGAGCCTGTTTGGTTTTGACTTGCTCCCCTAGGCTCCACATGCCAGATTGGCGGGGCTTCTGGAATCTAAGACAAGGTTTGGTAAAACAGTTTTGGCAGCTGGGCAAGACTGTATGTTTTAAGATTAAATAGTCGGTTGAGCATATTTGGCCTTGACTTGCGCCCCTAGGATGCAAATGCTGTATTAACAGGGTTCCTGGTATCTGAAACAAGTTTTGGTATGGCAATTTTGATCCCCTAGGCGGCACATGCCAGATTGGCGGGGGTCCTGGAATCTAAAAAAGCTTTGGTAAAACAGTTTTGACAGCTACGTAAGTCTGTATGTTTTAAGTTTAAATAGTCGGGTGAGTCTGTTTGACTTTGACTTGTTCCCCTAGGATGCAAATGCTGGATAAACAGGGTTCCTGATATCTGAGACAAGTTTTAGTCAATCAGTTTTGGCGGCCAGATGGGGCTATATGTTTTAAAATTTAATAGTCGGGTGAGAATATTTGGCTTTGTCTTGCTCCCCTAGGCTGCAAATGCTAGATTAACAGGGTTCCTGGTAACTGAGATAAGTTTTGGTAAATCAGTTTTGGCGGCGAGATGGGGCTATATGTTTTAGGATTAAATAGTCAGATGAGCCTGTTTGGCTTTGACTTGCTCCACTAGGCTGCACATGCCAGATTGGCGGTGCTGCTGGAATCTAAGACAAGTTTTGGTAAAACAGTTTTGACAGCTAGGTAAGGCTGTATGCTTTAAGATTAAATAGTCGGGTGAACGTGTTTGGCTTTGACTTGCGCCCCTAGGATGAAAATGCTGGAATAACAGGGTTCCTGGCATCTAAGACAAGTTTTGGTAAATCATTTTTGGCGGCCAGATGGGGCTATATGTTTTAAGATTTAATAGTCGGGAGAGCCTGTTTGGCTTTGACTTGCGCCCCTAGGATGCAAATGCTGCATTAACAGGGTTCCTGGTATCTGAGACAAGTTTTGGTAAAGCAGCTTTGGCAACTACGTAAGTCTGTATGTTTTAAGATTAAATTGTCGGGTGAGCCTGTTTGGCTTTGACTTGCTCCCTTAGGCTCCACATGCCAGATTGGCTTGGCTCCTGGAATCTAAGACAAGGTTTGGTAAAACAGTTTTGACAGCTGGGCAAGACTGTATGTTTTAAGATTAAATAGTCGGTCTAGCCTGTTTGGCTTTGAGTTGCGCCCCTAGGATGCAAATGCTGGATTAACAGGGTTCCTGGTATCTGAAACAAGTTTTGGTAAGGCAATTTTGAGTACCAGGTGAGGCTGAATGTGTTAAGACTTAATAGTCGGGTGAGACTATTTTGCTTTGACTTGCTCCCATAGGCTGCAAATGCTAGATTAACAGGGCTCCTGGTTTCTAAGGCAAGTTTTGGTAAAGCAGTTTTGGCAGCTACGTAAGTCTGTATGTTTTAAGATTAAATTGTCAGGTGAGCCTGTTTGGCTTTCACTTGCTCCCCTACGCTCCACATGCCAGATTGGCGGGGCTCCTGGAATCTAAGACAAGTTTTGGTAAAACAGTTTTGACAGCTAGGTAAGGTTGTATGCTTTAAGATTAAATAGTCGGAAGAGCGTGTTTGGCTTTGACTTGCGCCCCTGGGATGCAAATGCTGGAATAACAGGGTTTCTGGTATCTAAGACAAGTTTTGGTAAATCAGTTCTGGCGGCCAGATGGGGCTATATATTTTAAGATTTAATAGTCGGGTGAGCCTGTTTGGCTTTGACTTGCGCCCCTAGGATGCCAATGCTGGATAACCAGGGTTCCTGGAATCTGAGACAAGTTTTGGTAAGGCAAT
Source organism: Drosophila kanekoi (assembly GCA_037075305.1). Taxonomy (NCBI): domain Eukaryota; kingdom Metazoa; phylum Arthropoda; class Insecta; order Diptera; family Drosophilidae; genus Drosophila; species Drosophila kanekoi. Next base: position 304,242 of record JBAMCE010000649.1, on the reverse strand, counting down.
TCTGAGTTCCAGGTGAGGCTGAATGTGTTCAGACTTAATAGTCGGATGAGACTATTTTGCTTTGACTTGCTCCCATAGGCTGCAAATGTTAGATTAACAGGGCGTCTGGTATCTAAGGCAAGTTTTGGTAAAGCAGTTTTGGCAGCTACGTAAGTCTGTATGTTTTAAGATTAAATTGTCAGGTGAGCCTGTTTGGCTTTGACTTGCTCCCCTAGGCTCCACATGCCAGATTGGCGGGGCTCCTGGAATCTAAGACAAGTTTGGGTAAAACAGTTTTGACAGCTAGGTAAGGTTGTATGCTTTAAGATTAAATAGTCGGAAGAGCGTGTTTGGCTTTGACTTGCGCCCCTAGGATGCAAATGCTGGAATAACAGGGCTTCTGGTATCTAAGACAAGTTTTGGTAAATCAGTTTTGGCGGCCAGATGGGGCTATATGTTTTAAGATTTAATAGTCGGGTGAGCCTGTTTGGCTTTGTCTTGCTCCCCTAGGCTGCAAATGCTAGATTAACAGGGCTCCTGGTTTCTAAGGCAAGTTTTGGTAAAGCAGTTTTTGCAGCCAGATGGGGCTGTATGTTTTAAGATTAAATTCTCGGGTGAGCCTGTTTGGTTTTGACTTGCTCCCCTAGGCTCCACATGCCAGATTGGCGGGGCTTCTGGAATCTAAGACAAGGTTTGGTAAAACAGTTTTGTCAGCTGGGCAAGACTGTATGTTTTAAGATTAAATAGTCGGTTGAGCCTATTTGGCCTTGACTTGCGCCCCTAGGATGCAAATGCTGGATTAACAGGGTTCCTGGTATCTGAAACAAGTTTTGGTATGGCAATTTTGAGTTCCAGGTGAGGCTGAATGTTTTATGTTTCGTGTGAGACCATTTGGCTTTGACTTTCTCCCCTAGGCGGCACATGCCAGATTGGCGGGGCTCCTGGAATCTAAAAAGGTTTTGGTAAAACAGTTTTAACAGCTACGTAAGTCCGTATGTTTTAAGTTTAAATAGTCGGGTGAGTCTTTTTGACTTTGACTTGTTCCCCTAGGATGCAAATGCTGAATTAACAGGGTTCCTGATATCTGAGACAAGTTTTGGTAAATCAGTTTTGGCGGCCAGATGGGGCTATATATTTTAAAATTTAATAGTCGGGTGAGAATATTTGGCTTTGTCTTGCTCCCCTAGGCTGCAAATGCTAGATTAACAGGGTTCCTGGTAGCTGAGATAAGTTTTCGGTAAATCAGTTTTGGCGGCAAGATGGGGCTATATGTTTTAGGATTAAATAGTCAGATGAGCCTGTTTGGCTTTGACTTGCTCCATTAGGCTGCACATGCCAGATTGGCGGTGCTCCTGGAATCTAAGACAAGTTTTGGTAAAACAGTTTTGACAGCTAGGTAAGGCTGTATGCTTTAAGATTAAATAGTCGGGTGAGCGTGTTTGGCTTTGACTTGCGCCCTAGGATGAAAATGCTGGAATAACAGGGTTCCTGATATCTGAGACAAGTTTTGGTAAATCAGTTTTGGCGGCCAGATGGGGCTATATGTTTTAAAATTTAATAGTCGGGTGAGAATATTTGGCTTTGTCTTGCTTCCCTAGGCTGCAAATGCTAGATTAACAGGGTTCCTGGTAACTGAGATAAGTTTTGGTAAATTAGTTTTGGCGGCAAGATGGGGCTATATGTTTTAGGATTAAATAGTCAGATGAGCCTGTTTGGCTTTGATTTGCTCCACTAGGCTGCACATGCCAGATTGGCGGTGTTGCTGGAATCTAAGACAAGCTTTGGTAAAACAGTTTTGACAGCTAGGTAAGGCTGTATGCTTTAAGATTAAATAGTCGGGTGAGCGTGTTTGGCTTTGACTTGCGCCCCTAGGATGAAAATGCTGGAATAACAGGGTTCCTGGCATCTAAGACAAGTTTTGGTAAATCATTTTTGGCGGCCAGATGGGGCTATATGTTTTAAGATTTAATAGTCGGGAGAGCCTGTTTGGCTTTGACTTGCGCCCCTAGGATGCAAATGCTGCATTAACAGGGTTCCTGGTATCTGAGACAAGTTTTGGTAAAGCAGCTTTGGCAACTACGTAAGTCTGTATGTTTTAAGATTAAATTGTCGGGTGAGCCTGTTTGGCTTTGACTTGCTCCCTTAGGCTCCACATGCCAGATTGGCTTGGCTCCTGGAATCTAAGACAAGGTTTGGTAAAACAGTTTTGACAGCTGGGCAAGACTGTATGTTTTAAGATTAAATAGTCGGTCTAGCCTGTTTGGCTTTGAGTTGCGCCCCTAGGATGCCAATGCTGGATAACCAGGGTTCCTGGAATCTGAGACAAGTTTTGGTAAGGCAATTCTGAGTTCCAGGTGAGGCTGAATGTGTTCAGACTTAATAGTCGGATGAGACTATTTTGCTTTGACTTGCTCCCATAGGCTGCAAATGTTAGATTAACAGGGCGTCTGGTATCTAAGGCAAGTTTTGGTAAAGCAGTTTTGGCAGCTACGTAAGTCTGTATGTTTTAAGATTAAGTTGTCAGGTGAGCCTGTTTGGCTTTGACTTGCTCCCCTAGGCTCCACATGCCAGATTGGCGGGGCTCCTGGAATCTAAGACAAGTTTTGGTAAAACAGTTTTGACAGCTAGGTAAGGTTGTATGCTTTAAGATTAAATAGTCGGAAGAGCGTGTTTGGCTTTGACTTGCGCCCCTAGGATGCAAATGCTGGAATAACAGGGTTTCTGGTATCTAAGACAAGTTTTGGTAAATCAGTTTTGGCGGCCAGATGGGGCTATATGTTTTAAGATTTAATAGTCGGGTGAGCCTGTTTCGCTTTGTCTTGCTCCCTAGGCTGCAAATGCTAGATTAACAGGGCTCCTGGTTTCTAAGGCAAGTTTTGGTAAAGCAGTTTTGGCAGCCAGATGGGGCTGTATGTTTTAAGACTAAATTCTCGGGTGAGCCTGTTTGGTTTTGACTTGCTCCCCTAGGCTCCACATGCCAGATTGACGGGGCTCCTGGAATCTAAGACAAGGTTTGGTAAAACAGTTTTGGCAGCTGGGCAAGACTGTATGTTTTAAGATTAAATAGTCGGTTGAGCCTATTTGGCCTTGACTTGCGCCCCTAGGATGCAAATGCTGGATTAACAGGGTTCCTGGTATCTGAAACAAGTTTTGGTATGGCAATTTTGAGTTCCAGGTGAGGCTGAATGTTTTATGTTTCGTGTGAGACCATTTGGCTTTGACTTTCTCCCCTAGGCGGCACATGCCAGATTGGCGGGGCTCCTGGAATCTAAAAAAGGTTTTGGTAAAACAGTTTTAACAGCTACGTAAGTCTGTATGTTTTAAGTTTAAATAGTCGGGTGAGTCTTTTTGACTTTGACTTGTTCCCCTAGGATGCAAATGCTGGATTAACAGGGTTCCTGATATCTGAGGTAAGTTTTGGTAAATCAGTTTTGGCGGCCAGATGGGGCTATATGTTTTAAAATTTAATAGTCGGGTGAGAATATTTGGCTTTGTCTTGCTCCCCTAGGCTGCAAATGCTAGATTAACAGGGTTCCTGGTAGCTGAGATAAGTTTTCGGTAAATCAGTTTTGGCGGCAAGATGGGGCTATATGTTTTAGGATTAAATAGTCAGATGAGCCTGTTTGGCTTTGACTTGCTCCATTAGGCTGCACATGCCAGATTGGCGGTGCTCCTGGAATCTAAGACAAGTTTTGGTAAAACAGTTTTGACAGCTAGGTAAGGCTGTATGCTTTAAGATTAAATAGTCGGGTGAGCGTGTTTGGCTTTGACTTGCGCCCCTAGGATGAAAATGCTGGAATAACAGGGTTCCTGGCATCTAAGACACGTTTTGGTAAATCATTTTTGGCGGCCAGATGGGGCTATATGTTTTAAGATTTAATAGTCGGGAGAGCCTGTTTGGCTTTGACTTGCGCCCCTAGGATGCAAATGCTGCATTAACAGGGTTCCTGGTATCTGAGACAAGTTTTGGTAAAGCAGCTTTGGCAACTACGTAAGATGGGGAGGTTTTAAGATTAAATTGTCGGGTGAGCCTGTTTGGCTTTGACTTGCCCCCTTAGGCTCCACATGCCAGATTGGCTTGGCTCCTGGAATCGAAGACAAGGTTTGGTAAAACAGTTTTGACAGCTGGGCAAGACTGTATGTTTTAAGATTAAATAGTCGGTCTAGCCTGTTTGGCTTTGAGTTGCGCCCCTAGGATGCAAATGCTGGATTAATAGGGTTCCTGGTATCTGAAACAAGTTTTGGTAAGGCAATTTTGAGTACCAGGTGAGGCTGAATGTGTTAAGACTTAATAGTCGGGTGAGACTATTTTGCTTTGACTTGCTCCCATAGGCTGCAAATGCTAGATTAACAGGGCGTCTGGTTTCTAAGGCAAGTTTTGGTAAAGCAGTTTTGGCAGCTACGTAAGTCTGTATGTTTTAAGATTAAATTGTCAGGTGAGCCTGTTTGGCATTGACTTCCTACCCTAGGCTCCACATGCCAGATTGGCGGGGCTCCTGGAATCTAAGACAAGTTTTGGTAAAACAGTTTTGACAGCTAGGTAAGGTTGTATGCTTTAAGATTAAATAGTCAGAAGAGCGTGTTTGGCTTTGACTTGCGCCCCTAGGATGCAAATGCTGGAATAACAGGGTTTCTGGTATCTAAGACAAGTTTTGGTAAATCAGTTTTGGCGGCCAGATGGGGCTATATGTTTTAAGATTTAATAGTCGGATGAGCCTGTTTAGCTTTGACTTGCGCCCCTAGGATGCAAATGCTGGATAACCAGGGTTCCTGGAATCTGAGACAAGTTTTGGTAAGGCAATTCTGAGTTCCAGGTGAGGCTGAATGTGTTCAGACTTTATAGTCGGATGAGATTATTTTGCTTTGACTTGCTCCCCTAGGCTGCAAATGCTAGATTAACAGGGCTCCTGGTTTCTAAGGCAAGTTTTGGTAAAGCAGTTTTGGCAGCCAGATGGGGCTGTATGTTTTAAGATTAAATTCTCGGGTGAGCCTGTTTGGTTTTGACTTGCTCCCCTAGGCTCCACATGCCAGATTGACGGGGCTCCTGGAATCTAAGACAAGGTTTGGTAAAACAGTTTTGGCAGCTGGGCAAGACTGTATGTTTTAAGATTAAATAGTCGGTTGAGCCTATTTGGCCTTGACTTGCGCCCCTAGGATGCAAATGCTGGATTAACAGGGTTCCTGGTATCTGAAACAAGTTTTGGTATGGCAATTTTGAGTTCCAGGTGAGGCTGAATGTTTTATGTTTCGTGTGAGACTATTTGGCTTTGACTTTCTCCCCTAGGCGGCACATGCCAGATTGGCGGGGCTCCTGGAATCTTAAAAAGGTTTTGGTAAAACAGTTTTAACAGCTACGTAAGTCTGTATGTTTTAAGCTTAAATAGTCGGGTGAGTCTGTTTGACTTTAACTTGCTCCCCTAGGATGCAAATGCTGGATTAACAGGGTTCCTGATATCTGAGACAAGTTTTGGTAAATTAGTTTTGGCGGCCAGATGGGGCTATATGTTTTAAAATTTAATAGTCGGGTTAGAATATTTGGCTTTGTCTTGCTCCCCTAGGATGCAAATGCTAGATTAACAGGGTTCTTGGTAACTGAGATAAGTTTTGGTAAATCAGTTTTGGCGGCAAGATGGGTCTATATGTTTTAGGATTAAATAGTCAGATGAGCCTGTTTGGCTTTGACTTGCTCCACTAGGCCATGCCAGATTGGCGGTGCTCCTGGAATCTAAGACAAGTTTTGGTAGAACAGTTTTGACAGCTAGGTAAGGCTGTATGCTTTAAGATTAAATAGTCGGGTGAGCGTGTTTGGCTTTGACTTGCGCCCCTAGGATGAAAATGCTGGAATAACAGGGTTTCTGGCATCTAAGACAAGTTTTGGTAAATCATTTTTGGCGGCCAGATGGGGCTATATGTTTTAAGATTTAATAGTCGGGAGAGCCTGTTTGGCTTTGACTTGCGCCCCTAGGTGCAAATGCTGCATTAACAGGGTTCCTGGTATCTGAAACAAGTTTTGGAAAGCAATTTGGATCTAGTAGATCTGAATGTTTTAGATTAATTGTCGGTGAGACTATTTGGCTTTGACTTTCTCCCTTAGGCTCAGATGCCAGATTGGCTTGGCTCCTGGAATCTAAAAAAGTTTGGTAAAACAGTTTTGACAGCTAGTAAGTCTGTATGTTTTAAGATTAAATAGTCGGTTAGTCTGTTTGACTTTGAGTTGCGCCCCTAGGATGCAAATGCTGGATTAACAGGGTTCCTGGTATCTGAAACAAGTTTTGGTAAGGCAATTTTGAGTACCAGGTGAGGCTGAATGTGTTAAGACTTAATAGTCGGGTGAGATTATTTTGCTTTGACTTGCTCCCATAGGCTGCAAATGCTAGAATAACAGGGCTCCTGGTTTCTAAGGCAAGTTTTGGTGAAGCAGTTTTGGCAGCTACGTAAGTCTGTATGTTTTAAGATTAAATTGTCAGGTGAGCCTGTTTGGCTTTGACCTGCTACCCTAGGCTCCACATGCCAGATTGGCGGGGCTCCTGGAATCTAAGACAAGTTTTGGTTTTCATCCAGATTCGGGGCTCCTGGAATCTAAAAAGTTTTGGTAAAACAGTTTTGACAGCTAGGTAAGGTTGTATGCTTTAAGATTAAATAGTCGGAAGAGCGAGTTCGGCTTTGACTTGCGCCCCTAAGATGCAAATGCTGGAATAACAGGGTTTCTGGTATCTAAGACAAGTTTTGGTAAATCAGTTTTGGCGGCCAGATGGGGCTATATGTTTTAAGATTTAATAGTCGGGTGAGCCTGTTTGGCTTTGACTTGCGCCCCTAGGATGCAAATGCTGGATAACCAGGGTTCCTGGAATCTGAGACAAGTTTTAATAAGGCAATTCTGAGTTCCAGGTGAGGCTGAATGTGTTCAGACTTAATAGTCGGATGAGATTATTTTGCTTTGACTTGCTCCCCTAGGCTGCAAATGCTAGATTAACAGGGCTCCTGGTTTCTAAGGCAAGTTTTGGTAAAGCAGTTTTGGCAGCCAGATGGGGCTGTATGTTTTAAGATTAAATTCTCGGGTGAGCCTGTTTGGTTTTGACTTGCTCCCCTAGGCTCCACATGCCAGATTGACGGGGCTCCTGGAATCTAAGACAAGGTTTGATAAAACAGTTTTGGCAGCTGGGCAAGACTGTATGTTTTAAGATTAAATAGTCGGTTGAGCCTATTTGGCCTTGACTTGCGCCCCTAGGATGCAAATGCTGGATTAACAGGGTTCCTGGTATCTGAAACAAGTTTTGGTATGGCAATTTTGAGTTCCAGGTGAGGCTGAATGTTTTATGTTTCGTGTGAGACTATTTGGCTTTGACTTTCTCCCCTAGGCTCCACATGCCAGATTGGCGGGGCTCTTGGAATCTTAAAAAGGTTTTGGTAAAACAGTTTTAACAGCTACGTAAGTCTGTATGTTTTAAGTTTAAATAGTCGGGTGAGTCTGTTTGACTTTGACTTGCTCCCCTAGGATGCAAATGCTGGATTAACAGGGTTCCTGATATCTGAGACAAGTTTTGGGAAATTAGTTTTGGCGGCCAGATGAATCTATATGTTTTAGGATTAAATAGTCAGATGAGCCTGTTTGGCTTTGACTTGCGCCCCTAGGATGCAAATGCTGGATAACCAGGGTTCCTGGTATCTGAAACAAGTTTTGGTAAGGCAATTTTGAGTACCAGGTGAGGCTGAATGTGTTAAGACTTAATAATCGGGTGAGACTATTTTGCTTTGACTTGCTCCCATAGGCTGCAAATGCTAGATTAACAGGGCTCCTGGTTTCTAAGGCAAGTTTTGGTAAAGCAGTTTTGGCAGTTTGGTGGGGCTCCTGGAATCTAAAAGAGGTTTTGGTAAAACAGTTTTAACGGCTACGTAAGTCTGTATGTTTTTGGATTAAATAGTCAGATGAGCCTGTTTGGCTTTGACTTGCTCCACTAGGCTGCACATGCCAGATTGGCGGTGCTCCTGTAATCTAAGACAAGTTTTGGTAAAACAGTTTTGACAGCTAGGTAAGGCTGTATGCTTTAAGATTAAATAGTCGGGTGAGCGTGTTTGGCTTTGACTTGCGCCCCTAGGATGAAAATGCTGGAATAACAGGGTTCCTGGCATCTAAGACAAGTTTTGGTAAATCATTTTTGGCGGCCAGATGGGGCTATATGTTTTAAGATTTAATAGTCGGGAGAGCCTGTTTGGCTTTGACTTGCGCCCCTAGGATGCAAATGCTGCATTAACAGGGTTCCTGGTATCTGAGACAAGTTTTGGTAAAGCAGTTTTGGCAACTACGTAAGTGTGTATGTTTTAAGATTAAATTGTCGGGTGAGCCTGTTTGGCTTTGACTTGCTCCCTTAGGCTCCGCATGCCAGATTGGCTTGGCTCCTGGAATCTAAGACAAGGTTTGGTAAAACAGTTTGGACAGCTGGGCAAGACTGTATGTTTTAAGATTAAATAGTCGGTCTAGCCTGTTTGGCTTTGAGTTGCGCCCCTAGGATGCAAATGCTGGATTAACAGGGTTCCTGGTATCTGAAACAAGTTTTGGTAAGGCAATTTTGAGTTCCAGGTGAGGCTGAATGTGTTAAGACTTAATAGTCGGGTGAGATTATTTTGCTTTGACTTGCTCCCCTAGGCTCCACATGCCAGATTGGCGGGGCTCCTGGAATCTAAGACAAGTTTTGGTAAAACAGTTTTGACAGCTAGGTAAGGTTGTATGCTTTAAGATTAAATAGTCAGAAGAGCGTGTTTGGCTTTGACTTGCGCCCCTAGGATGCAAATGCTGGAATAACAGGGTTTCTGGTATCTAAGACAAGTTTTGGTAAATCAGTTTTGGCGGCCAGATGGGGCTAAATGTTTTAAGATTTAATAGTCGGGTGAGCCTGATTGGCTTTGACTTGCGCCCCTAGGATGCAAATGCTGGATAACCAGGGTTCCTGGAATCTGAGACAAGTTTTGGTAAGGCAATTCTGAGTTCCAGGTGAGGCTGAATGTGTTCAGACTTAATAGTCGGATGAGATTATTTTGCTTTGACTTGCTCCCCTAGGCTGCAAATGCTAGATTAACAGGGCTCCTGGTTTCTAAGGCAAGTTTTGGTAATGCAGTTTTGGCAGCCAGATGGGGCTGTATGTTTTAAGATTAAATTCTCGGGTGAGCCTGTTTGGTTTTGACTTGCTCCCCTAGGCTCCACATGCCAGATTGGCGGGGCTCCTGGAATCTAAGACAAGGTTTGGTAAAACAGTTTTGGCAGCTGGGCAAGACTGTATGTTTTAAGATTAAATAGTCGGTTGAGCCCATTTGGCCTTGACTTGCGCCCCTAGAATGCAAATGCTGGATTAACAGGGTTCCTGGTATCTGAAACAAGTTTTGGTATGGCGATTTTGAGTTCCAGGTGAGGCTGAATGTTTTATGTTTCGTGTGAGACTATTTGGCTTTGACTTTCTCCCCTAGGCGGCACATGCCAGATTGGCGGGGCTCCTGGAATCTAAAAAGGTTTTGGTAAAACAGTTTTAACAGCTACGTAAGTCTGTATGTTTTAAGTTTAAATAGTCGGGTGAGTCTGTTTGACTTTGACTTGCTCCCCGAGGATGCAAATGCTGGATTAACAGGGTTCCTGATATCTGAGACAAGTTTTGGTAAATCAGTTTTGGCGGATAGATGGGGCTATATGCTTTAAAATTTAATAGTCGGGTGAGAATACTTGGCTTTGCCTTGCTCCCCTAGGCTGCAAATGCTAGATTAACAGGGTTCCTGGTAACTGAGATAAGTTTTGGTAAATCAGTTTTGGCGGCAAGATGGGGCTATATGTTTTAGGATTAAATAGTCAGATGAGCCTGTTTGGTACGCAAGTCTGTATGTTTTAAGATTAAATTGTCGGGTGAGCCTGTTTGGCTTTGACTTGCTCCCTTAGGCTCCACATGCCAGATTGGCTTGGCTCCTGGAATCTAAGACAAGGTTTGGTAAAACAGTTTTGACAGCTGGGCAAGACTGTATGTTTTAAGATTAAATAGTCGGTCTAGCCTGTTTGGCTTTGAGTTGCGCCCCTAGGATGCAAATGCTGGATTAACAGGGTTCCTGGTATCTGAAACAAGTTTTGGTAAGGCAATTGTGAGTACCAGGTGAGGCTGAATGTGTTAAGACTTAATAGTCGGGTGAGACTATTTTGCTTTGACTTGCTCCCATAGGCTGCAAATGCTAGATTAACAGGGCTCCTGGTTTCTAAGGCAAGTTTTGGTAAAGCAGTTTTGGCAGTTTGGCGGGGCTCCTGGAATCCAAAAAAGGTTTTGGTAAAACAGTTTTAACGGCTACGTTAGTCTGTATGTTTTTGGATTAAATAGTCAGATGAGCCTATTTGGCTTTGACTTGCTCCACTAGGCTGCACATGCCAGATTGGCGGTGCTCCTGGAATCTAAGACAAGTTTTGGTAAAACAGTTTTGACAGCTAGGTAAGGCTGTATGCTTTAAGATTAAATAGTCGGGAGAGCGTGTTTGGCTTTGACTTGCGCCCCTAGGATGAAAATGCTGGAATAACAGGGTTCCTGGCATCTAAGACAAGTTTTGGTAAATCATTTTTGGCGGCCAGATGGGGCTATATGTTTTAAGATTTAATAGTCGGGAGAGCCTGTTTGGCTTTGACTTGCGCCCCTAGGATGCAAATGCTGCATTAAAAGGGTTCCTGGTACCTGAGACAAGTTTTGGTAAAGCAGCTTTGGCAACTACGTAAGTCTGTATGTTTTAAGATTAAATTGTCGGGTGAGCCTGTTTGGCTTTGACTTGCTCCCTTAGGCTCCGCATGCCAGATTGGCTTGGCTCCTGGAATCTAAGACAAGGTTTGGTAAAACAGTTTTGACAGCTGGGCAAGACTGTATGTTTTAAGATTAAATAGTCGGTCTAGCCTGTTTGGCTTTGAGTTGCGCCCCTAGGATGCAAATGCTGGATTAACAGGGTTCCTGGTATCTGAAACAAGTTTTGGTAAGGCAATTTTGAGTTCCAGGTGAGGCTGAATGTGTTCAGACTTAATAGTCGGATGAGATTATTTTGCTTTGACTTGCTCCCCTAGGCTGCAAATGCTAGATTAACAGGGCTCCTGGTTTCTAAGGCAAGTTTTGGTAAAGCAGTTTTGGCAGCCAGATGGGGCTGTATGTTTTAAGATTAAATTCTCGGGTGAGCCTGTTTGGTTTTGACTTCCTCCCCTAGTCTCCACATGCCAGATTTGCGGGGCTCCTGGAATCTAAGACAAGGTTTGGTAAAACAGTTTTGGCAGCTGGGCAAGACTGTATGTTTTAAGATTAAATAGTCGGTTGAGCCTATTTGTCCTTGACTTGCGCCCCTAGAATGCAAATGCTGGATTAACAGGGTTCCTGGTATCTGAAACAAGTTTTGGTATGGCGATTTTGAGTTCCAGGTGAGGCTGAATGTTTTATGTTTCGTGTGAGACTATTTGGCTTTGACTTTCTCCCCTAGGCGGCACATGCCAGATTGGCGGGGCTCCTGGAATCTAAAAAAGGTTTTGGTAAAACAGTTTTAACAGCTACGTAAGTCTGTATGTTTTAAGTTTAAATAGTCGGGTGAGTCTGTTTGACTTTGACTTGCTCCCCTAGGATGCAAATGCTGGATTAACAGGGTTCCTGATATCTGAGACAAGTTTTGGTAAATCAGTTTTGGCGGCTAGATGGGGCTATATGCTTTAAAATTTAATAGTCGGGTGAGAATACTTGGCTTTGCCTTGCTCCCCTAGGCTGCAAATGCTAGATTAACAGGGTTTCTGGTAACTGAGATAAGTTTTGGTAAATCAGTTTTGGCGGCAAGATGGGGCTATATGTTTTAGGATTAAATAGTCAGATGAGCCTGTTTGGTACGTAAGTCTGTATGTTTTAAGATTAAATTGTCGGGTGAGCCTGTTTGGCTTTGACTTGCTCCCTTAGGCTCCACATGCCAGATTGGCTTGGCTCCTGGAATCTAAGACAAGGTTTGGTAAAACAGTTTTGACAGCTGGGCAAGACGGTATGTTTTAGCATTAAATAGTCGGTCTAGCCTGTTTGGCTTTGAGTTGCGCCCCTAGGATGCAAATGCTGGATTAACAGGGTTCCTGGTATCTGAAACAAGTTTTGGTAAGGCAATTTTGAGTACCAGGTGAGGCTGAATGTGTTAAGACTTAATAGTCGGGTGAGACTATTTTGCTTTGACTTGCTCCCATAGACTGCAAATGCTAGATTAACAGGGCTCCTGGTTTCTAAGGCAAGTTTTGGTAAAGCAGTTTTGGCAGTTTGGCGGGGCTCCTGGAATCCAAAAAAGGTTTTGGTAAAACAGTTTTAACGGCTACGTAAGTCTGTATGTTTTTGGATTAAATAGTCAGATGAGCCTGTTTGGCTTTGACTTGCTCCACTAGGCTGCACATGCCAGTTTGGCGGTGCTCCTGGAATCTAAGACAAGTTTTGGTAAAACAGTTTTGACAGCTAGGTAAGGCTGTATGCTTTAAGATTAAATAGTCTGGTGAGCGTGTTTGGCTTTGACTTGCGCCCCTAGGATGAAAATGCTGGAATAACAGGGTTCCTGGCATCTAAGACAAGTTTTGGTAAATCATTTTTGGCGGCCAGATGGGGCTATATGTTTTAAGATTTAATAGTCGGGAGAGCCTGTTTGGCTTTGACTTGCGCCCCTAGGATGCAAATGCTGCATTAAAAGGGTTCCTGGTATCTGAGACAAGTTTTGGTAAAGCAGCTTTGGCAACTACGTAAGTCTGTATGTTTTAAGATTAAATTGTCGGGTGAGCCTGTTTGGCTTTGACTTGCTCCCTTAGGCTCCGCATGCCAGATTGGCTTGGCTCCTGGAATCTAAGACAAGGTTTGGTAAAACAGTTTTGGCAGCTGGGCAAGACTGTATGTTTTAAGATTAAATAGTCGGTTGAGCCCATTTGGCCTTGACTTGCGCCCCTAGAATGCAAATGCTGGATTAACAGGGTTCCTGGCATCTAAGACAAGTTTTGGTAAATCATTTTTGGCGGCCAGATGGGGCTATATGTTTTAAGATTAAATAGTCGGTCTAGCCTGTTTGGCTTTGAGTTGCGCCCCTAGGATGCAAATGCTGGATTAACAGGGTTCCTGGTATCTGAAACAAGTTTTGGTAAGGCAATTTTGAGTACCAGGTGAGGCTGAATGTGTTAAGACTTAATAGTCGGGTGAGACTATTTTGCTTTGACTTGCTCCCATAGACTGCAAATGCTAGATTAACAGGGCTCCTGGTTTCTAAGGCAAGTTTTGGTAAAGCAGTTTTGGCAGTTTGGCGGGGCTCCTGGAATCCAAAAAAGGTTTTGGTAAAACAGTTTTAACGGCTACGTAAGTCTGTATGTTTTTGGATTAAATAGTCAGATGAGCCTGTTTGGCTTTGACTTGCTCCACTAGGCTGCACATGCCAGTTTGGCGGTGCTCCTGGAATCTAAGACAAGTTTTGGTAAAACAGTTTTGACAGCTAGGTAAGGCTGTATGCTTTAAGATTAAATAGTCTGGTGAGCGTGTTTGGCTTTGACTTGCGCCCCTAGGATGAAAATGCTGGAATAACAGGGTTCCTGGCATCTAAGACAAGTTTTGGTAAATCATTTTTGGCGGCCAGATGGGGCTATATGTTTTAAGATTAAATAGTCGGTCTAGCCTGTTTGGCTTTGAGTTGCGCCCCTAGGATGCAAATGCTGGATTAACAGGGTTCCTGGTATCTGAAACAAGTTTTGGTAAGGCAATTTTGAGTTCCAGGTGAGGCTGAATGTGTTCAGACTTAATAGTCGGATGAGATTATTTTGCTTTGACTTGCTCCCCTAGGCTGCAAATGCTAGATTAACAGGGCTCCTGGTTTCTAAGGCAAGTTTTGGTAAAGCAGTTTTGGCAGCCAGATGGGGCTGTATGTTTTAAGATTAAATTCTCGGGTGAGCCTGTTTGGTTTTGACTTCCTCCCCTAGGCTCCACATGCCAGATTGGCGGGGCTCCTGGAATCTAAGACAAGGTTTGGTAAAACAGTTTTGGCAGCTGGGCAAGACTGTATGTTTTAAGATTAAATAGTCGGTTGAGCCCATTTGGCCTTGACTTGCGCCCCTAGAATGCAAATGCTGGATTAACAGGGTTCCTGGTATCTGAAACAAGTTTTGGTAAGGCGATTTTGAGTTCCAGGTGAGGCTGAATGTTTTATGTTTCGTGTGAGACTATTTGGCTTTGACTTTCTCCCCTAGGCGGCACATGCCAGATTGGCGGGGCTCCTGAAATCTAAAAAAGGTTTTGGTAAAACAGTTTTAACAGCTACGTAAGTCTGTATGTTTTAAGTTTAAATAGTCGGGTGAGTCTGTTTGACTTTGACTTGCTCCCCTAGGATGCAAATGCTGGATTAACAGGGTTCCTGATATCTGAGACAAGTTTTGGTAAATCAGTTTTGGCGGCTAGATGGGGCTATATGCTTTAAAATTTAATAGTCGGGTGAGAATACTTGGCTTTGCCTTGCTCCCCTAGGCTGCAAATGCTAGATTAACAGGGTTCCTGGTAACTGAGATAAGTTTTGGTAAATCAGTTTTGGCGGCAAGATGGGGCTATATGTTTTAGGATTAAATAGTCAGATGAGCCTGTTTGGTACGTAAGTCTGTATGTTTTAAGATTAAATTGTCGGGTGAGCCTGTTTGGCTTTGACTTGCTCCCTTAGGCTCCACATGCCAGATTGGCTTGGCTCCTGGAATCTAAGACAAGGTTTGGTAAAACAGTTTTGACAGCTGGGCAAGACTGTATGTTTTAGCATTAAATAGTCGGTCTAGCCTGTTTGGCTTTGAGTTGCGCCCCTAGGATGCAAATGCTGGATTAACAGGGTTCCTGGTATCTGAAACAAGTTTTGGTAAGGCAATTTTGAGTACCAGGTGAGGCTGAATGTGTTAAGACTTAATAGTCGGGTGAGACTATTTTGCTTTGACTTGCTCCCATAGGCTGCAAATGCTAGATTAACAGGGCTCCTGGTTTCTAAGGCAAGTTTTGGTAAAGCAGTTTTGGCAGTTTGGCGGGGCTCCTGGAATCCAAAAAAGGTTTTGGTAAAACAGTTTTAACGGCTACGTAAGTCTGTATGTTTTTGGATTAAATAGTCAGATGAGCCTGTTTGGCTTTGACTTGCTCCACTAGGCTGCACATGCCAGATTGGCGGTGCTCCTGGAATCTAAGACAAGTTTTGGTAAAACAGTTTTGACAGCTAGGTAAGGCTGTATGCTTTAAGATTAAATAGTCGGGTGAGCGTGTTTGGCTTTGACTTGCGCCCCTAGGATGAAAATGCTGGAATAACAGGGTTCCTGGCATCTAAGACAAGTTTTGGTAAATCATTTTTGGCGGCCAGATGGGGCTATATGTTTTAAGATTTAATAGTCGGGAGAGCCTGTTTGGCTTTGACTTGCGCCCCTAGGATGCAAATGCTGCATTAAAAGGGTTCCTGGTATCTGAGACAAGTTTTGGTAAAGCAGCTTTGGCAACTACGTAAGTCTGTATGTTTTAAGATTAAATTGTCGGGTGAGCCTGTTTGGCTTTGACTTGCTCCCTTAGGCTCCGCATGCCAGATTGACTTGGCTCCTGGAATCTAAGACACGGTTTGGTAAAACAGTTTTGACAGCTGGGCAAGACTGTATGTTTTAAGATTAAATAGTCGGTCTAGCCTGTTTGGCTTTGAGTTGCGCCCCTAGGATGCAAATGCTGGATTAACAGGGTTCCTGGTATCTGAAACAAGTTTTGGTAAGGCAATTTTGAGTTCCAGGTGAGGCTGAATGTGTTCAGACTTAATAGTCGGATGAGATTATTTTGCTTTGACTTGCTCCCCTAGGCTGCAAATGCTAGATTAACAGGGCTCCTGGTTTCTAAGGCAAGTTTTGGTAAAGCAGTTTTGGCAGCCAGATGGGGCTGTATGTTTTAAGATTAAATTCTCGGGTGAGCCTGTTTGGTTTTGACTTCCTCCCCTAGGCTCCACATGCCAGATTGGCGGGGCTCCTGGAATCTAAGACAAGGTTTGGTAAAACAGTTTTGGCAGCTGGGCAAGACTGTATGTTTTAAGATTAAATAGTCGGTTGAGCCTGTTTGGCCTTGACTTGCGCCCCTAGAATGCAAATGCTGGATTAACAGGGTTCCTGGTATCTGAAACAAGTTTTGGTATGGCGATTTTGAGTTCCAGGTGAGGCTGAATGTTTTATGTTTCGTGTGAGACTATTTGGCTTTGACTTTCTCCCCTAGGCGGCACATGCCAGATTGGCGGGGCTCCTGAAATCTAAAAAGGTTTTGGTAAAACAGTTTTAACAGCTACGTAAGTCTGTATGTTTTAAGTTTAAATAGTCGGGTGGGTCTGTTTGACTTTGACTTGCTCCCCTAGGATGCAAATGCTGGATTAACAGGGTTCCTGATATCTGAGACAAGTTTTGGTAAATCAGTTTTGGCGGCTAGATGGGGCTATATGCTTTAAAATTTAAAAGTCGGGTGAGAATACTTGGCTTTGCCTTGCTCCCCTAGGCTGCAAATGCTAGATTAACAGGGTTCCTGGTAACTGAGATAAGTTTTGGTAAATCAGTTTTGGCGGCAAGATGGGGCTATATGTTTTAGGATTAAATAGTCAGATGAGCCTGTTTGGTACGTAAGTCTGTATGTTTTAAGATTAAATTGTCGGGTGAGCCTGTTTGGCTTTGACTTGCTCCCTTAGGCTCCACATGCCAGATTGGCTTGGCTCCTGGAATCTAAGACAAGGATTGGTAAAACAGTTTTGACAGCTGGGCAAGACTGTATGTTTTAAGATTAAATAGTCGGTCTAGCCTGTTTGGCTTTGAGTTGCGCCCCTAGGATGCAAATGCTGGATTAACAGGGTTCCTGGTATCTGAAACAAGTTTTGGTAAGGCAATTTTGAGTACCAGGTGAGGCTGAATGTGTTAAGACTTAATAGTCGGGTGAGACTATTTGGCTTTGACTTGCTCCCATAGGCTGCAAATGCTAGATTAACAGGGCTCCTGGTTTCTAAGGCAAGTTTTGGTAAAGCAGTTTTGGCAGTTTGGCGGGGCTCCTGGAATCTAAAAAAGGTTTTGGTAAAACAGTTTTAACGGCTACGTAAGTCTGTATGTTTTTGGATTAAATAGTCAGATGAGCCTGTTTGGCTTTGACTTGCTCCACTAGGCTGCACATGCCAGATTGGCGGTGCTCCTGGAATCTAAGACAAGTTTTGGTAAAACAGTTTTGACAGCTAGGTAAGGCTGTATGCTTTAAGATTAAATAGTCGGGTGAGCGTGTTTGGCTTTGACTTGCGCCCCTAGGATGAAAATGCTGGAATAACAGGGTTCCTGGCATCTAAGACAAGTTTTGGTAAATCATTTTTGAGCGGCCAGATGGGGCTAAATGTTTTAAGATTTAATAGTCGGGAGAGCCTGTTTTGCTTTGACTTGCTCCCATAGGCTGCAAATGCTAGATTAACAGGGCTCCTGGTTTCTAAGGCAAGTTTTGGTAAAGCAGTTTTGGCAGCTACGTAAGTCTGTATGTTTTAAGATTAAATTGTCAGGTGAGCCTGTTTGGCTTTGACTTGCTCCCCTAGGCTCCACATGCCAGATTGGCGGGGCTCCTGGAATCTAAGACAAGTTTTGGTAAAACAGTTTTGACAGCTAGGTAAGGTTGTATGCTTTAAGATTAAATAGTCGGAAGAGCGTGTTTGGCTTTGACTTGCGCCCCTAGGATGCAAATGCTAGAATAACAGGGTTTCTGGTATCTAAGACAAGTTTTGGTAAATCAGTTTTGGCGGCCAGATGGGGCTATATGTTTTAAGATTTAATAGTCGGGTGAGCCTGTTTGGCTTTGACTTGCGCCCCTAGGATGCAAATGCTGGATAACCAGGGTTCCTGGAATCTGAGACAAGTTTTGGTAAGGCAATTCTGAGTTCCAGGTGAGGCTGAATGTGTTCAGACTTAATAGTCGGATGAGATTATTTTGCTTTGACTTGCTACCCTAGGCTGCAAATGCTAGATTAACAGGGCTCCTGGTTTCTAAGGCAAGTTTTGGTAAAGCAGTTTTGGCAGCCAGATGGGGCTGTATGTTTTAAGATTAAATTCTCGGGTGAGCCTGTTTGGTTTTGACTTCCTCCCCTAGGCTCCACATGCCAGATTGGCGGGGCTCCTGGAATCTAAGACAAGGTTTGGTAAAACAGTTTTGGCAGCTGGGCAAGACTGTATGTTTTAAGATTAAATAGTCGGTTGAGCCTATTTGTCCTTGACTTGCGCCCCTAGAATGCAAATGCTGGATTAACAGGGTTCCTGGTATCTGAAACAAGTTTTGGTATGGCAATTTTGAGTTCCAGGTGAGGCTGAATGTTTTATGTTTCGTGTGAGACTATTTGGCTTTGACTTTCTCCCCTGGGCGGCACATGCCAGATTGGCGGGGCTCCTGGAATCTAAAAAAGGTTTTGGTAAAACAGTTTTAACAGCTACGTAAGTCTGTATATTTTAAGTTTAAATTGTCGGGTGAGTCTGTTTGACTTTGACTTACGCCCCTAGGATGCAAATGCTGGATTAACAGGGTTCCTGATATCTGAGACAAGTTTTGGTAAATCAGTTTTGGCGGCTAGATGGGGCTATATGTTTTAAAATTTAATAGTCGGGTGAGAATATTTGGCTTTGTCTTGCTCCCCTAGGCTGCAAATGCTAGATTAACAGGGTTCCTGGTAACTGAGATAAGTTTTGGTAAATCAGTTTTGGCGGCAAGATGGGGCTATATGTTTTAGGATTAAATAGTCAGATGAGCCTGTATGGTACGTAAGTCTGTATGTTTGAGGATTAAGTTGTCGGGTGAGCCTGTTTGGCTTTGACTTGCTCCCTTAGGCTCCACATGCCAGATTGGCTTGGCTCCTGGAATCTAAGACAAGGTTTGGTAAAACAGTTTTGACAGCTGGGCAAGACTGTATGTTTTAAGATTAAATAGTCAGTTGAGCCTGTTTGGCTTTGAGTTGCGCCCCTAGGATGCAAATGCTGGATTAACAGGGTTCCTGGTATCTGAGACAAGTTTTGGCAAAGCAGCTTTTTCAACTACGTAAGTCTGTATGTTTTAAGATTAAATTGTCGGGTGAGCCTGTTTGGCTTTGACTTGCTCCCTTAGGCTCCGCATGCCAGATTGGCTTGGCTCCTGGAATGTAAGACAAGGTTTGGTAAAACAGTTTTGACAGCTGGGTAAGACTGTATGTTTTAAGATTAAATAGTCGGGTGAGCCTGGTTGGCTTTGAGTTGCGCCCCTAGGATGCAAATGCTGGAATAACAGGGTTCCTGGCATCTAAGACAAGTTTTGGTAAATCATTTTTGGCGGCCAGATGGGGCTATATGTTTTAAGATTTAATAGTCGGGAGAGCCTGTTTGGCTTTGACTTGCGCCCCTAGGATGCAAATGCTGCATTAACAGATATCTGAGACAAGTTTCGGTAAAGCAGCTTTGGCAACTACGTAAGTCTGTATGTTTAAAGATTAAATTGTCGGGTGAGCCTGTTTGGCTTTGACTTGCTCCCTTAGGCTTAGACAAGGTTTGGTAAAACAGTTTTGACAGCAGGGCAGGACTGTATGTTTTAAGATTAAATAGTCGGTTGAGCCTGTTTGGCTTTGAGTTGCGCCCCTAGGATGCAAATGCTGGATTAACAGGGTTCCTGGTATCTGAAACAAGTTTTGGTAAGACAATTTTGAGTACCAGGTGAGGCTGAATGTGTTAAGACTTAATAGTTGGGTGAGACTATTTTGCTTTGACTTGCTCCACTAGGCTGCACATGCCAGATTGGCGGTGCTCCTGGAATCTAAGACAAGTTTTGGTAAAACAGATTTGACAGCTAGGTAAGGCTGTATGCTTTAAGATTAAATAGTCGGGTGAGCGTGTTTGGCTTTGACTTGCGCCCCTAGGATGAAAATGCTAGATTAACAGGGTTCCTGGCATCTAAGACAAGTTTTGGTAAATCATTTTTGGCGGCCAGATGGGGCTATTTGTTTTAAGATTTAATAGTCGGGAGAGCCTGTTTGGCTTTGACTTGCGCCCCTAGGATGCAAATGCTGCATTAACAGGGTTCCTGGTATCTGAGACAAGTTTTGGTAAAGCAGCTTTGGCAACTACGTAAGTCTGTATGTTTTAAGATTAAATTGTCGGGTGAGCCTGTTTTGCTTTGACTTGCTCCCTTAGGCTCCACATGCCAGATTGGCTTGGCTCCTGGAATCTAAGACAAGGTTTGGTAAAACAGTTTTGACAGCAGGGCAAGACTGTATGTTTTAAGATTAAATAGTCGGTCTAGCCTGTTTGGCTTTGAGTTGCGCCCCTAGGATGCAAATGCTGGATAACCAGGGTTCCTGGAATCTGAGACAAGTTTTGGTAAGGCAATTCTGAGTTCCAGGTGAGGCTGAATGTGTTCAGACTTAATAGTCGGGTGAGACTATTTTGCTTTGACTTGCTCCCCTAGGCTGCAAATGCTAGATTAACAGGGCTCCTGGTTTCTAAGGCAAGTTTTGGTAAAGCAGTTTTGGCAGCTACGTAAGTCTGTATGTTTTAAGATTAAATTGTCGGGAGAGCCTGTTTGGCTTTGACTTGCGCCCCTAGGATGCAAATGCTGGATATCCAGGGTTCCTGGAATCTGAGACAAGTTTTGGTAAGGCAATTCTGAGTTCCAGGTGAGGCTGAATGTGTTCAGACTTAATAGTCGGGTGAGACTATTTTGCTTTGACTTGCTCCCCTAGGCTGCAAATGCTAGATTAACAGGGCTCCTGGTTTCTAAGGCAAGTTTTGGTAAGGCAGTTTTGGCAGCCAGATGGGGCTGTATGTTTTAAGATTAAACTCTCGGGTGAGCCTGTTTGGTTTTGACTTGCTCCCCTAGGCTCCACATGCCAGATTGGCGGGACTCCCGGAATCTAAGACAAGGTTTGGAAAAACAGTTTTGGCAGCTGGGCAAGACTGTATTTTTTAAGATTAAATAGTCGGTTGAGCCTATTTGGCCTTGACTTGCGCCCCTAGGATGCAAATGCTGGATTAACATTGTTCCTGGTATCTGAAACAAGTTTTGGTATGGCAATTTTGAGTTCCAGGTGATGCTGGATGTTTTAAGACTTAATAGTCGGATGAGCCTGTTTGGCTTTGACTTGCTCCACTAGGCTGCACATGCCAGATTGGCTTGGCTCCTGAAATCTAAGACAAGGCTTGGTAAAACAGTTTTGACAGCTGGGCAAGACTGTATGTTTTAAGATTAAATAGTCGGTTGAGCCTATTTGGCTTTGAGTTGCGCCCCTAGGATGCAAATGCTGGATTAACAGGGTTCCTGGTATCTGAAACAAGTTTTGGTAAGGCAATTTTGAGTTCCAGGTGAGGCTGAATGTGTTAAGACTTAATAGTCGGGTGAGACTATTTTGCTTTGACTTGCTCCCCTAGGCTGCAAATGCTAGATTAACAGGGCTCCTGGTTTCTAAGGCAAGTTTTGGTAAAGCAGTTTTGGCAGCTACGTAAGTCTGTATGTTTTAAAATTAAATTGTCGGGTGAGATTATTTGGCTTTGACTTGCTCCCCTTGGCTCCACATGCCAGATTGGCGGGGCTCCTGGAATCTAAGACAAGTTTTGGTAAAACAGTTTTGACAGCTAGGTAAGGCTGTATGCTTTAAGATTAAATAGTCGGGTGAGCGTGTTTGGCTTTGACTTGCGCCCCTAGGATGCAAATGCTGGAATAACAGGGTTCCTGGTATGTAAGACAAGTTTTGGTAAATCATTTTTGGCGGCCAGATGGGGCTATAAGTTTTAAGATTTAGTAGTCGGGAGAGCCTGTTTGGCTTTGACTTGCGCCCCTAGGATGCAAATGCTGCATTAACAGGGTTCCTGGTATCTGAGACAAGTTTTGGTAAAGCAGCTTTGGCAACTACGTAAGTCTGTATGTTTTAAGATTAAATTGTCGGGTGAGCCTGTTTGGCTTTGACTTGCTCCCTTAGGCTCCACATGCCAGATTGGCTTGGCTCCTGGAATCTAAGACAAGGTTTGGTAAAACAGTTTTGACAGCTGGGCATGGCTGTATGTTTTAAGATTATATAGTCGGTTGAGCCTGTTTGGCTTTGAGTTGCGCCCCTAGGATGCAAATGCTGGATTAACAGGGTTCCTGGTATCTAAAACAGGTTTTGGTAAGGCAATTTTGAGTTCCAGGTGAGGCTAATTGTGTTAAGACTTAATAGTCGGGTGAGACTATTTTGCTTTGACTTGCTCCCCTAGGCTGCAAATGCTAGATTAACAGGGCTCCTGGTTTCTAAGGCAATTTTTCGTAAAGCAGTTTTGGCAGCTACGTAAGTCTGTATGTTTTAAGATTAAATTGTCGGGTGAGCCTGTTTGGCTTTGACTTGCTCCCCTAGGCTGCACATGCCAGATTGGCGGGGCTCCTGGAATCTAAGACAAGTTTTGGTAAAACAGTTTTGACAGCTAGGTAAGGCTGTATGCTTTAAGATTAAATAGTCGGGTGAGCGTGTTTGGCTTTGATTTGCGCCCCTAGGATGCAAGTGCAGGAATAACAGGGTTCCTGGTATGTAAGACAAGTTTTGGTAAATCAATTTTGGCGGCCAGATGGGGCTATATGTTTCAAGATTTAATAGTCGGGTAAGCCTGTTTGGCTTTGACTTGCGCCCCTAGGATACAAATGCTGCATTAACAGAGTTCCTGGTATCTGAGACAAGTTTTGGTAAAGCAGCTTTGGCAACTACGTAAGTCTGTATGTTTTAAGATTAAATTGATGGGTGAGCCTGATTGGCTTTGACTTGCTCTCCTAGGCACCACATGCCAGATTGGCTTGACTCCTGAAATCTAAGACAAGGTTTGGTAAAACAGTTTTGACAGCTGGGCAAGACTGTATGTTTTAAGATTAAATAGTCGGTTGAGCCTGTTTGGCTTTGAGTTGCGCCCCTAGGATGCAAATGCTGGATTAACAGGGTTCCTGGTGTCTGAAACAAGTTTTGGTAAAACAGTTTTGACAGCTAGGTAAGGCTGTATGCTTTAAGATTAAATATTCGGGTGAGGGTGTTTGGCTTTGACTTGCGCCCCTAGGATGCAAATGCTGGAATAACAGGGTTCCTGGTATCTAAGACATGTTTTGGTAAGTCAGTTTTGGCGGCCAGATGGGGCTATATGTTTTAAGATTTAAAAGTCGGGTGAGCCTGTTTGGCTTTGACTTGCGCCCCTAGGATGCAAATGCTGCATTAACAGTGTTCCTGGTATCTGAGACAAGTTTTGGTAAAACAGTTTTGACAGCTAGGTAAGGCTGTATGCTTTAAGATTAAATAGTCGGGTGAGGGTGTTTGGTTTTGACTTGCGCCCCTAGGATGCAAATGCTGGAATAACAGGGTTCCTGGTATCTAAGACATGTTTTGGTAAGTCAGTTTTGGCGGCCAGATGGGGCTATATGTTTTAAGATTCAATAGTTTGGTGAGCCTGTTTGGCTTTGACTTGCGCCCCTAGGATGCAAATGCTGGATTAACAGGGTTTCTGGTATCTGAGACAAATTTTGGTAAATCAGTTTTGGCGTCTTTGGGGGGGCTATTTGTTTTAAGATTTAATAGTCGGCTGAGCCTGTTTGGCTTTGACTTGCGCTCCTAGGATGCAAATGCTGGATACACAGGGTTCTTGGTATCTGAAACAAGTTTCGGTAAGGCAATTTTAAGTTCCAGGTGAGGCTGAATGTGTTAAGATTTCATAGTCGGGTGAGGCTATTTGGCTTTGTCTTGCTCCCCTAGGCTGCAAATGCTAGATTAACAGGGTTCCTGGTATCTGAGACAAGTTTTGGTAAATCAGTTTTGGCGGCCAGATGGGGCTATATGTTTTAGGATTAAATAGTCGGATGAGCCTGGTTAACTTTGACTTGCTCCCCTAGGCTGTACATGCCAGCTTGGCGGGGCTCCTGGAATCTAAGACAAGTTTTGTTAAAACAGTTTTGACAGCTAGGTAAGGTGTTTGGCTTTGACTTGCGCTCCTAGGATGCAAATGCTGGATAAACAGGGTTCTTGATATCTGAAACAAGTTTTGGTAAGGCAATTTTGAGTTCCAGGTGAGGCTGAATGTGTTAAGATTAAATAGTCGGGTGAGCGAGTTTGGCTTTGACTTGCGCCCCTAGGATGCAAATGCTGGAATAACAGGGTTCCTGGTATCTAAGACAAGTTTTGGTAAATCAGTTTTGGCGTCTATGGGGCTATATCTTTTAAGATTTAATAGTCGGGTGAGCCTGTTTGGCTTTGACTTGCGTTCACAGGATACAAATGCTGGATAAACAGGGTTCTTGGTATCTGAAACAAGTTTTGGTAAGGCAATTTTGAGTACCAGGTGAGGCTGAATGTGTTAAGATTTAATAGTCGGGTGAGGTTATTTGGCTTTGCCTTGCTCCCCTAGGCTGCAAATGTTAGATTAACAGGGTTCCTGGTATCTGAAACAAGTTTTGCTAAATCAGTTTTGGCGGCCAGATGGGGCTATATGTTTTAGGATTAAATAGTGGGATGAGCCTGGTTGGCTTTGACTTGCTCCCCTAGGCTGTACATGCCAGATTGGCGGGGCTCCTGGAATCTAAGACAAGTTTTGGTAAAACAGTTTTGACAGCCAGGTAAGGTTGTATGCTTTAAGATTAAGTAGTCGGATGAGCGTGTTTGGCTTTGACTTGCGCCCCTAGGATGCAAATGCTGGAATAACAGGGTTCCTGGTATTTAAGACAAGTTTTGGTAAATCAGTTTTGGCGGCCAGATGGGGCTATATATTTTAAGATTTAATAGTCGGGTGAGCCTGTTTGGCTTTGACTTGCGCCCCTAGGATGCCAATGATGGATAACCAGGGTTCCTGGAATCTGAGACAAGTTTTGGTAAAGCAATTCTGAGTTCCAGGTGAGGCTGAATGTGTTCAGACTTAATAGTCGGGTGAGACTATTTTGCTTTGACTTGCTCCCCTAGGCTGCAAATGCTAGATTAACAGGGCTCCTGGTTTCTAAGGCAAGTTTTGGTAAAACAGTTTTGACAGCTGGGCAAGACTGTATGTTTTAAGATTAAAATCTCGGGTGAGCCTGTTTGGTTTTGAATTTCTCCCCTAGGCGGCACATGCCAGATTGGCGGGGCTCCTGGAATCTAAAAAAAGTTTTTGTAAAACAGTTTTAACAGCTACGTAAGTCTGTATGTTTTAAGTTAAAATAGTTGGGTGAGTCTGTTTGACTTTGACTTGCTCCCCTAGGATGCAAATGCTGGATTAACAGGGTTCCTGGTATCTGAGACAAGTTTTGGTAAATCAGTTTTGGCGGCAAGATGGGGCTATATGTTTTAGGATTAAATAGTCGGATGAGCCTGTTTGGCTTTGACTTGCTCCACTAGGCTGCACATGCCAGATTGGCGGGGCTCCTGGAATCCAAGACAAGTTTTGGTAAAATAGTTTTGACAGCTAGGTAAGGCTGTATGCTTTAAGACTGAGTGGGTTTGGCTTTGACTTGCGCCCCTAGGATGCAAATGCTGGAATAACTGGGCTCCTGGTATCTAAGACAAGTTTTGGTAAATCATTTTTGGCGGCGAGATGGGGCTATATGTTTTAAGATTTAATAGTCGGGAGAGCCTGTTTGGCTTTGACTTGCGCCCCTAGCATGCAAATGCTGCATGAACAGGGGTCCTGGTATCTGAGACAAGTTTTGGTAAAGCCGCTTTGGCAACTACGTAAGTCTGTATATTTTAAGATTAAATTGTCGGGTGAGCCTGTTTGGCTTTGACTTGCTCCCTTAGGCTCCACATGCCAGAATGGCTTGGCTCCTGGAATCTAAGACAAGGTTTGGTAAAAGAGTTTTGACAGCTGGGCAAGACTGTATGTTTTAAAATTAAATAGTCAGTTGAGCCTGTTTGGCTTTGAGATGCGCCCCTAGGATGCAAATGCTGGATTAACAGGGTTCCTGGTATCTAAGACATGTTTTGGTAAGTCAGTTTTTTCGGCCAGATGGGGCTATATGTTTTAAGATTTAATAGTTTGGTGAGCCTGTTTGGCTTTGACTTGCGCCCCTAGGATGCAAATGCTGGATTAACAGGGTTCCTGGTATCTGAGACAAGTTTTGGTAAGGCAATTTTGAGTTCCAGGTGTGGCTGAATGAGTTCAAATTTAATAGTCGGGTGAGGCTATTTGGCTTTGTTTTGCTCCCCTAGGCTGCAAATGCTAGATTAACAGGGTTCCTGGTATCTGAGACAAGTTTTGGTAAATCGGTCCTGGCGGCCAGATGGGGCTATATGTTTTAGGATTAAATAGTCGGATGAGCCTGTTTGGCTTTGACTTGCTCCCCTAGGCTGCAAATGCTAGATTAACAGGGCTCCTGGTTTCTAAGGCAAGTTTTGGTAAAGCAGTTTTGGCAGCTACGTAAATCTGTATGTTTTAAGATTAAATTGTCGGGTGAGCCTGTTTGGCTTTGACTTGCGCCCCTAGGATGCAAATGCTGGAATAACAGGGTTCCTGGTATCTAAGACAAGTTTTGGTAAATCAGTTTTGGCGTCTATGCGGCTATATGTTTTAAGGATAAACAGGGTTCCTGGTATCTGAGACAAGTTTTGGTAAGGCAATTTTGAGTTCCAGGTGTGGCTGAATGAGTTAAAATTTAATAGTCGGGTGAGGCTATTTGGCTTTGTTTTGCTCACCTAGGCTGCAAATGCTAGATTAACAGTGTTCCTGGTATCTGAGACAACTTTTGATAAAACAGTTCTGACAGCTAGGTAAGGCTGTATGCTTTAAGATTAAATACTCGGGTGAGGGTGTTTGGCTTTGACTTGCGCCCCTAGGATGCAAATGCTGGAATAACAGGGTTCCTGGTATCTAAGACATGTTTTGGTAAGTCAGTTTTGAGTTCCAGGTGTGGCTGAATGAGTTAAAATTTAATAGTCGGGTGAGGCTATTTGGCTTTGTTTTGCTCCCCTAGGCTGCAAATGCTAGATTAACAGGGTTCCTGGTATCTGAGACAAGTTTTGGTAAATCAGTCTTGGCGGCCAGATGGGGTTATATGTTTTAAGATTTAATAGTCGGGAGAGCCTGTTTCGCTTTGACTTGCTCCCCTAGGCTGCAAATGCTAGATTAACAGGGCCCCTGGTTTCTAAGGAAAGTTTTGGTAAAGCAGTTTTGGCAGCTACGTAAGTATGTATGTTTTAAGATTAAATTGTCGGGTGAGCCTGTTTGGCTTTGACTTGCTCCCCTAGGCTCCACATGCCAGATTGGCGGGGCTCCTGGAATCTAAGACAAGTTTTGGTAAAACAGTTTTGACAGCTAGGTAAGGCTGTATGCTTTAAGATTAAATAGTCGGGTGAGCGTGTTTGGCTTTGCCTTGCTCCCCTAGGCTGCAAATGCTGCATTAACAGGGTTCCTGGTATCTAAGACAAGTTTTGGTAAATCAGTTTTGGTAGCCAGATGAGGCTGTATGTTTCAAGATTAAATTCTCGGGTGAGCCTGTTTGGCTTTGCCTTGCTCCCCTAGGCTGCAAATGCTAGATTAACAGGGTTTCTGGTATCTGAGACAAGTTTTGGTAAATCAGTTTTGGCGGCCAGATGGGGCTATATGTTTTAAGATTAAATAGTCGGATGAGCCTGGTTGGCCTTGACTTGCTCCCCTAGGCTGTACATGCCAGATTGGCGGGGCTCCTGGAATCTAAGACAAGTTTTAGTAAAACAGTTTTGACAGCTAGGCAAGGTTGTATGCTTTAAGATTAAGTAGTCGGATGAGCGTGTTTGGCTTTGACTTGCGCCCCTAGGATGCAAATGCTGGAATAACAGGGTTCCTGGTATCTAAGACAAGTTTTGGTAAATCAGTTTTGGTAGCCAGATGAGGCTGTATGTTTCAAGATTAAATTCTCGGGTGAGCCTGTTTGGTTTTGACTTTCTCCCCTAGGCGGCACATGCCAGATTGGCGGGGCTCCTGGAATCTAAGACAAGTTTTGGTAAAACAGTTTTGACAGCTAGGTAAGGTTGTATGCTTTAAGATTAAGTAGTCGGATGAGCATGTTTGGCTTTGACTTGCGCCCTAGGATGCAAATGCTGGAATAACAGAGTTCCTGGTATTTAAGACAAGTTTTGGTAAATCAGTTTTGGCAGCCTGGAATCTAAGACAAGTTTTGGTAAAACAGTTTTGACAGCTAGGTAAGGCTGTATGCTTTAAGATTAAATAGTCGGGTGAGCGTGTTTGGCTTTGACTTGCGCCCCTAGGATGCAAATGCTGGAATAACAGGGTTCCTGGTATTTAAGACAAGTTTTGGTAAATCAGTTTTGGCGTCTATGGGGCTATATGTTTTAGGATTTAATAGTCGGGTGAGCCTGTTTGGCTTTGACTTCCGCTCCTAGGATGCAAATGCTGGATAAACAGGGTTCTTGGTATCTGAAACAAGTTTTGGTAAGGCAATTTTGAGTTCCAGGTGAGGCTGAATGTGTTAAGATTTAATAGTCGGGTGAGGCTATTTGGCTTTGCCTTGCTCCCCTAGGCTGCAAATGCTAGATTAACAGGGTTTCTGGTATCTGAGACAAGTTTTGGTAAATCAGTTTTGGCGGCCAGATGGGGCTATATGTTTTAGGATTAAATAGTCGGATGAGCCTGGTTGGCTTTGACTTGCTCCCCTAGGCTGTACATGCCAGATTGGCGGGGCTCCTGGAATCTAAGACAAGTTTTGGTAAAACAGTTTTGACAGCTAGGTAAGGTTGTATGCTTTAAGATTAAGTAGTCGGATGAGCGTGTTTGGCTTTGTCTTGCGCCCCTAGGATGCAAATGCTGGAATAACAGGGTTCCTGGTATCTAAGACACGTTTTGGTAAATCAGTTTTGGTAGCCAGATGGGGCTGTATGTTTCACGATTAAATTCTCGGGTGAGCCTGTTTGGTTTTGACTTTCTCCCCTAGGCGGCACATGCCAGATTGGCGGGGCTCCTGGAATCTAATGGTCTATATGTTGTAATATTTAATAGTTTGGTGAGCCTGGTTGGCTTTGACTTGCTCCCCTAGGCTGTACATGCCAGATTGGCGGGGCTCCTGGAATCTAAGACAAGTTTTGGTAAAACAGTTTTGACAGCTAGGTAAGGTTGTATGCTTTAAGATTAAGTAGTCGGATGAGCATGTTTGGCTTTGACTTGCGACCTAGGATGCAAATGCTGGAATAACAGAGTTCCTGGTATTTAAGACAAGTTTTGGTAAATCAGTTTTGGCAGCCAGATGGGGCTGTATGTTTTAAGATTAAATTCTCGGGTGAGCCTGTTTGGTTTTGACTTTCTCCCCTAGGCGGCACATGCCAGATTGGCGGGGCTCCTGGAATCTAAAAAAAGTTTTGGTAAAACAGTTTTAACAGCTACGTAAGTCTGTATGTTTTAAGTTTAAATAGTCGGGTGAGTCTGTTTGACTTTGACTTGCTCCCTTAGGATCCAAATGCTGGATTAACAGGGTTCCTGGTATCTGAGACAAGTTTTGGTAAATCAGTTTTGGCGGCCAGATGGAGCTATATGTTTTAAAATTTAATAGTCGGGTGAGACTATTTGGCTTTGTCTTGCTCCCCTAGGCTGCAAATGCTAGATTAACAGGGTTCCTGGTAACTGAGATAAGTTTTGGTAAATCAGTTTTGGCGGCAAGATGGGGCTATATGTTTTAGGATTAAATAGTCGGATGAGCCTGTTTGTCTTTGACTTGCTCCACTAGGCTGCACATGCCGGATTGGCGGTTCTCCTGGAATCTAAGACAAGTTTTGGTAAAACAGTTTTGACAGCTAGGTAAGGCTGTATGCTTTAAGATTGAGCGTGTTTAGCTTTGACTTGCGCCCCTAGGATGCAAATGCTGGAATAACAGGGTTCCTGGTATCTAAGACAAGTTTTGGTAAATCATTTTTGGCGGCCAGATGGGGCTATATGTTTTAAGATTTAATAGTCGGGAGAGCCTGTTTGGCTTTGACTTGCGCCCCTAGCATGCAAATAATGCATTAACAGGGTTCCTGGTATCTGAGACAAGTTTTGGTAAAGCAGCTTTGGCAACTACGTAAGTCTGCATGTTTTAAGATTAAATTGTCGGGTGAGCCTGTTTGGCTTTGACTTGCTCCCTTAGGCTCCACATGCCAGATTGGCTTGGCTCCTGGAATCTAAGACAAGGTTTGGTAAAAGAGTTTTGACAGCTGGGCAAGACTGTATGTTTTAAGATTAAATATTCGGTTCAGCCTGTTTGGCTTTGAGTTGCGCCCCTAGGATGCAAATGCTGGATTAACAGGGTTCCTGGTATCTAAGACATGTTTTGGTAAGTCAGTTTTTTCGGCCAGATGGGGCTATATGTTTTAAGATTTAATAGTTTGGTGAGCCTGTTTGGCTTTGACTTGCGCCCCTAGGATGCAAATGCTGGATTAACAGGGTTCCTGGTATCTGAGACAAGTTTTGGTAAGGCAATTTTGAGTTCCAGGTGTGGCTGAATGAGTTCAAATTTAATAGTCGGGTGAGGCTATTTGGCTTTGTTTTGCTCCCCTAGGCTGCAAATGCTAGATTAACAGGGTTCCTGGTATCTGAGACAAGTTTTGGTAAATCAGTCTTGGCGGCCAGATGGGGCTATATGTTTTAGGATTAAATAGTCGGGTGAGCCTGTTTGGCTTTGACTTGCTCCCCTAGGCTGCAAATGCTGGATTAACAGGGTTCCTGGTATCTGAGACAAGTTTTGGTAAGGCAATTTTGAGTTACAGGTGAGGCTGAATGTGTTAAGACTTAATAGTCAGGTGAGACTATTTTGCTTTGACTTGCTCCCCTAGGCTGCAAATGCTAGATTAACAGGGCTCCTGGTATCTATGACAAGTTTTGGTAAAGCAGTTTTGGTAGCCAGATGGGGCTGTATGTTTTATGATTAAATTGTCGGGTGAGCGTGTTTGGCTTTGAGCTGCGCCCCTAGGATGCAAATGCTGGATTAACAGGGTTCCTGGTATCTAAGACATGTTTTGGTAAGTCAGTTTTGGCGGCCAAATGGGGCTATATGTTGTAAGATTTAATAGTTTGGTGAGCCTGTTTGGCTTTGACTTGCGCCCCTAGGATGCAAATGCTGGATTAACAGGGTTCCTGGTATCTGAGACAAGTTTTGGTAAGGCAATTTTGAGTTCCAGGTGTGGCTGAATGAGTTCAAATTTAATAGTCGGGTGAGGCTATTTGGCTTTCTTTTGCTCCCGTAGGCTGCAAATGCTAGATTAACAGGGTTCCTGGTATCTGAGACAAGTTTTGGTAAATCAGTCCTGGCGACCAGATGGGGCTATATGTTTTAGGATTAAATAGTCGGATGAGCCTGTTTGGCTTTGACTTGCTCCCCTAGGCTGCAAATGCTAGATTAACAGGGCTCCTGGTTTCTAAGGCAAGTTTTGGTAAAGCTGTTTTGGCAGCTACGTGAATCTGTATGTTTTAAGATTAAATTGTCGGGTGAGCCTGTTAAGCTTTGACTTGCTCCCCTAAGCTCCACATGCCAGATAGGCGGGGCTCCTGGAGTCTAAGACAAGTTTTGGTAAAACAGTTTGACAGCTAGATAAGGCTGTATGCTTTAAGATTAAATAGTCGGGTGAGCGTGTTTGGCTTTGACTTGCGCCCCTAGGATGCAAATGCTGGAATAACAGGGTTCCTGGTATCTGAGACAAGTTTAGGTAAGGCAATTTTGAGTTCCAGGTGTGGCTGAATGAGTTAAAATTTAATAGTCGGGTGAGGCTATTTGGCTTTGTTTTGCTCGCCTAGGCTGCAAATGCTAGATTAACAGTGTTCCTGGTATCTGAGACAAGTTTTGATAAAACAGTTTTGACAGCTAGGTAAGGCTGTATGCTTTAAGATTAAATACTCGGGTGAGGGTGTTTGGCTTTGACTTGCGCCCCTAGGATGCAAATGCTGGAATAACAGGGTTCCTGGTATCTAAGACATGTTTTGGTAAGTCAGTTTTGAGTTCCAGGTGTGGCTGAATGAGTCAAAATTTAATAGTCGGGTGAGGCTATTTGGCTTTGTTTTGCTCCCCTAGGCTGCAAATGCTAGATTAACAGGGTTCCTGGTATCTGAGACAAGTTTTGGTAAATCAGTCTTGGCGGCCAGATGGGGCTATATGTTTTAAGATTTAATAGTCGGGAGAGCCTGCTTCGCTTTGACTTGCTCCCCTAGGCTGCAAATGCTAGATTAACAGGGCTCCTGGTTTCTAAGGAAAATTTTGGTAAAGCAGTTTTGGCAGCTACGTAAGTATGTATGTTTTAAGATTAAATTGTCGGGTGAGCCTGTTTGGCTTTGACTTGCTCCCTTAGGCTCCACATGCCAGATTGGCGGGTCTCCTGGAATCTAAGACAAGTTTTGGTAAAACAGTTTTGACAGCTACGTAAGTCTGTATGTTTTAAGTTTAAATAGTCGGGTGAGTCTGTTTGACTTTGACTTGCTCCCCTAGGATGCAAATGCTGGATTAACAGGGTTTTCTGGTATCTGAGACAAGTTTTGGTAAATCAGTTTTGGCAGCTACGTAAGTCGGTATGTTTTAAGAATTAATTGTCGGGTGAGCCTGTTTGGCTTTGACTTGCTCCCCTAGGATGCAAATGCTGGATTAACAGGGTTCCTGGTATCTGAGACAAGTTTTGGTAAAACAGTTTTGACAGCTAGGTAAGGCTGTATGCTTTAAGATTAAATAGTCGGGTGAGCGTGTTCGGCTTTGACTTGCGCCCCTAGGATGCAAATGCTGGAATAACAGGGTTCCTGGTATTTAAGACAAGTTTTGGTAAATCAGTTTTGGCAGCCAGATGGGGCTGTATGTTTTAAGATTAAATTCTCGGGTGAGCCTGTTTGGTTTTGACTTTCTCCCCTAGGCGGCACATGCCAGATTTGCGGGGCTCCTGGAATCTAAAAAAAGTTTTGGTAAAACAGTTTTAACAGCTACGTAAGTCTGTATGTTTTAAGTTTAAATAGTCGGGTGAGTCTGTTTGACTTTGACTTGCTCCCCTAGGATGCAAATGCTGGATTAACAGGGTTCCTGGTATCTGAGACAAGTTTTGGTAAATCAGTTTTGGCAGCTACGTAAGTCTGTATGTTTTAAGATTAAATATTCGGGTGAGCCTGTTTGGCTTTGACTTGCTCCCCTAGGATGCAAATGCTGGATTAACAGGGTTCCTGGTATCTGAGACAAGTTTTGGTAAAACAGTTTTGACAGCTAGGTAAGGCTGTATGCTTTAAGATTAAATAGTCGGGTGAGCGTGTTTGGCTTTGACTTGCGCCCCTAGGATGCAAATGCTGGAATAACAGGGTTCCTGGTATTTAAGACAAGTTTTGGTAAATCAGTTTTGGCGTCTATGGGGCTATATGTTTTAGGATTTAATAGTCGGGTGAGCCTGTTTGGCTTTGACTTCCGCTCCTAGGATGCAAATGCTGGATAAACAGGGTTCTTGGTATCTGAAACAAGTTTTGGTAAGGCAATTTTGAATTCAAGGTGAGGCTGAATGTGTTAAGATTTAATAGTCGGGTGAGGCTATTTGACTTTGCCTTGCTCCCCTAGGCTGCAAATGCTAGATTAACAGGGTTTCTGGTATCTGAGACAAGTTTTGGTAAATCAGTTTTGGCGGCCAGATGGGGCTATATGTTTTAGGATTAAATAGTCGGATGAGCCTGGTTGGCTTTGACTTGCTCCCCTAGGCTGTACATGCCAGATTGGCGGGGCTCCTGGAATCTAAGACAAGTTTTGGTAAAACAGTTTTGACAGCTAGGTAAGGTTGTATGCTTTAAGATTAAGTAGTCGGATGAGCGTGTTTGGCTTTGACTTGCGCCCCTAGGGTGCAAATGCTGGAATAACAGGGTTCCTGGTATCTAAGACAAGTTTTGGTAAATCAGTTTTGGTAGCCAGATGGGGCTGTATGTTTCAAGATTAAATTCTCGGGTGAGCCTATTTGGTTTTGACTTTCTCCCCTAGGCGGCACATGCCAGATTGGCGGGGCTCCTGGAATCTAATGGTCTATATGTTGTAATATTTAATAGTTTGGTGAGCCTGGTTGGCTTTGACTTGCTCCCCTAGGCTGTACATGCCAGATTGGCGGGGCTCCTGGAATCTAAGACAAGTTTTGGTAAAACAGTTTTGACAGCTAGGTAAGGTTGTATGCATTAAGATTAAGTAGTCGGATGAGCATGTTTGGCTTTGACTTGCGCCCTAGGATGCAAATGCTGGAATAACAGGGTTCCTGGTATTTAAGACAAGTTTTGGTAAATCAGTTTTGGCAGCCAGATGGGGCTGTATGTTTTAAGATTAAATTCTCGGGTGAGCCTGTTTGGTTTTGACTTTCTCCCCTAGGCGGCACATGCCAGATTGGCGGGGCTCCTGGAATCTAAAAAAAGTTTTGGTAAAACAGTTTTAACAGCTACGTAAGTTTGTATGTTTTAAGTTTAAATAGTCGGGTGAGTCTGTTTGACTTTGACTTGCTCCCCTAGGATGCAAATGCTGGATTAACAGGGTTCCTGGTATCTGAGACAAGTTGTGGTAAATCAGTTTTGGCGGCCAGATGGGGCTATATGTTTTAAAATTTAATAGTCGGGTGAGACTATTTGGCTTTGTCTTGCTCCCCTAGGCTGCAAATGCTAGATTAACAGGGTTCCTGGTAACTGAGATAAGTTTTGGTAAATCAGTTTTGGCGGCAAGATGGGGCTATATGTTTTAGGATTAAATAGTCGGATGAGCCTGTTTGGCTTTGACTTGCTCCACTAGGCTGCACATGCCGGATTGGCGGTTCTCCTGGAATCTAAGACAAGTTTTGGTAAAACAGTTTTGACAGCTAGGTAAGGCTGTATGCTTTAAGATTGAGCGTGTTTAGCTTTGACTTGCGCCCCTAGGATGCAAATGCTGGAATAACAGGGTTCCTGATATCTAAGACAAGTTTTGGTAAATCATTTTTGGCGGCCAGATGGGGCTATATGTTTTAAGATTTAATAGTCGGGAGAGCCTGTTTGGCTTTGATTTGCGCCCCTAGCATGCAAATAATGCATTAACAGGGTTCCTGGTATCTGAGACAAGTTTTGGTAAAGCAGCTTTGGCAACTACGTAAGTCTGCATGTTTTAAGATTAAATTGTCGGGTGAGGCTATTTGGCTTTGTCTTCCTCCCTTAGGCTCCACATGCCAGATTGGCTTGGCTCCTGGAATCTAAGACAAGGTTTGGTAAAACAGTTTTGACAGCTGGGCAAGACTGTATGTTTTAAGATTAAATATTCGGTTCAGCCTGTTTGGCTTTGAGTTGCGCCCCTAGGATGCAAATGCTGGATTAACAGGGTTCCTGGTATCTAAGACATGTTTTGGTAAGTCAGTTTGTTCGGCCAGATGGGGCTATATGTTTTAAGATTTAATAGTTTGGTGAGCCTGTTTGGCTTTGACTTGCGCCCCTAGGATGCAAATGCTGGATTAACAGGGTTCCTGGTATCTGAGACAAGTTTTGGTAAGGCAATTTTGAGTTCCAGGTGTGGCTGAATGAGTTCAAATTTAATAGTCGGGTGAGGCTATTTGGCTTTGTTTTGCTCCCCTAGGCTGCAAATGCTAGATTAACAGGGTTCCTGGTATCTGAGACAAGTTTTGGTAAATCAGTCTTGGCGGCCAGATGGGGCTATATGTTTTAAGATTTAATAGTTTGGTGAGCCTGTTTGGCTTTGACTTGCGCCGCTAGGCTGCAAATGCTGGATTAACAGGGTTCCTGGTATCTGAGACAAGTTTTGGTAAGGCAATTTTGAGTTACAGGTGAGGCTGAATGTGTTAAGACTTAATAGTCAGGTGAGACTATTTTGCTTTGACTTGCTTCTTGGTATCTATGACAAGTTTTGGTAAAGCAGTTTTGGTAGCCAGATGGGGCTGTATGTTTTATGATTAAATTGTCGGGTGAGCCTGTTTGGCTTTGAGCTGCGCCCCTAGGATGCAAATGCTGGATTAACAGGGTTCCTGGTATCTAAGACATGTTTTGGTAAGTCAGTTTTGGCGGCCAGATGGGGCTATATGTTGTAAGATTTAATAGTTTGGTGAGCCTGTTTGGCTTTGACTTGCGCCCCTAGGATGCAAATGCTGGATTAACAGGGTCCTGGTATCTCAGACAAGTTTTGGTAAGGCAATTTTGAGTTCCAGGTGTGGCTGAATGAGTTCAAATTTAATAGTCGGGTGAGGCTTTTTGGCTTTGTTTTGCTCCCCTAGGCTGCAAATGCTAGATTAACAGGGTTCCTGGTATCTGAGACAAGTTTTGGTAAATCAGTCTTGGCGGCCAGATGGGGCTATATGTTTTAGGACTTAATAGTCGGATGAGCCTGTTTCGCTTTGACTTGCTCCCCTAGGCTGCAAATGCTAGATTAACAGGGTTCCTGGTATCTGAGACAAGTTTTGGTAAATCAGTCTTGGCGGCCAGATGGGGCTATGTGTTTTAGGATTTTGTTTGGCTTTGACTTGCTCCCCTTGGCTGCAATTGCTAGATTAACAGGGCTCCTGGTTTCTAAGGCAAGTTTTGGTAAAGCAGTTTTGGCAGCTAAGTAAGTCTGTATGTTTTAAGATTAAATTGTCGGGTGAGCCTGTTTGGATTTGACTTGCTCCCCTAGGCTGCAAATGCTGGATTAACAAGGTTCCTGGTATCTGAGACAAGTTTTGGTAAGGCAATTTTGAGTTACAGGTGAGGCTGAATGTGTTAAGACTTAATAGTCAGGTGAGACTATTTTGCTTTGACTTGCTCCCCTTGGCTGCAATTGCTAGATTAACAGGGCTCCTGGTATCTAAGACAAGTTTTGGTAAAGCAGTTTTGGCAGCTAAGTAAGGCTGTATGTTTTAAGATTAAATTGTCGGGTGAGCCTGTTTGGCTTTGACTTGCTCCCCTAGGCTGCAAATGCTGGATTAACAGGGTTCCTGGTATCTGAGACAAGTTTTGGTAAGGCGGTTTTGAGTTACAGGTGAGGCTGAATGTGTTAAGACTTAATAGTCAGGTGAGACTATTTTGCTTTGACTTGCTCCCCTAGGCTGCAAATGCTAGATTAACAGGGCTCCTGGTATCTATGACAAGTTTTGGTAAAGCAGTTTTGGCAGCCAGATGGGGCTGTATGTTTTATGATTAAATTGTCGGGTGAGCCTGTTTGGCTTTGAGCTGCGCCCCTAGCATGCAAATAATGCATTAACAGGGTTCCTGGTATCTGAGACAAGTTTTGGTAAAGCAGCTTTGGCAACTACGTAAGTCTGCATGTTTTAAGATTAAATTGTCGGGTGAGGCTATTTGGCTTTGTCTTCCTCCCTTAGGCTCCACATGCCAGATTGGCTTGGCTCCTGGAATCTAAGACAAGGTTTGGTAAAACAGTTTTGACAGCTGGGCAAGACTGTATGTTTTAAGATTAAATATTCGGTTCAGCCTGTTTGGCTTTGAGTTGCGCCCCTAGGATGCAAATGCTGGATTAACAGGGTTCCTGGTATCTAAGACATGTTTTGGTAAGTCAGTTTGTTCGGCCAGATGGGGCTATATGTTTTAAGATTTAATAGTTTGGTGAGCCTGTTTGGCTTTGACTTGCGCCCCTAGGATGCAAATGCTGGATTAACAGGGTTCCTGGTATCTGAGACAAGTTTTGGTAAGGCAATTTTGAGTTCCAGGTGTGGCTGAATGAGTTCAAATTTAATAGTCGGGTGAGGCTATTTGGCTTTGTTTTGCTCCCCTAGGCTGCAAATGCTAGATTAACAGGGTTCCTGGTATCTGAGACAAGTTTTGGTAAATCAGTCTTGGCGGCCAGATGGGGCTATATGTTTTAAGATTTAATAGTTTGGTGATCCTGTTTGGCTTTGACTTGCGCCGCTAGGCTGCAAATGCTGGATTAACAGGGTTCCTGGTATCTGAGACAAGTTTTGGTAAGGCAATTTTGAGTTACAGGTGAGGCTGAATGTGTTAAGACTTAATAGTCAGGTGAGACTATTTTGCTTTGACTTGCTCTTGGTATCTATGACAAGTTTTGGTAAAGCAGTTTTGGTAGCCAGATGGGGCTGTATGTTTTATGATTAAATTGTCGGGTGAGCCTGTTTGGCTTTGAGCTGCGCCCCTAGGATGCAAATGCTGGATTAACAGGGTTCCTGGTATCTAAGACATGTTTTGGTAAGTCAGTTTTGGCGGCCAGATGGGGCTATATGTTGTAAGATTTAATAGTTTGGTGAGCCTGTTTGGCTTTGACTTGCGCCCCTAGGATGCAAATGCTGGATTAACAGGGTTCCTGGTATCTCAGACAAGTTTTGGTAAGGCAATTTTGAGTTCCAGGTGTGGCTGAATGAGTTCAAATTTAATAGTCGGGTGAGGCTTTTTGGCTTTGTTTTGCTCCCCTAGGCTGCAAATGCTAGATTAACAGGGTTCCTGGTATCTGAGACAAGTTTTGGTAAATCAGTCTTGGCGGCCAGATGGGGCTATATGTTTTAGGACTTAATAGTCGGATGAGCCTGTTTCGCTTTGACTTGCTCCCCTAGGCTGCAAATGCTAGATTAACAGGGTTCCTGGTATCTGAGACAAGTTTTGGTAAATCAGTCTTGGCGGCCAGATGGGGCTATGTGTTTTAGGATTTTGTTTGGCTTTGACTTGCTCCCCTTGGCTGCAATTGCTAGATTAACAGGGCTCCTGGTTTCTAAGGCAAGTTTTGGTAAAGCAGTTTTGGCAGCTAAGTAAGTCTGTATGTTTTAAGATTAAATTGTCGGGTGAGCCTGTTTGGATTTGACTTGCTCCCCTAGGCTGCAAATGCTGGATTAACAAGGTTCCTGGTATCTGAGACAAGTTTTGGTAAGGCAATTTTGAGTTACAGGTGAGGCTGAATGTGTTAAGACTTAATAGTCAGGTGAGACTATTTTGCTTTGACTTGCTCCCCTTGGCTGCAATTGCTAGATTAACAGGGCTCCTGGTTTCTAAGGCAAGTTTTGGTAAAGCAGTTTTGGCAGCTAAGTAAGTCTGTATGTTTTAAGATTAAATTGTCGGGTGAGCCTGTTTGGATTTGACTTGCTCCCCTAGGCTGCAAATGCTGGATTAACAGGGTTCCTGGTATCTGAGACAAGTTTTGGTAAGGCAATTTTGAGTTACAGGTGAGGCTGAATGTGTTAAGACTTAATAGTCAGGTGAGACTATTTTGCTTTGACTTGCTCCCCTAGGCTGCAAATGCTAGATTAACAGGGCTCCTGGTATCTATGACAAGTTTTGGTAAAGCAGTTTTGGCAGCCAGATGTGGCTGTATGTTTTATGATTAAATTGTCGGGTGAGCCTGTTTGGCTTTGAGCTGCGCCCCTAGGATGCAAATGCTGGATTAACAGGGTTCCTGGTATCTAAGACAAGTTTTGGTAAAACAGTTTTGACAGCTAGGTAAGGCTGTATGCTTTAAGATTAAATAGTCGGGTGAGCGTGTTTGGCTTTGACTTGCGCCCCTAGGATGCAAATGCTGGAATAACAGGGTTCCTGGTATCTAAGACATGTTTTGGTAAGTCAGTTTTGGCGGCCAGATGGGGCTATATGTTGTAAGATTTAATAGTTTGGTGAGCCTGTTTGGCTTTGACTTGCGCCCCTAGGATGCAAATGCTGGATTAACAGAGTTCCTGGTATCTGAGACAAGTTTTGGTAAATCAGTCTTGGCGGCCAGATGGGGCTATGTGTTTTAGGATTTTGTTTGGCTTTGACTTGCTCCCCTTGGCTGCAATTGCTAGATTAACAGGGCTCCTGGTTTCTAAGGCAACTTTTGGTAAAGCAGTTTAGGCAGCTAAGTAAGTCTGTATGTTTTAAGATTAAATTGTCGGGTGAGCCTGTTTGGCTTTGACTTGCTCTCCTAGGCTCCACATGCCAGGTTGGCGTGGCTCCTGGAATTTAAGACAAGTTTTGGTAAAACAGTTTTGACAGCTAGGTAAGGCTGTATGCTTTAAGATTAAATAGTCGGGTGAGCGTGTTTGGCTTTGACTTGCGCCCCTAGGATGCAAATGCTGGATTAACAGGGTTCCTGGTATCTAAGACAAGTTTTGGTAAATAAGTTTTGGCGTCTATGGGGCTATATGTTTTAAGATTTAATAGTCGGGTGAGCCTGTTTGGCTTTGACTTGCGCTCCTAGGATGCAAATGCTGGATAAACAGGGTTCTTGGTATCTGAAACAAGTTTCGGTAAATCAGTTTTGGCGGCAAGATGGGGCTATATGTTTTAGGATTAATTAGTCGGATTAGCCTGTTTGGCTTTGACTTGCTCCACTAGGCTGCACATGCCGGATTGGCGGTGCTCCTGGAATCTAAGACAAGTTTTGGTAAAACAGTTTTGACAGCTAGGTAAGGCTGTATGCTTTAAGATTGAGCGTGCTTGGCTTTGACATGCGCCCCTAGGATGCAAATGCTGGAATAACAGGGTTCCTGGTATCTAAGACAAGTTTTGGTAAATCATTTTTGGCGGCCAGATGGGGCTATATGTTTTAAGATTTAATAGTCGGCAAAGCCTGTTTGGCTTTGACTTGCGCCCCTAGCATGCAAATAATGCATTAACAGGGTTCCTGGTATCTGAGACAAGTTTTGGTAAAGCAGCTTTGGCAACTACGTAAGTCTGCATGTTTTAAGG
Source organism: Drosophila kanekoi (assembly GCA_037075305.1). Taxonomy (NCBI): domain Eukaryota; kingdom Metazoa; phylum Arthropoda; class Insecta; order Diptera; family Drosophilidae; genus Drosophila; species Drosophila kanekoi. The sequence continues at coordinate 263,738 of JBAMCE010000649.1, read as the reverse complement.
TTAAATTGTGAGCCTGTTTTGCTTTGACTTGCTCCCTTAGGTTCCATATGCCAGATTGGCTTGGCTCCTGGAATCTAAGACAAGGTTTGGTAAAACAGTTTTGACAGCTGGGCAAGACTGTATGTTTTAAGATTAAATATTCGGTTCAGCCTGTTTGGCTTTGTGTTGCGCCCCTAGGATGAAAATGCTGGATTCACAGGGTTCCTGGTATCTAAGACATGTTTTGGTAAGTCAGTTTTGGCGGCCAGATGGGGCTATATGTTGTAAGATATAATAGTTTGGTGAGCCTGTTTGGCTTTGACTTGCGCCCCTAGGATGCAAATGCTGGATTAACAGGGTTCCTGGTATCTGAGACAAGTTTTGGTAAGGCAATTTTGAGTTCCAGGTGTGGCTGAATGAGTTCAAATGTAATAGTCGGGTGAGGCTATTTGGCTTTGTTTTGCTCCCCTAGGCTAACAGGGTTCCTGGTATCTGAGACAAGTTTTGGTAAATCATTCCTGGCGGCCAGAGGGGGCTATATGTTTTAGGATTAAATAGTCGGATGAGCCTGTTTGGCTTTGACTTGCTCCCCTAGGCTGCCAATGCTGGATTAACAGGGTTCCTGGTATCTGAGACAAGTTTTGGTAAGGCAATTTTAAGTTACAGGTGAGGCTGAATGTGTTAAGACTTAATAGTCAGTTGAGACTATTTTACTTTGACTTGCTCCCCTAGGCTGCAAATGCTAGATTAACAGGGCTCCTGGTATCTATGACAAGTTTTGGTAAATCAGTTTTGGCAGCCAGATGGGGCTGTATGTTTTATGATTAAATTGTCGGGTGAGCCTGTTTGGCTTTGAGCTGCGCCACTAGGATGCAAATGCTGGATTAACAGGGTTCCTGGTATCTAAGACATGTTTTGACACAAGTTTTGGTAAGGCAATTTTTAGTTACAGGTGAGGCTGAATGTGTTAAGACTTAATAGTCAGGTGAGACTATTTTGCTTTGACTTGCTCCCCTAGGCTGCAAATGCTAGATTAACAGGGCTCTTGGTATCTATGACAAGTTTTGGTAAAGCAGTTTTGGCAGCCAGATGTGGCTGTATGTTTTATGATTAAATTGTCGGGTGAGCCTGTTTGGCTTTGAGCTGCGCCCCTAGGATGCAAATGCTGGATTAACAGGGTTCCTGGTATCTAAGACAAGTTTTGGTAAAACAGTTTTGACAGCTAGGTAAGTCTGTATGTTTTAAGATTAAATTGTCGGGTGAGCCTGTTTGGCTTTGACTTGCTTCCCAAGGCTCCACATGCCAGGTTGGCGGGGCTCCTGGAATCTAAGACAAGTTTTGGTAAAAAGTTTTGACAGCTAGGTAAGGCTGTATGCTTTAAGATTAAATAGTCGGGTGAGCGTGTTTGGCTTTGACTTGCGCCCCTAGGATGCAAATGCTGGATTAACAGGGTTCCTGGTATCTAAGACAAGTTTTGGTAAATAAGTTTTGGCGTCTATGGGGCAATATGTTTTAAGATTTAATAGTCGGGTGAGCCTGTTTGGCTTTGACTTGCGCTCCTAGGATGCAAATGCTGGATAAACAGGATTCTTGGTATCTGAAACAAGGTTTGGTTAGGCAATTTTGAGTTCCAGGTGAGGCTGAATGTGTTAAGATTTAATAGTCGGGTGAGAATAATTGGCTTTGTCTTGCTCCCATAGGCTGCAAATGCTAGATTAACAGGGTTCCTGGTATCTGAGACAAGTTTTGGTAAATCAGTTTTGGCGGCCAGATGGGGCTATATGTTTTAGGATTTAATAGTCGGGTGAGCCTGTATGGCTTTGACTTGCGCACCTAGGCTCCACATGCCAGGTTGGCGAAGCTCCTGGAATCTAAGACAAGTTTTGGTAAAACAGTTTTGACAGCTAGGTAAGGTTGTATGCTTTAAGATTAAGTAATCGGATGAGCGTGTTTGGCTTTGACTTGCGTCCCTAGGATGCAAATGCTGGAATAACAGGGTTCCTGGTATCTAAGACAAGTTTTGGTAAATCAGTTTTGGTGGCCAGATGGGGCTGTATGTTTTAAGATTTAATAGTCGGGTGAGCCTGTTTGGCTTTGACTTGCGCCCCTAGGATGCAAATGCTGGATAACCAGGGTTCCTGGAATCTGAGACAAGTTTTGGTAAGGCAATTCTGAGTTCCATGTGAGGCTGAATGTGTTCAGACTTAATAGTCGGGTGAGACTATTTTGCTTTGACTTGCTCCCCTAGGCTGCAAATGCTAGATTAACAGGGCTCCTGGTATCTATGGCAAGTTTTGGTAAAGCAGTTTTGGCAGCCAGATGGGGCTGTATGTTTTATGATTAAATTGTCGGGTGAGCCTGTTTGGCTTTGAGCTGCGCCCCTAGGATGCAAATGCTGGATTAACAGGGTTCCTGGTATCTAAGACAAGTTTTGGTAAAGCAGTTTTGACAGCTAGGTAAGGCTGTATGCTTTAAGATTAAATAGTCGGGTGAGCGTGTTTGGCTTTGACTTGCGCCCCTAGGATGCAAATGCTGGAATAACAGGGTTCCTGGTATCTAAGACATGTTTTGGTAAGTCAGTTTTGGCGGCCAGATGGGGCTATATGTTGTAAGATTTAATATTTTGGTGAGCCTGTTTGGCTTTGACTTGCGCCCCTAGGCTGCAAATGCTAGATTAACAGGGCTCCTGGTATCTATGGCAAGTTTTGGTAAAGCAGTTTTGGCAGCCAGATGGGGCTGTATGTTTTATGATTAAATTGTCGGGTGAGCCTGTTTGGCTTTGAGCTGCGCCCCTAGGATGCAAATGCTGGATTAACAGGGTTCCTGGTATCTAAGACAAGTTTTGGTAAAGCAGTTTTGACAGCTAGGTAAGGCTGTATGCTTTAAGATTAAATAGTCGGGTGAGCGTGTTTGGCTTTGACTTGCGCCCCTAGGATGCAAATGCTGGAATAACAGGGTTCCTGGTATCTAAGACATGTTTTGGTAAGTCAATTTTGGCGGCCAGATGGGGCTATATGTTTTCAGATTTAATATTTTGGTGAGCCTGTTTGGCTTTGACTTGCGCCCCTAGGATGCAAATGCTGGATTAACAGAGTTCCTGGTATCTGAGACAAGTTTTGGTAAGGCAATTTTGAGTTCCAGGTGTGGCTGAATGAGTTCAAATTTAATAGTCGGGTGAGGCTATTTGGCTTTGTTTTGCTCCCCTAGGCTGCAAATGCTAGATTAACAGGGTTCCTGGTATCTGAGACAAGTTTTGGTAAATCAGTATTGGCGGCCAGATGGGGCTATGTGTTTTAGGATTTTGTTTGGCTTTGACTTGCTCCCCTTGGCTGCAATTGCTAGATTAACAGGGCTCCTGGTTTCTAAGGCAAGTTTTGGTAAAGCAGTTTTGGCAGCTAAGTAAGTCTGTATGTTTTAAGATTAAATTGTCGGGTGAGCCTGTTTGGCTTTGACTTGCTCCCCTAGGCTCCACATGCCAGGTTGGCGGGGCTCCTGGAATCTAAGACAAGTTTTGGTAAAACAGTTTTGACAGCTAGGTAAGGCTGTATGCTTTAAGATTAAATAGTCGGGTGAGCGTGTTTGGCTTTGACTTGCGCCCCTAGGATGCAAATGCTGGAATAACAGGGTTCCTGGTATCTAAGACAAGTTTTGGTAAATCAGTTTTGGTGGCCAGATGGGGCTGTATGTTTTAAGATTTAATAGTCGGGTGAGCCTGTTTGGCTTTGACTTGCACCCCTAGGATGCAAATGCTGGATAACCAGGGTTCCTGGAATCTGAGACAAGTTTTCGTAAGGCAATTCTGAGTTCCATGTGAGGCTGAATGTGTTCAGACTTAATAGTCGGGTGAGACTATTTTGCTTTGACTTGCTTCCCTAGGCTGCAAATGCAGGATTAACAGGGCTCCAGGTTTCTAAGGCAAGTTTTGGTAAAGCAGTTTTGGCAGCCAGATGGGGCTATATGTTTTAAGATTAAATTCTCGGGTGAGCCTGTTTGGTTTTGACTTTCTTCCCTAGGCGGCACATGCCAGATTGGCGGGGCTCCTGGAATCTAAAAAAAGTTTTGGTAAAACAGTTTTAACAGCTTCCTGGTAACTGAGATAAGTTTTGGTAAATAAGTTTTGGCGGCAAGATGGGGCTGTATGTTTTAGGATTAAATAGTCGGATGAGCCTGTTTGGCTTTAACTTGCTCCACTAGGCTCTACATGCCAGATTGGCGGTGCTCCTGGAATCTAAGACAAGTTTTGGTAAAACAGTTTTGACAGCTAGGTTAGGCTGTATGCTTCAAGATTGAGCGTGTTTGGCTTTGACTTGCGCCCCTAGGATGCAAATGCTGGAATAACAGGGTTCCTGGTATCTAAGACAAGTTTTGGTAAGGCAATTTTGAGTTCCAGGTGTGGCTGAATGAGTTAAAATTTAATAGTCGGGTGAGGCTATTTGGCTTTGTTTTGCTCCCCTAGGCTACAAATGCTAGATTAACAGGGTTCCTGGTATCTAAGACAAGTTTTGGTAAATCATTTTTGGCGGCCAGATGGGGCTATATGCTTTAAGATTTAATAGTCGGGAGAGCCTGTTTGGCTTTGACTTGCGCCCCTAGCATGCAAATGCTGCATTAACAGTGTTCCTGGTATCTGAGACAAGTTTTGGTAAAGCAGCTTTGGCAACTACGTAAGTATGCATGTTTTAAGATTAAATTGTCGGGTGAGCCTGTTTGGCTTTGACTTGCTCCCTTAGGCTCCACATGCCAGATTGGCTTGGCTCCTGGAATCTAAGACAAGGTTTGGTAAAACGGTTTTGACAGCTGTATGTTTTAAGATTAAATAGTCGGTTGAGCCTGTTTGGCTTTGAGTTGCGCCCCTAGGATGCAAATGCTGGATTAACAGTGTTCCTGGTATCTGAAACAAGTTTTGGTAAGGCAATTTTGAGTTCAAGGTGAGGCTGAATGTGTTAAGACTTAAAAGTCGGGTGAGACTATTTTGCTTTGACTTGCTCCCCTAGGCTGCAAATGCTAGATTAACAGGGCTCCTGGTATCTATGGCAAGTTTTGGTAAAGCAGTTTTGGCAGCCAGATGGGGCTGTATGTTTTATGATTAAATTGTCGGGTGAGCCTGTTTGGCTTTGAGCTGCGCCCCTAGGATGCAAATGCTGGATTAACAGGGTTCCTGGTATCTAAGACAAGTTTTGGTAAAGCAGTTTTGACAGCTAGGTAAGGCTGTATGCTTTAAGATTAAATAGTCGGGTGAGCGTGTTTGGCTTTGACTTGCGCCCCTAGGATGCAAATGCTGGAATAACAGGGTTCCTGGTATCTAAGACATGTTTTGGTAAGTCAGTTTTGGCGGCCAGATGGGGCTATATGTTGTAAGATTTAATATTTTGGTGAGCCTGTTTGGCTTTGACTTGCGCCCCTAGGATGCAAATGCTGGATTAACAGGGTTCCTGGTATCTGAGACAAGTTTTGGTAAGGCAATTTTGAGTTCCACGTGATGCTGAATGAGTTCAAATTTAATAGTCGGGTGAGGCTATTTGGCTTTGTTTTGCTCCCCTAGGCTGCAAATGCTAGATTAACAGGGTTCCTGGTATCTGAGACAAGTTTTGGTAAATCAGTATTGGCGGCCAGATGGGGCTATGTGTTTTAGGATTTTGTTTGGCTTTGACTTGCTCCCCTTGGCTGCAATTGCTAGATTAACAGGGCTCCTGGTTTCTAAGGCAAGTTTTGGTAAAGCAGTTTTGGCAGCTAAGTAAGTCTGTATGTTTTAAGATTAAATTGTCGGGTGAGCCTGTTTGGCTTTGACTTGCTCCCCTAGGCTCCACATGCCAGGTTGGCGGGGCTCCTGGAATCTAAGACAAGTTTTGGTAAAACAGTTTTGACAGCTAGGTAAGGCTGTATGCTTTAAGATTAAATAGTCGGTTGAGCGTGTTTGGCTTTGACTTGCGCCCCTAGGATGCAAATGCTGGAATAACAGGGTTCCTGGTATCTAAGACAAGTTTTGGTAAATCAGTTTTGGTGGCCAGATGGGGCTGTATGTTTTAAGATTTAATAGTCGGGTGAGCCTGTTTGGCTTTGACTTGCACCCCTAGGATGCAAATGCTGGATAACCAGGGTTCCTGGAATCTGAGACAAGTTTTGGTAAGGCAATTCTGAGTTCCATGTGAGGCTGAATGTGTTCAGACTTAATAGTCGGGTGAGACTATTTTGCTTTGACTTGCTTCCCTAGGCTGCAAATGCAGGATTAACAGGGCTCCAGGTTTCTAAGGCAAGTTTTGGTAAAGCAGTTTTGGCAGCCAGATGGGGCTATATGTTTTAAGATTAAATTCTCGGGTGAGCCTGTTTGGTTTTGACTTTCTTCCCTAGGCGGCACATGCCAGATTGGCGGGGCTCCTGGAATCTAAAAAAGTTTTGGTAAAACAGTTTTAACAGCTTCCTGGTAACTGAGATAAGTTTTGGTAAATAAGTTTTGGCGGCAAGATGGGGCTGTATGTTTTAGGATTAAATAGTCGGATGAGCCTGTTTGGCTTTAACTTGCTCCACTAGGCTCTACATGCCAGATTGGCGGTGCTCCTGGAATCTAAGACAAGTTTTGGTAAAACAGTTTTGACAGCTAGGTTAGGCTGTATGCTTCAAGATTGAGCGTGTTTGGCTTTGACTTGCGCCCCTAGGATGCAAATGCTGGAATAACAGGGTTCCTGGTATCTAAGACAAGTTTTGGTAAATCATTTTTGGCGGCCAGATGGGGCTATATGCTTTAAGATTTAATAGTCGGGAGAACCTGTTTGGCTTTGACTTGCGCCCCTAGCATGCAAATGCTGCATTAACAGTGTTCCTGGTATCTGAGACAAGTTTTGGTAAAGCAGCTTTGGCATCTACGTAAGTATGCATGTTTTAAGATTAAATTGTCGGGTGAGCCTGTTTGGCTTTGACTTGCTCCCTTAGGCTCCACATGCCAGATTGGCTTGGCTCCTGGAATCTAAGACAAGGTTTGGTAAAACAGTTTTGACAGCTGTATGTTTTAAGATTAAATAGTCGGTTGAGCCTGTTTGGCTTTGAGTTGCGCACCTAGGATGCAAATGCTGGATTAACAGTGTTCCTGGTATCTGAAACAAGTTTTGGTAAGGCAATTTTGAGTTCAAGGTGAGGCTGAATGTGTTAAGACTTAATAGTCGGGTGAGACTATTTTGCTTTGACTTGCTCCCCTAGGCTGCAAATGCTAGATTAACAGGGCTCCTGGTTTCTAAGGCAAGTTTTGGTAAAGCAGTTTTGGCAGCTACGGAAGTCTGTATGTTTTAAGATTAAATTGTCGGGTGAGCCTGTTTGGCTTTGACTTGCTCCCCTAGGCTGCACATGCCAGATTGGCGGGGCTCCTGGAATCTAAGACAAGTTTTGGTAAAACAGTTTTGAGAGCTTGGTAAGGCTGTATGCTTTAAGATTAAATAGTCGGGTGAGCGTGTTTGGCTTTGACTTGCGCCCCTAGGATGCAAATGCTGGAATAACAGGGTTCCTGTTATCTAAGACAAGTTTTGGTAAATCAGTTTTGGCGTCTATGGGGCTATATGTTTTAGGATTAAATAGTCGGATGAGCCTGATTGGCTTTGACTTGCTCCCCTAGGCTGCACATGGCAGATTGGCGGTGCTCCTGGAATCTAAGACAAGTTTTGGTAAAACAGTTTTGACAGCTAGGTAAGGCCGTATGCTTCAAGATTGAGCGTGTTTGGCTTTGACTTGCGCCCCTTGTATGCAAATGCTGGAATAACAGGGTTCCTGGTATCTAAGACAAGTTTTGGTAAATCATTTTTGGCGGCCAGATGGGGCTATATGTTTTAAGATTTAATAGTCGGGAGAGCCTGTTTGGCTTTGACTTGCGCCCCTAGCATGCAAATGCTGCATTAACAGGGTTGTATCTGGTATCTGAGACAAGTTTTGGTAAAGCAGCTTTGGCAACTACGTAAGTATGTATGTTTTAAGATTAAATTGTCGGGTGAGCCTGTTTGGCTTTGACTTGCTCCCTTAGGCTCCACATGCCAGATTGGCTTGGCTCCTGGAATCTAAGACAAGGTTTGGTAAAACAGTTTTGACAGCTGGGCAAGACTGTATGTTTTAAGATTAAATAGTCGGTTGAGCCTGTTTGGCTTTGAGTTGCGCCCCTAGGATGCAAATGCTGGATTGACAGTGTTCCTGGTATCTGAGACAAGTTTTGGTAAAGCAGCTTTGGCAACTACGTAAGTATGCATGTTTTAAGATTAAATTGTCGGGTGAGCCTGTTTGGCTTTGACTTGCTCCCCTAGGCTGCACATGCCAGATTGGCGGGGCTCCTGGAATCTAAGACAAGTTTTGGTAAAACAGTTTTGAGAGCTAGGTAAGGCTGTATGCTTTAAGATTAAATAGTCGGGTGAGCGTGTTTGGCTTTGACTTGCGCCCCTAGGATGCAAATGCTGGAATAACAGGGTTCCTGTTATCTAAGACAAGTTTTGGTAAATCAGTTTTGGCGTCTATGGGGCTATATGTTTTAGGATTAAATAGTCGGATGAGCCTGATTGGCTTTGACTTGCTCCCCTAGGCTGCACATGGCAGATTGGCGGTGCTCCTGGAATCTAAGACAAGTTTTGGTAAAACAGTTTTGACAGCTAGGTAAGGCCGTATGCTTCAAGATTGAGCGTGTTTGGCTTTGACTTGCGCCCCTTGTATGCAAATGCTGGAATAACAGGGTTCCTGGTATCTAAGACAAGTTTTGGTAAATCATTTTTGGCGGCCAGATGGGGCTATATGTTTTAAGATTTAATAGTCGGGAGAGCCTGTTTGGCTTTGACTTGCGCCCCTAGCATGCAAATGCTGCATTAACAGGGTTGTATCTGGTATCTGAGACAAGTTTTGGTAAAGCAGCTTTGGCAACTACGTAAGTATGTATGTTTTAAGATTAAATTGTCGGGTGAGCCTGTTTGGCTTTGACTTGCTCCCTTAGGCTCCACATGCCAGATTGGCTTGGCTCCTGGAATCTAAGACAAGGTTTGGTAAAACAGTTTTGACAGCTGGGCAAGACTGTATGTTTTAAGATTAAATAGTCGGTTGAGCCTGTTTGGCTTTGAGTTGCGCCCCTAGGATGCAAATGCTGGATTGACAGTGTTCCTGGTATCTGAGACAAGTTTTGGTAAAGCAGCTTTGGCAACTACGTAAGTATGCATGTTTTAAGATTAAATTGTCGGGTGAGCCTGTTTGGCTTTGACTTGCTCCCCTAGGCTGCACATGCCAGATTGGCGGGGCTCCTGGAATCTAAGACAAGTTTTGGTAAAACAGTTTTGAGAGCTAGGTAAGGCTGTATGCTTTAAGATTAAATAGTCGGGTGAGCGTGTTTGGCTTTGACTTGCGCCCCTAGGATGCAAATGCTGGAATAACAGGGTTCCTGTTATCTAAGACAAGTTTTGGTAAATCAGTTTTGGCGTCTATGGGGCTATATGTTTTAGGATTAAATAGTCGGATGAGCCTGATTGGCTTTGACTTGCTCCCCTAGGCTGCACATGGCAGATTGGCGGTGCTCCTGGAATCTAAGACAAGTTTTGGTAAAACAGTTTTGACAGCTAGGTAAGGCCGTATGCTTCAAGATTGAGCGTGTTTGGCTTTGACTTGCGCCCCTAGTATGCAAATGCTGGAATAACAGGGTTCCTGGTATCTAAGACAAGTTTTGGTAAATCATTTTTGGCGGCCAGATGGGGCTATATGTTTTAAGATTTAATAGTCGGGAGAGCCTGTTTGGCTTTGACTTGCGCCCCTAGCATGCAAATGCTGCATTAACAGGGTTGTATCTGGTATCTGAGACAAGTTTTGGTAAAGCAGCTTTGGCAACTACGTAAGTATGTATGTTTTAAGATTAAATTGTCGGGTGAGCCTGTTTGGCTTTGACTTGCTCCCTTAGGCTCCACATGCCAGATTGGCTTGGCTCCTGGAATCTAAGACAAGGTTTGGTAAAACAGTTTTGACAGCTGGGCAAGACTGTATGTTTGAAGATTAAATAGTCGGTTGAGCCTGTTTGGCTTTGAGTTGCGCCCCTAGGATGCAAATGCTGGATTGACAGTGTTCCTGGTATCTTAAACAAGTTTTGGTAAGGCAATTTTGAGTTACAGGTGAGGCTGAATGTGTTAAGACTTAATAGTCGGGTGAGACTATTTTGCTTTGACTTGCTCCCCTAGGCTGCAAATGCTAGATTAACAGGGCTCCTGGTTTCAAAGGCAAGTTTTGGTAAAGCAGTTTTGGCAGCTACGTAAGTCTGTATGTTTTAAGATTAAATTGTCGGGTGAGCCTGTTTGGCTTTGACTTGCTCCCCTAGGCTCCACATGCCAGATTGGCGGGGATCCTGGAATCTAAGACAAGTTTTAGTAAAACAGTTTTGACAGCTAGGTAAGGCTGTATGCTTTAAGATTAAATAGTCGGGTGAGCGTGTTTGGCTTTGACTTGCGCCCCTAGGATGCAAATGCTGAATTAACAGGGTTCCTGGTATCTGAGACAAGTTTTGGTAAGGCAATTTTGAGTTCCAGGTGTGGCTGAATGAGTTAAAATTTAATAGTCGGGTGGGGCTATTAGGCTTTGTTTTGCGCCCCTAGGCTGCACATGCCAGATTGGCGGGGCTCCTGGAATCTAAGACAAGTTTTGGTAAAACACTTTTGACAGCTAAGTAAGGCTGTATGCTTTCAAATAGTCGGGTGAGCGTGTTTGGCTTTGACTTGCGCCCCTAGGATGCAAATGCTGGAATAACAGGGTTCCTGTTATCTAAGACAAGTTTTGGTCAATCAGTTTTGGCGTCTATGGGGCTATATGTTTAAGGATTAAATAGTCGGATGAGCCTGATTGGCTTTGACTTGCTCCCCTAGGCTGCACATGCCAGATTGGCGGTGCTCCTGGAATCTAAGACAAGTTTTGGTAAAACAGTTTTGACATCTAGGTAAGGCTGTATGCTTCAAGATTGAGCGTGTTTGGCTTTGACTTGCGCCCCTAGTATGCAAATGCTGGAATAACAGGGTTCCTGGTATCTGAATAAAGTTTTGGTAAGGCAATTTTGGGTTCCAGGTGATGCTGAATGTTTTCAGATTTAATAGTCGGATGAGTCTGTTTGGCTTTGACTTGCTCCCCTAGGCTACAAATGCTAGATTAACAGGGTTCCTGGTAACTGAGATAGGTTTAGGTAAATCAGTTTTGGCAGCTACGTAAGTCTGTATGTTTTAACAAACAAGTTTTGGTAAGGCAATTTTGAGTTCCAGGTGAGGCTGAATGTGTTAAGACTTAATAGTCGGGTGAGATTATTTTGCTTTGACTTGCTCCGCTAGGCTGCAAATGCTAGATTAACAGGGCTCCTGGTTTCTAAGGCAAGTTTTGGTTAAGCAGTTTTGGCAGCTACGTAAGTCTGTATGTTTTAAGATTAAATTGTCGGGTGAGCCTGTTTGGCTTTGACTTGCTCCAATAGGCGCCACATGCCAGATTGGCGGGGCTCCTGGAATCTAAGACAAGTTTTGGTAAAACAGTTTTGACAGCTAGGTAAGGCTGTATGCTTTAAGATTAAATAGTCGGGTGAGCGTGTTTGGCTTTGACTTGCGCCCCTAGGATGCAAATGCTGGAATAACAGGGGTCCTGGTATCTAAGACATGTTTTGGTAAGTCAGTTTTGGCGGCCAGATGGGGCTATATGTTGTAAGATTTAATAGTTTGCTGAGCCTGTTTGGCTTTGATTTGCGCCCCTAGGATGCAAATGCTGAATTAACAGGGTTCCTGGTATCTGAGACAAGTTTTGGTAAGGCAATTTTGAGTTCCAGGTGAGACTGAATGTATTCAGACTTAATAGTCGTTTGAGACTATTTGGCTTTGACTTTCTCCCCTAGGCGGCACATGCCAGATTGTCGGGGCACCTGGAATCTAAAAAGAGTTCTAGTAAAACAGTTTTGACAGCCAAATGGAGCTGTTTGTTTTAAGATTAAATTTTAGGGTGAGCCTGTTTGGCTTTGACTTGCTCCCCTAGGCTCCACATGCCAGATTGGCGGGGCTCCTGGAATCTAAGACAAGTTTTGGTAAAACAGTTTTGACAGCTAGGTAAGGCTGTATGCTTTAAGATTTAATAGTCGGGTAAGCGTGTTTGGCTTTGACTTGCGCCCCTAGGATGCAAATGCTGGAATAACAGGGTTCCTGGTATCTAAGACAAGTTTTGGTAAATCAGTTTTGGCATCTATGGGGCTATATGTTTTAGGATTAAATAGTCGGATGAGCCTGTTTGGCTTTGACTTGCTCCCCTAGGCTGCACATGCCAGATTGGCGGGGCTCCTGGAATCTGAGACAAGTTTTGGTAAAACACTTTTGACAGCTAGGTAAGGCTGTATGCTTTCAGATTAAATAGTCTTGTGAGCGTGTTTGGCTTTGACTTGCGCCCCTAGGATGCAAATGCTGGAATAACAGGGTTCCTGGTATCTAAGACAAGTTTTGGTAAATCAGTTTTGGCGTCTATGGGGCTATATATTTTAGGATTAAATAGTCGGATGAGCCTGTTTGGCTTTGACTTGCTCCCCTAGGCTGCACATGCCAGATTGGCGGGGCTCCTGGAATGTAAGACAAGTGTTGGTAAAACAGTTTTGACAGCTAGGTAAGGCTGTATGCTTTAAGATTAAATAGTCGGGTGAGCGTGTTTGGCTTTGACTTGCGCCCCTAGGATGCAAATGCTGGAATAACAGGGTTCCTGGTATCTAAGACAAGTTTTCGTAAATCAGTGTTGGCGGCCAGATGGGGCTATATGTTTTAAGATTTAATAGTCGGATGAGCCTGTTTGGCTTTGACTTGCTCCCCTAGGATGCAAATGCTGGATTAACAGGGTTCCTGGTATCTGAATCAAGTTTTGGAAAGGCAATTTTGGGTTCCAGGTGACGCTGAATGTTTTCAGATTTAATAGTCGGATGAGTCTGTTTGGCTTTGACTTGCTCCCCTAGGCTGCACATTCCAGATTGGCGGGGCTCCTGGAATCTAAGACAAGTTTTGGTAAAACAGTTTTGACAGCTACGTAAGTCTGTATTTTTTAAGGTTAAATAGTCGGGTGAGTCTGTTTGACTTTGACTGGCTCCCCTAGGATGCAAATGCTGTATTAACAGGGTTCCTGGTATCTGAGACATGTTTTGCTAAATCAGTTTTGGCGGCCAGGTGGGGCAATATGATTTAAAATTTAATAGTCGGGTGAGACTAATTGGCTTTGTCTTGCTCTTCTAGGCTACAAATGCTAGATTAACAGGGTTCCTGGTAACTGAGATAGGTTTAGGTAATTCAGTTTTGGCAGCTACGTAAGTCTGTATGTTTTAACAAACAAGTTTTGGTAAGGCAATTTTGAGTTCCAGGTGAGGCTGAATGTGTTAAGACTTAATAGTCGGGTGAGACTATTTTGCTTTGACTTGCTCCCCTAGGCGGCACATGCCAGATTGGCGGGGCACCTGGAATCTAAAAAGAGTTTTAGTAAAACAGTTTTGACAGCCAAATGGGGCTGTTTGTTTTAAGATTAAATTTTAGGGTGAGCCTTTTTGGCTTTGATTTGCTCCCCTAGGCTCCACATGCCACATTGGCGGGGCTCCTGGAATCTAAGACATGTTTTTGTAAAACACTTTTGACAGCTAGGTAAGGCTGTATGCTTTCAGATTAAATAGTCTTGTGAGCGTGTTTGGCTTTGACTTGCGCCCCTAGGATGCAAATGCTGGAATAACAGGGTTCCTGGTATCTAAGACAAGTTGTGTTATATCAGTTTTGGCGTCAATGGGGCTATAAATTTTAGGATTAAATAGTCGGATGAGCCTGTTTGGCTTTGACTTGCTCTCCTAGGCTGCACATGCCAGATTGGCGGGGCTCCTGGAATGTAAGACAAGTGTTGGTAAAACAGTTTTGACAGCTAGGTAAGGCTGTATGCTTTAAGATTAAATAGTCGGGTGAGCGTGTTTGGCTTTGACTTGCGCCCCTAGGATGCAAATGCTGGAATAACAGGGTTCCTGGTATCTAAGACAAGTTTTCGTAAATCAGTGTTGGCGGCCAGATGGGGCTATATGTTTTAAGATTTAATAGTCGGATGAGCCTGTTTGGCTTTGACTTGCTCCCCTAGGATGCAAATGCTGTATTAACAGGGTTCCTGGTATCTGAATCAAGTTTTGGAAAGGCAATTTTGGGTTCCAGGTGATGCTGAATGTTTTCAGATTTAATAGTCGGATGAGTCTGTTTGGCTTTGACTTGTTCCCCTAGGCTCCACATGCCAGATTGGCTTGGCTCCTGGAATCTAAGACAAGGTTTGGTAAAACAGTTTTGACAGCTGGGCAAGACTGTATGTTTTAAGATTAAATAGTCGGTTTAGCCTGTTTGGCTTTGAGTTTCGCCCCTATGATGCAAATGCTGGATAAACAGGGTTCCTGGTATTGGTAAGGCAATTTTGAGTTCCAGGTGAGGCTGAATGTGTTAAGACTTAATAGTCGGGTGAGACTATTTTCCTTTGACTTGCTCCCCTAGGCTGCAAATGCTAGATTAACAAGGCTCCTGGTTTTTAAGGCAAGTTTTGGTAAAGCAGTTTTGGCAGCTACGTAAGTCTGTATGTTTTAAGATTAAATTGTCGGGTGAGCCTGTTTGGCTTTGACTTGCTCCCCTAGGCTCCACATGCCAGATTGGCGGGACTCCTGGAATCTAAGACAAGTTTTGGTAAAACAGTTTTGACAGCTAGGTAAGGCTGTATGCTTTAAGAGTAAATAGTCGGGTGAGCGTGTTTGGCTTTGACTTGCGCCCCTAGGATGAAAATGCTGGAATAACAGGGTTCCTGGTATCTAAGACATGATTTGGTAAGTCGGTTTTGGCGGCCAGATGGGGCTATATGTTTTAATATTTAATAGTTTGGTGAACCTGTTTGGCTTTGACTTGCGCCCCTAGGATGCAAATGCTGGACTAACAGGGTTCCCGGTATCTGAGACAAGTTTTGGTAAATCAGTTTTGGCGGCCAGATTGGGCTATATGTTTTAGGATTAAATAGTCGGATGAGCCTGTTTGGCTTTGACTTGCTCCCCTAGGCTGCTCATGCCAGATTGGCGGGGCTCCTGGAATCTAAGACAAGTTTTGGTAAAACAGTTTTGACAGCTAGGTAAGGCTGTATGCTTTAAGATTAAATAGTCGGGTGAGCGTGTTTGGCTTTGACTTGCGCCCCTTGGATGCAAATGCTGGAATAACAGGGTTCCTGGTATCTAAGACAAGTTTTGGTAAATCAGTTTTGGAAGCTACGTAAGTTTGTATGTTTTAAGATTAAATTGTCGGGTGAGCCTGTTTGGCTTTGACTTGCTCCCCTAGGCTGCACATGCCAGATTGGCGGGGCTCCTGGAATCTAAGACAAGTTTTGGTAAAACAGTTTTGACACCTAGGTAAGGCTGTATGTTTTAAGGTTAAATAGTCGGGTGAGTCTGTTTGACTTTGACTTGCTCCCCTAGGATGCACATGCTGGATTAACAGGGTTCCTAGTATCTGAGACAAGTTTTGGTAAGGCAATTTTGAGTTCCAGGTGAGGCTGAATGTATTCAGACTTAATAGTCGTTTGAGACTATTTGGCTTTGAGCGTGTGAGCGTGTTTGGCTTTGACTTGCGCCCCTAGGATGCAAATGCTGAATTAACAGGGTTCCTGGTATCTGAGACAAGTTTTGGTAAAGCAGCTTTGGCAACTACGTAAGTCTGTATGTTTTAAGATTAAATTGTCGGGTGAGCCTATTTGGCTTTGACTTGCTCCCTTAGGCTCCACATGCCAGATTAGCTTGGCTCCTGGAATCTAAGACAAGGTTTGGTAAAACAGTTTTGACAGCTGGGCAAGACTGTATGTTTAAAGATTAAATAGTCGTTTGGCTTTGACTTGCTCCCCTAGGATGCAAATGCTGGATTAACAGGGTTCCTGGTGTCTGAATCAAGTTTTGGTAAGGCAATTTTGGGTTCCAGGTGATGCTGAATGTTTTCAGATTTAATAGTCGGATGAGTCTGTTTGGCTTTGACTTGCTCCCCTAGGCTGCACATGCCAGATTGGCGGGGCTCCTGGAATCTAAGACAAGTTTTGGTAAAACAGTTTTGACAGCTACGTAAGTCTGTATTTTTTAAGGTTAAATAGTCGGGTGAGTCAGTTTGACTTTGACTTACTCCCCTAGGATGCAAATTTTGGAATAACAGGGCTCCTGGTTTCTAAGGCAAGTTTTGGTAAAGCAGTTTTGGCGGCCAGATGGAGCTAAATGTTTTAGGATTAAATGGTCGGATGACCCTGTTTGGCATTGACTTGCTCCCCTAGGCTCCACAGGCCAGATTGGCAGGGCTCCTGGAATCTAAAAAAAGTTTTGGTAAAGCAATTTTGACAGATACGTAAGTCTGTATGTTTTAAGGTTAAATAGTCGGGTGAGTCTGTTTGACTTTGACTTGCTCCCCTAGGATGCAAATGCTGGATTAACAGGGTTCCTGGTATCTGAGACAAGTTTTGGTAAGGCAATTTTGAGTTCCAGGTTAGGCTGAATGTATTCAGACTTAATAGTCGTTTGAGACTATTTGGCTTTGACTTTCTCCCCTAGGCGGCACATGCCAGATTGGCGGGGCACCTGGAATCTAAAATACGTTTTGGTAAAACAGTTTTGACAGCTACGTAAGTCTGTATGTTTTAAGATTAAACTGTCGGGAGAGCCTGTTTGGCTTTGACTTGCTCCCCTAGGCTCCACATGCCAGATTGGCTTGGCTCCTGGAATCTAAGACAAGGTTTGATAAAACAGTTTTGACAGCTGGGCAAGACTGTATGTTTTAAGATTAAATAGTCTGTTGAGCCTGTTTGGCTTTGAGTTGCGACCCTAGGATGCAAATGCTAGATAAACAGGGTTCCTGGTATTGGTAAGGCAATTTTGAGTTCCAGGTGAGGCTGAATGTGTTAAGACTTAATAGTCGGGTGAGACTATTTTGCTTTGACTTGCTCCCCTAGGCTGCAAATGCTAGATTAACAAGGCTCCTGGTTTTTAAGGCAAGTTTTGGTTAAGCAGTTTTGGCAGCTACGTAAGTCTGTATGTTTTAAGATTAAATTGTCGGGTGAGCCTGTTTGGCTTTGACTTGCTCCCCTAGGCTCCACATGCCAGATTGGCGGGACTCCTGGAATCTAAGACAAGTTTTGGTAAAACAGTTTTGACAGCTAGGTAAGGCTGTATGCTTTAAGAGTAAATAGTCGGGTGAGCGTGTTTGGCTTGAATTGCAAATGCTGGAATAACAGGGTTCCTGGTATCTAAGACAAGTTTTGGTAAATCAGTTTTGGCGGCCAGATGGGGCTATATGTTTTAAGATTTAATAGTCGGGTGAGCCTGTTTGGCTTTGACTTGCGCCCCTAGGATGCGAATGCTGCATTAACAGTGTTCCTGGTATCTGATACAAGCTTTGGTAAAAAAGTTTTGACAGCTAGGTAAGGCTGTATGCTTTAAGATTAAATAGTCGGGTGAGCGTGTTTGGCTTTGACTTGCGCCCCTAGGATGCAAATGTTGGAATAACAGGGTTCCTAGTATCTAAGACATGTTTTGGTAAGTCGGTTTTGGCGGCCAGATGGGGCTATATGTTTTAAGATTTATTAGTTTGGTGAACCTGTTTGGCTTTGACTTGCGCCCCTAGGATGCAAATGCTGGATTAACAGGGTTCCTGGTATCTGAGACAAGTTTTGGTAAATCAGTTTTGGCGGCCAGATGGGGCTATATGTTTTAGGATTAAATAGTCGGATGAGCCTGTTTGGCTTTGACTTGCTCCCCTAGGCTGCACATGCCAGATTGGCGGGGCTCCTGGAATCTAAGACAAGTTTTGGTAAAACAGTTTTGACTGCTAGGTAAGGCTGTATGCTTTAAGATTAAATAGTCGGGTGAGCCTGTTTGGCTTTGACTTGCTCCCCCAGGCTGCAATTGCCAGATTGGCGGGGCTCCTGAAATCTAAGACAAATTTTGGTAAAACAGTTTTGACAGCTAGGTAAGGCTGTATGCTTTAAGATTAAATAGTCGGGTGAGCGTGTTTGGATTTGACTTGCGCCCCTAGGATGCAAATGCTGGAATAACAAGGTTCCTGGTATCTAAGACAAGTTTTGGTAAATCAGTTTTGGCATCTATAGGGCTATATGTTTTAGGATTAAATAGTCGGATGAGCCTGTTTGGCTTTGACTTGCTCCCCTAGGCTGCACATGCCAGATTGGCGGGGCTCCTGGAATCTAAGACAAGTTTTGGCAAAACACTTTTGACAGCTAGGTAAGGCTGCATGCTTTAAGATTAAATTGTCGGGTGAGCGTGTTTGGCTTTGACTTGCGCCCCTAGGATGCAAATGCTGGAATAACAGAGTTCCTGGTATCTAAGACAAGTTTTGGTAAATCAGTTTTGGCATCTATAGGGCTATATGTTTTAGGATTAAATAGTCGGATGAGCCTGTTTGGCTTTGACTTGCTCCCCTAGGCTGCACATGCCAGATTCGCGGGGCTCCTGGAATCTAAGACAAGTTTTGGTAAAACAGTTTCGACTGCTAGGTAAGGCTGTATGCTTTAAGATTAAATAGTCGGGTGAGCGTGTTTGGTTTTGACTTGCGCCCCTAGGATGCAAATGCTGGAATAACAGGTTTCCTGGTATCTAAGACAAGTTTTGGTAAATCAGTTTTGGCAGCTACGTAAGTCTGTATGTTTTAAGATTAAATTGTCGGGTGAGCCTGTTTGGCTTTGACTTGCTCCCCTAGGCTGCACATGCCAGATTGGCGGGGCTCCTGGAATCTAAGACAAGTTTTGGTAAAACAGTTTTGACAGCTAGGTAAGGCTGTATGTTTTAAGATTAAATAGTCGGGTGAGCGTGTTTGGCTTTGACTTGCGCCCCTAGGATGCAAATGCTGGAATAACAGGGTTCCTGGTATCTAAGACAAGCATCGTAAATCAGTGTTGGCGGCCAGATGGGGCTATATGTTTTAAGATTTAATAGTTTGGTGAGCCTGTTTGGCTTTGACTTGTGCCCCTAGGATGCAAATGCTGAATTAACAGGGTTCCTGGTATCTGAGAACAGTTTTGGTAAGGCAATTTTGAGTTCCAGGTGTGGTTGAAAGGTTTAAAATTTAATAGTCGGGTGAGGCTATTTGGCTTTGTTTTGCGCCCGTAGGCTGCACATGCCAGATTGGCGGGGCTCCTGGAATCTAAGACAAGTTTTGGTAAAACAGTTTTGACAACTAGGTAAGGCTGTATGCTTTAAGATTAAATAGTCGGGTGAGCGTGTTTGGCTATGACTTGCGCCCCTAGGATGCAAATGCTGGAATAACAGGGTTCCTGGTATCTAAGACAAGTTTTGGTAAATCAGTTTTGGCATCTATAGGGCTATATGTTTTAGGATTAAATAGTCGGATGAGCCTGTTTGGCTTTGACTTGCTCCCCTAGGCTGCACATGCCAGATTGGCGGGGCTCCTGGAATGTAAGACAAGTTTTGGTAAAACAGTTTTGACAGCTAGGTAATGCTGTATGCTTTAAGATTAAAAAGCCGGGTGAGCGTGTTTGGCTTTGACTTGCGCCCCTAGGATGCAAATGCTGGAATAACAGGGTTCCTGGTATCTAAGACAAGTTTTCGTAAATCAGTGTTGGCGGCCAGATGGGGCTATATGTTTTAAGATTTAATAGTCGGATGAGCCTGTTTGGCTTTGACTTGCTCCCCTAGGATGCAAATGCTGGATTAACAGGGTTCCTGGTATCTGAAGCAAGTTTTGGTAAGGCAATTTTGGGTTCCAGGTGATGCTGAATGTTTTCAGATTTAATAATCGGATGAGCCTGTTTGGCTTTGACTGCACATGCCAGATTGGCGGGGCTCCTGGAATCTAAGACAAGTTTTAGTAAAACAGTTTTGACAGCTACGTAAGTCTGTATTTTTTAAGGTTAAATAGTCGGGTGAGTCTGTTTGACTTTGACTTGCGCCCCTAGGCTGCAAATGCTGGATTAACAGGGTTCCTGGTATCTGAGACATGTTTTGGTAAATCAGTTTTGGCGGCCAGGTGGGGCAATATGATTTAAAATTTAATAGTCGGGTGAGACTAATTGGCTTTGTCTTGCTCCCCTAGGCTACTAATGCTAGATTAACAGGGTACCTGGTAACTGAGATAGGTTAAGGTAAATCAGTCTTGGCAGCTACGTAAGTCTGTATGTTTTAACAAACAAGTTTTGGTAAGGAAATTTTGAGTTCCAGGTGAAGCTGAATGTGTTAAGACTTAATAGTCGTTTGAGACTATTTTGCTTTGACTTGCTCCCCTAGGCTGCAAATGCTAGATTAACAAGGCTCCTGGTTTTTAAGGCAAGTTTTGGTAAAGCAGTTTTGGCAGCTACGTAAGTTAGTATGTTTTAAGATTAAATTGTCGGGTGAGCCTGTTTGGCTTTGACTTGCTCCCCTAGGCTCCACATGCCAGATCCGCGGGACTCCTGGAATCTAAGACAAGTTTTGGTAAAACAGTTTTGACAGCTAGGTAAGGCTGTATGCTTTAAGAGTAAATAGTCGGGTGAGCGTGTTTGGCTTTGACTTGCGCCTCTAGGATGCAAATGCTGGAATAACAGGGTTCCTGGTATCTAAGACAAGTTTTGGTAAATCAGTTTTGGCGGCCAGATGGGGCTATATGTTTTAAGATTTAATAGTCGGGTGAGCCTGTTTGGCTTTGACTTGCGGCCCTAGGATGCAAATGCTGCATTAACAGTGTTCCTGGTATCTGAGACAAGTTTTGGTAAAACAGTTTTGACAGCTAGGTAAGGCTGTATGCTTTAAGATTAAATAGTCGGGTGACCGTGTTTGGCTTTGACTTGCGCCCCTAGGATGCAACTGCTGGAATAACAGGGTTCCTGGTATCTAAGACATGTTTTGGTAAGTCGGTTTTGGCAGCCAGATGGTTCTATATGTTTTAAGATTTAATAGTTTGGTGAACCTGTTTGGCTTTGACTGGCGCCCCTAGGATGCAAATGCTGGATTAACAGGGTTCCTGGTATCTGAGACAAGTTTTGGTAAATCAGTGTTGGCGGCCAGATGGGGCTATATGTTTTAGGATTAAATAGTCGGATGAGCCTGTTTGGCTTTGACTTGCTCCCCTAGGCTGCACATGCCAGATTGGCGGGGCTCCTGGAATCTAAGACAAGTTTTGGTAAAACAGTTTTGACAGCTAAGTAAGGCTGTATGCTTTAAGATTAAATAGTCGGGTGAGCGTGTTTGGCTTTGACTTGCGCCCCTAGGATGCAAATGCTGGAATAACAGGGTTCCTGGTATCTAAGACAAGTTTTGGTAAATCAGTTTTGGCAGCTACGTAAGTCTGTATGTTTTAAGATTAAATTGTCGGGTGAGCCTGTTTGGCTTTGACTTGCTCCCCTAGGCTGCACATGCCAGATTGGCGGGGCTCCTGGAATCTAAGACAAGTTTTGGTAAAACAGTTTTGACAGCTAGGTAAGGCTGTATGCTTTAAGATTAAATAGTCGGGTGAGCGTGTTTGGCTTTGACTTGCGCCCCTAGGATGCAAATGCTGGAATAACAGGGTTCCTGGTATCTAAGACAAGTTTTGGTAAATCAGTTTTGGCAGCTACGTAAGTCTGTATGTTTTAAGATTAAATTGTCGGGTGAGCCTGTTTGGCTTTGACTTGCTCCCCTTGGCTGCACATGCCAGATTGGCGGGGCTCCTGGAATCTAAGACAAATTTTGGTAAAACAGTTTTGACAGCTAGGTAAGGCTGTATGCTTTAAGATTAAATAGTCGGGTGAGCGTGTTTGGCTTTGACTTGCGCCCCTTGGATGCAAATGCTGGAATAACAAGGTTCCTGGTATCTAAGACAAGTTTTGGTAAATCAGTTTTGGCATCTATAGGGCTATATGTTTTAGGATTAAATAGTCGGATGAGCCTGTTTGGCTTTGACTTGCTCCCCTAGGCTGCACATGCCAGATTGGCGGGGCTCCTGGAATGTAAGACAAGTTTTGGAAAAAACAGTTTTGACAGCTAGGTAATGCTGTATGCTTTAAGATTAAAAAGTCGGGTGAGCGTGTTTGGCTTTGACTTGCGCCCCTAGGATGCAAATGCTGGAATAACAGGGTTCCTGGTATCTAAGACAAGTTTTCGTAAATCAGTTTTGGCGCCAGATGGGGCTATATGTTTTAAGATTTAATAGTCGGATGAGCCTGTTTGGCTTTGACTTGCTCCCCTAGGATGCAAATGCTGGATTAACAGGGTTCCTGGTATCTGAAACAAGTTTTGGTAAGGCAATGTTGGGTTCCAGGTGATGCTGAATGTTTTCAGATTTCATAATCGGATGAGCCTGTTTGGCTTTGACTGCACATGCCAGATTGGCGGGGCTCCTGGAATCTAAGACAAGTTTTGGTAAAACAGTTTTGACAGCTACGTAAGTCTGTATTTTTTAAGGTTAAATAGTCGGGTGAGTCTGTTTGGCTTTGACTGGCGCCCCTAGGATGCAAATGCTGGATTAACAGGGTTCCTGGTATCTGAGACAAGTTTTGGTAAATCAGTGTTGGCGGCCAGATGGGGCTATATGTTTTAGGATTAAATAGTCGGATGAGCCTGTTTGGCTTTGACTTGCTCCCCTAGGCTGCACATGCCAGATTGGCGGGGCTCCTGGAATCTAAGACAAGTTTTGGTAAAACAGTTTTGACAGCTAAGTAAGGCTGTATGCTTTAAGATTAAATAGTCGGGTGAGCGTGTTTGGCTTTGACTTGCGCCCCTAGGATGCAAATGCTGGAATAACAGGGTTCCTGGTATCTAAGACAAGTTTTGGTAAATCAGTTTTGGCAGCTACGTAAGTCTGTATGTTTTAAGATTAAATTGTCGGGTGAGCCTGTTTGGCTTTGACTTGCTCCCCTAGGCTGCACATGCCAGATTGGCGGGGCTCCTGGAATCTAAGACAAGTTTTGGTAAAACAGTTTTGACAGCTAGGTAAGGCTGTATGCTTTAAGATTAAATAGTCGGGTGAGCGTGTTTGGCTTTGACTTGCGCCCCTAGGATGCAAATGCTGGAATAACAGGGTTCCTGGTATCTAAGACAAGTTTTGATAAATCAGTTTTGGCAGCTACGTAAGTCTGTATGTTTTAAGATTAAATTGTCGGGTGAGCCTGTTTGGCTTTGACTTGGTCCCCTAGGCTGCACATGCCAGATTGACGGGGCTCCTGGAATCTAAGACAAATTTTGGTAAAACAGTTTTGACAGCTAGGTAAGGCTGTATGCTTTAAGATTAAATAGTCGGGTGAGCGTGTTTGGCTTTGACTTGCGCCCCTTGGATGCAAATGCTGGAATAACAAGGTTCCTGGTATCTAAGACAAGTTTTGGTAAATCAGTTTTGGCATCTATAGGGCTATATGTTTTAGGATTAAATAGTCGGATGAGCCTGTTTGGCTTTGACTTGCTCCCCTAGGCTGCACATGCCAGATTGGCGGGGCTCCTGGAATGTAAGACAAGTTTTGGAAAAAACAGTTTTGACAGCTAGGTAATGCTGTATGCTTTAAGATTAAAAAGTCGGGTGAGCGTGTTTGGCTTTGACTTGCGCGCCTAGGATGCAAATGCTGGAATAACAGGGTTCCTGGTATCTAAGACAAGTTTTCGTAAATCAGTGTTGGCGCCAGATGGGGCTATATGTTTTAAGATTTAATAGTCGGATGAGCCTGTTTGGCTTTGACTTGCTCCCCTAGGATGCAAATGCTGGATTAACAGGGTTCCTGGTATCTGAAACAAGTTTTGGTAAGGCAATGTTGGGTTCCAGGTGATGCTGAATGTTTTCAGATTTCATAATCGGATGAGCCTGTTTGGCTTTGACTGCACATGCCAGATTGGCGGGGCTCCTGGAATCTAAGACAAGTTTTGGTAAAACAGTTTTGACAGCTACGTAAGTCTGTATTTTTTAAGGTTAAATAGTCGGGTGAGTCTGTTTGACTTTTACTTGCGCCCCTAGGCTGCAAATGCTGGATTAACAGGGTTCCTGGTATCTGAGACATGTTTTGGTAAATCAGTTTTGGCGGCCAGGTGGGGCAATATGATTTAAAATTTAATAGTCGGGTGAGACTAATTGGCTTTGTCTTGCTCCCCTAGGCTACAAATGTTAGATTAACAGGGTACCTGGTAACTGAGATAGGTTAAGGTAAATCAGTTTTGGCAGCTACGTAAGTCTGTATGTTTTAACAAACAAGTTTTGGTAAGGCAATTTTGAGATCAAGGTGAGGCTGAATGTGTTAAGACTTAATAGTCGGGTGAGACTATTTTGCTTTGACTTGCTCCCCTAGGCTGCAAATGCTAGATTAACAGGGCTACTGGTTTCTAAGGCAAGTTTTGGTAAATCAGTTTTGGCGGCCAGATGGGGCTTAATGTTTAAGGATTAAGTGGTCGGATGAGCCTGTTTGGCATTGACTTGCTCCCCTAGGCTCCACAGGCCAGATTGGCGGGGCTCCTGGAATCTAAAAAAAGTTTTGGTAAATCAATTTTGACAGCTACGTAAGTCTGTATGTTTTAAGGTTAAATAGTCGGGTGAGTCTGCTTGACTTTGACTTGCTCCCCTAGGATGCAAATGCTGGATTAACAGGGTTCCTGGTATCTGAGACAAGTTTTGGTAAGGCAATTTTGAGTTCCAGGTGAGGCTGAATGTGTTAAGACTTAATAGTCGGGTGAGACTATTTTGCTTTGACTTGCTCCCCTATGCTGCAAATGCTAGATTAACAGGGCTCCAGGTTTTTAAGGCAAGTTTTGGTAAATCAGTTTTGGCAGCTACGTAAGTTTGTATGTTTTAAGATCAAATTGTCGGGTGAGCCTGTTTGGCTTTGACTTGCTCCCCTAGGCTCCACATGCCAGATCCGCGGGACTCCTGGAATCTAAGACAAGTTTTGGTAAAACAGTTTTGACAGCTAGGTAAGGCTGTATGCTTTAAGAGTAAATAGTCGGGTGAGCGTGTTTGGCTTTGACTTGCGCCTCTAGGATGCAAATGCTGGAATAACAGGGTTCCTGGTATCTAAGACAAGTTTTGGTAAATCAGTTTTGGCCGCCAGATGGGGCTATATGTTTTAAGATTTAATAGTCGGGTGAGCCTGTTTGGCTTTGACTTGCGCCCCTAGGATGCAAATGCTGCATTAACAGTGTTCCTGGTATCTGAGACAAGTTTTGGTAAAACAGTTTTGACAGCTAGGTAAGGCTGTATGCTTTAAGATTAAATAGTCGGGTGACCGTGTTTGGCTTTGACTTGCGCCCCTAGGATGCAACTGCTGGAATAACAGGGTTCCTGGTATCTAAGACATGTTTTGGTAAGTCGGTTTTGGCGGCCAGATGGGGCTATATGTTTTAAGATTTAATAGTTTGGTGAACCTGTTTGGCTTTGACTGGCGCCCCTAGGATGCAAATGCTGGAATAACAGGGTTCCTGGTATCTGAGACAAGTTTTGGTAAATCAGTGTTGGCGGCCAGATGGGGCTATATGTTTTAGGATTAAATAGTCGGATGAGCCTGTTTGGCTTTGACTTGCTCCCCCAGGCTGCACATGCCAGATTGGCGGGGCTCCTGGAATCTAAGACAAATTTTGGTAAAACAGTTTTGACAGCTAGGTAAGGCTGTATGCTTTAAGATTAAATAGTCGGGTGAGCGTGTTTGGCTTTTACTTGCGCCCCTAGGATGCAAATGCTGGAATAACAGGGTTCCTGGTATCTAAGACAAGTTTTGGTAAATCAGTTTTGACAGCTACGTAAGTCTGTATTTTTTAAGGTTAAATAGTCGGGTGAGTCTGTTTGACTTTTACTTGCGCCCCTAGGCTGCAAATGCTGGATTAACAGGGTTCCTGGTATCTGAGACATGTTTTGGTAAATCAGTTTTGGCGGCCAGGTGGGGCAATATGATTTAAAATTTAATAGTCGGGTGAGACTAATTGGCTTTGTCTTGCTCCCCTAGGCTACAAATGCTATATTAACAGGGTACCTGGTAACTGAGATAGGTTAAGGTAAATCAGTTTTGGCAGCTACGTAAGTCTGTATGTTTTAAGATTAAATTGTCGGGTGAGCCTGTTTGGCTTTGACTTGTTCCCCTAGGCTGCACATGCCAGATTGGCGGGGCTCCAGGAATCTAAGACAAGTTTTGGTAAAACAGTTTTGACAGCTAGGTAAGGCTGTATGCTTTAAGATTAAATAGTCGGGTGAGCGTGTTTGGCTTTGACTTGCGCCCCTAGGATGCAAATGCTGGAATAACAGGGTTCCTGGTATCTAAGACAAGTTTTGGTAAATCAGTTTTGGCAGCTACGTAAGTCTGTATGTTTTAAGATTAAATTGTCGGGTGAGCCTGTTTGGCTTTGACTTGCGCCCCTAGGCTGCACATCCCAGATTGGCGGGGCTCCTGGAATCTAAGACAAATTTTGGTAAAACAGTTTTGACAGCTAGGTAAGGCTGTATGCTTTAAGATTAAATAGTCGGGTGAGCGTGTTTGGCTTTGCCTTGCGCCCCTAGGATGCAAATGCTGGAATAACAGGGTTCCTGGTATCTAAGACAAGATTTGGTAAATCAGTTTTGGCATCTATAGGGCTATATGTTTTAGGATTAAATAGTCGGATGAGCCTGTTTGGCTTTGACTTGCTCCCCTAGGCTGCACATGCCAGATTGGCGGGGCTCCTGGAATCTAATAAAAGTTTTGGTAAAACACTTTTGACAGCTAGGTAAGGCTGTATGCTTTCAGATTAAATAGTCGGGTGAGCGTGTTTGACTTTGACTTGCGCATCTAGGATGCAAATGCTGGAATATCAGGGTTCCTGGTTGCTAAGACAAGTTTTGGTAAATCAGTTTTGGCGTCTATGGGGCTATATGTTTTAGGATTAAATAGTCGGATGAGCCTGTTTGGCTTTGACTTGCTCCCCTAGGCTGCACATGGCAGATTGGCGGGGCTCCTGGAATGTAAGACAAGTTTTGGTAAAACAGTTTTGACAGCTAGGTAATGCTGTATGCTTTAAGATTAAAAAGTCGGGTGAGCGTGTTTGGCTTTGACTTGCGCCCCTAGGATGCAAATGCTGGAATAACAGGGTTCCTGGTATCTAAGACAAGTTTTCGTAAATCAGTGTTGGCGGCCAGATGGGGCTATATGTTTTAAGATTTAATAGTCGGATGAGCCTGTTTGGCTTTGACTAGCTCCCCTAGGATTCAAATGCTGGATTAACAGGGTTCCTGGTATCTGAAACAAGTTTTGGTAAGGCAATTTTGGGTTCCAGGTGATGCTGAATGTTTTCAGATTTAATAATCGGATGAGCCTGTTTGGCTTTGACTTGCTCCCCTAGGCTGCACATGCCAGATTGGCGGGGCTCCTGGAATCTAAGACAAGTTTTGGTAAAACAGTTTTGACAGCTACGTAAGTCTGTATTTTTTAAGGTTAAATAGTTGGGTGAGCCTGTTTGGCTTTGACTTGCGCCCCTAGGATGCAAATGCTGCATTAACAGTGTTCCTGGTATCTGAGACAAGTTTTGGTAAAACAGTTTTGACAGCTAGGTAAGGCTGTAGGCTTTAAGATTAAATAGTCGGGTGACCGTGTTTGGCTTTGACTTGCGCCCCTAGAATGCAAATGCTGGAATAGCAGGGTTCCTGGTATCTAAGACATGTTTTGGTAAGTCGGTTTTGGCGGCCAGATGGGGCTACATGTTTTAAGATTTAATAGTTGGGTGAGCCTGTTTGGCTTTGACTTGCGCCCCTAGGATGCAAATGCTGGATTAACAGGGTTCCTGGTATTTGAGACAAGTTTTGGTAAATCAGTTTTGGCGGCCAGGTGGGGCTATATGATTTAAAATTCAATAGTCGGGTGCGACTATTTGACTTTGACTTGCTCCCCTAGGATGCAAATGCTGGATTAACAGGGTTCCTGGTATCTGAGACAAGTTTTGGTAAGGCAATTTTGAGTTCCAGGTGAGACTGAATGTATTCAGACTTAATAGTCGTTTGAGACTATTTGGCTTTGACTTTCTCCCCTAGGCGGGACATGCCAGATTGGCGGGGCTCCTGGAATCTAAAAAAAGTTTTGGTAAAACAGTTTTGGCAGCTACGTAAGTCTGTATGTTTTAGGATTAAACTGTCGGGGGAGCCTGTTTGGCTTTGACTTGCTCCCCTAGGCTCCACATGCCAGATTGGCTTGGCTCCTGGAATCTTAGACAAGGTTTGGTAAAACAGTTTTGACAGCTGGGCAAGACTGTATGTTTTAAGATTAAGTAGTCGGGTGAGCGTGTTTGGCTTTGACTTGCGCCCCTAGGATGCAAATGCTGGAATAACAGGGTTCCTGGTATGTATGACAAGTTTTGGTAAATCAGTTTTGGCGTCCAGATGAGGCTATATGTTTTAAGATTTCATAGTCGGGTGAGCCTGTTTGGCTTTGACTTGCGCCCCTTGGATGCAAATGCTGCACTAACAGTGTTCCTGGTATCTGAGACAAGTTTTGGTAAAACAGTTTTGACAGCTAGGTAAGGCTGTATGCTTTAAGATTTAAAAGTCGGGTGACCGTGTTTGGCTTTGACTTGCGCCCCTAGGATGCAAATGCTGGAATAACACGGTTCCTAGTATCTAAGACATGTTTTGGTAAGTCGGTTTTGGCGGCCAGATGGGGCTATATGTTTTAAGATTAAATAGTCGGGTGAGCGTGTTTGGCCTTGACTTGCGCCCCTAGGATGCAAATGCTGGAATAACAGGGTTCCTGGCATCTAAGACAAGTTTTGGTAAATCAGTTTTGGCAGCTACGTAAGTCTGTATGTTCTAAGATTAAATTGTCGGGTGAGCCTGTTTGGCTTTGACTTGCTCCCCTAGGCTGCACATGCCAGATTGGCGGGGCTCCTGGAATCTAAGACAAGTTTTGGTAAAACAGTTTTGACAGCTAGGTAAGGCTGTATGTTTAAAGATTAAATAGTCGGGTGAGCGTGTTTGGCTTTGACTTGCGCCCCTAGGATGCAAATGCTGGAATAACAGGGTTCCTGGTATCTAAGACAAGTTTTGGTAAATCAGTTTTGGCAGCTACGTAAGTCTGTATGTTTTAAGATTAAATTGTCGGGTGAGCCTGTTTGGCTTTGACTTGCTCCCCTAGGATGCAAATGCTGGATTAACAGAGTTCCTGGTATCTGAGACAAGTTTTGGTAAGGCAATTTTGAGTTCCAGGTGAGACTGAATGTATTCAGACTTAATAGTCGTTTGAGACTATTTGGCTTTGACTTTCTCCCCTAGGCGGCACATGCCAGATTGGCGGGGCTCCTGGAATCTAAGACAAGTTTTGGTAAAACAGTTTTGACAGCTACGTAAGTCTGTATGTTTTAAGATTAAACTGTAGGGGGAGCCTGTTTGGCTTTGACTTGCTCCCCTAGGCTCCACATGCCAGATTGGCTTGGCTCCTGGAATCTTAGACAAGGTTTGGTAAAACAGTTTTGACGGCTGGGCAAGACTGTATGTTTTAAGATTAAATAGTCGGTTGAGCCTGTTTGGCTTTGAGTTGCGCCCCTAGGATGCAAATGCTGGATAAACAGGGTTCCTGGTATTGGTAAGGCAATTTTGAGTTCCAGGTGAGGCTGAATGTGTTAAGACTTAATAGTCGGGTGAGACTATTTTGCTTTGAGTTGCTCCCCTAGGCTGCAAATGCTAGATTAACGAGGCTCCTGGTTTTTAAGGCAAGTTTTGGTAAAGCAGTTTTGACAGCTAGATTAAGATAAAAGATTAAATAGTCGGGTGAGCGTGTTTGGCTTTGACTTGCTCCCCTAGGATGCAAATGCTGGATTAACAGAGTTCCTGGTATCTGAGACAAGTTTTGGTAAGGCAATTTTGAGTTCCAGGTGAGACTGAATGTATTCAGACTTAATAGTCGTTTGAGACTATTTGGCTTTGACTTTCTCCCCTAGGCGGCACATGCCAGATTGGCGGGGCTCCTGGAATCTAATAAAAGTTTTGGTAAAACAGTTTTGGCAGCTACGTAATTCTGTATGTTTTAGGATTAAACTGTAGGGGGAGCCTGTTTGGCTTTGACTTGCTCCCCTAGGCTCCACATGCCAGATTGGCTTGGCTCCTGGAATGTAAGACAAGTTTTGGTAAAACAGTTTTGACGGCTGGGCAAGACTGTATGTTTTAAGATTAAATAGTCGGTTGAGCCTGTTTGGCTTTGAGTTGCGCCCCTAGGATGCAAATGCTGGATAAACAGGGTTCCTGGTATTGGTAAGGCAATTTTGAGTTCCAGGTGAGGCTGAATGTGTTAAGACTTAATAGTCGGGTGAGACTATTTTGCTTTGAGTTGCTCCCCTAGCCTGCAAATGCTAGATTAACGAGGCTCCTGGTTTTTAAGGCAAGTTTTGGTAAAGCAGTTTTGGCAGCTACGTAAGTCTGTATGTTTTAAGATTAAATTGTCGGGTGTACCTGTTTGTCTTTGACTTGCTCCCCTAGGCTCCACATGCCAGATTGGCGGGACTCCTGGAATCTAAGACAAGTTTTGGTAAAACAGTTTTGACAGCTAGGTAAGGCTGTATGCTTTAAGATTAAATAGTCGGGTGAGCGTGTTTGGCTTTGACTTGCGCCCCTAGGATGCAAATGCTGGAATAACAGGGTTCCTGGTATCTAAGACATGTTTTGGTAAGTCCGTATTTGGCGGCCAGATGGGGCTATATGTTTTAAGATTTAATAGTTTGGTGAGCCTGTTTGGCTTTGACTTGCGCCCCTAGGATGCAAATGCTGGATTAACAGTGTTCCTGGTATCTGAGACAAGTTTTGGTAGAACAGTTTTGACAGCTAGGTAAGGCTGTATGCTTTAAGATTAAATAGTCGGGTGAGCGTGTTTGGCTTTGACTTGCGCCCCTAGGATGCAAATGCTGGAATAACAGGGTTCCTGGTATCTAAGACATGTTTTGGTAAGTCCGTTTTTGGCGGCCAGATGGGGCTATATGTTTTAAGATTTAATAGTTTGGTGAGCCTGTTTGGCTTTGACTTGCGCCCCTAGGATGCAAATGCTGGATTAACAGGGTTCCTGGTATCTGAGACAAGTTTTGGTAAGGCAATTTTGAGTTCCAGGTGTGGCTGAATGAGTTAAAATTTAATAGTCGGGTGAGGCTATTTGGCTTTGTTTTGCTCCCCTAGGATGCAAATGCTGGAATAACAGGGTTCCTGGTATCTAAGACATGTTTTGGTAAGTCCGTTTTTGGCGGCCAGATGGGGCTATATGTTTTAAGATTTAATAGTTTGGTGAGCCTGTTTGGCTTTGACTTGCGCCCCTAGGATGCAAATGCTGGATTTACAGGGTACCTGGTATCTGAGACAAGTTTTGGTAAGGCAATTTTGAGTTCCAGGTGTGGCTGAATGAGTTAAAATTTAATAGTCGGGTGAGGCTATTTGGCTTTGTTTTGCGCCCTTAGGATGCAAATGCTGGAATAACAGGGTTCCTGGTATCTAAGACATGTTTTGGTAAGTCCGTTTTTGGCGGCCAGATGGGGCTATATGTTTTAAGATTTAATAGTTTGGTGAGCCTGTTTGGCTTTGACTTGCGCCCCTAGGATGCAAATGCTGGATTAACAGGGTTCCTGGTATCT
Organism: Drosophila kanekoi; assembly: GCA_037075305.1. NCBI lineage: Eukaryota > Metazoa > Arthropoda > Insecta > Diptera > Drosophilidae > Drosophila > Drosophila kanekoi. The sequence continues at coordinate 232,237 of JBAMCE010000649.1, read as the reverse complement.
GAGACAAGTTTTGGTAAGGCAATTTTGAGTTCAGGTGTGGCTGAATGAGTTAAAATTTAATTGTCGGGTGAGGCTATTTGGCTTTGTTTTGCTCCCCTAGGCTGCAAATGCTAGATTAACAGGGTTCCTGGTATCTGAGACAAGTTTTGGTAAATCAGTCTTGGCGGCCAGATGGGGCTATGTGTCTTAAGATTTAATAGTTTGGTGAGCCTGTTTGGCTTTGACTTGCGCCCCTAGGATGCAAATGCTGGAATAACAGGGTTCCTGGTATCTGAGACAAGTTTTGGTAAATCAGTTTTGGCGGCCAGATGGGGCTATATGTTTTAAGATTTAATAGTTGGGTGAGCCTGTTTGGCTTTGACTTGCGCCCCTAGGATGCAAATGCTGCATTAACAGTGTTCCTGGTATCTGAGACAAGTTTTGGTAAGGCAATTTTGAGTTCCAGGTGTGGCTGAATGAGTTAAAATTTAATAGTCGGGTGAGGCTATTTGGCTTTGTTTTGCTCCCCTAGGATGCAAATGCGGGAATAACAGGGTTCCTGGTATCTAAGACATGTTTTGGTAAGTCCGTTTTTGGCGGCCAGATGGGGCTATATGTTTTAAGATTTAATAGTTTGGTGAGCCTGTTTGGCTTTGACTTGCGCCCCTAGGATGCAAATGCTGGATTTACAGGGTACCTGGTATCTGACACAAGTTTTGGTAAGGCAATTTTGAGTTCCAGGTGTGGCTGAATGAGTTAAAATTTAATAGTCGGGTGAGGCTATTTGGCTTTGTTTTGCTCCCCTAGGATGCAAATGCTGGAATAACAGGGTTCCTGGTATCTACGACATGTTTTGGTAAGTCCGTTTTTGGCGGCCAGATGGGGCTATATGTTTTAAGATTTAATAGTTTGGTGAGCCTGTTTGGCTTTGACTTGCGCCCCTAGGATGCAAATGCTGGATTAACAGGGTTCCTGGTATCTGAGACAAGTTTTGGTAAGGCAATTTTGAGTTCCAGGTGTGGCTGAATGAGTTAAAATTTAATAGTCGGGTGAGGCTATTTGGCTTTGTTTTGCTCCCCTAGGATGCAAATGCTGGAATAACAGGGTTCCTGGTATCTAAGACATGTTTTGGTAAGTCCGTTTTTGGCGGCCAGATGGGGCTATATGTTTTAAGATTTAATAGTTTGGTGAGCCTGTTTGGCTTTGACTTGCGCCCCTAGGATGCAAATGCTGGATTTACAGGGTACCTGGTATTGGTAAGGCAATTTTGAGTTCCAGGTGAGGCTGAATGTGTTAAGACTTAATAGTCGGGTGAGACTATTTTGCTTTGAGTTGCTCCCCTAGGCTGCAAATGCTAGATTAACGAGGCTCCTGGTTTTTAAGGCAAGTTTTGGTAAAGCAGTTTTGACAGCTAGATTAAGATAAAAGATTAAATAGTCGGGTGAGCGTGTTTGGCTTTGACTTGCTCCCCTAGGATGCAAATGCTGGATTAACAGAGTTCCTGGTATCTGAGACAAGTTTTGGTAAGGCAATTTTGAGTTCCAGGTGAGACTGAATGTATTCAGACTTAATAGTCGTTTGAGACTATTTGGCTTTGACTTTCTCCCCTAGGCGGCACATGCCAGATTGGCGGGGCTCCTGGAATCTAATAAAAGTTTTGGTAAAACAGTTTTGGCAGCTACGTAATTCTGTATGTTTTAGGATTAAACTGTAGGGGGAGCCTGTTTGGCTTTGACTTGCTCCCCTAGGCTCCACATGCCAGATTGGCTTGGCTCCTGGAATCTTAGACAAGGTTTGGTAAAACAGTTTTGACGGCTGGGCAAGACTGTATGTTTTAAGATTAAATAGTCGGTTGAGCCTGTTTGGCTTTGAGTTGCGCCCCTAGGATGCAAATGCTGGATAAACAGGGTTCCTGGTATTGGTAAGGCAATTTTGAGTTCCAGGTGAGGCTGAATGTGTTAAGACTTAATAGTCGGGTGAGACTATTTTGCTTTGAGTTGCTCCCCTAGCCTGCAAATGCTAGATTAACGAGGCTCCTGGTTTTTAAGGCAAGTTTTGGTAAAGCAGTTTTGGCAGCTACGTAAGTCTGTATGTTTTAAGATTAAATTGTCGGGTGTACCTGTTTGTCTTTGACTTGCTCCCCTAGGCTCCACATGCCAGATTGGCGGGACTCCTGGAATCTAAGACAAGTTTTGGTAAAACAGTTTTGACAGCTAGGTAAGGCTGTATGCTTTAAGATTAAATAGTCGGGTGAGCGTGTTTGGCTTTGACTTGCGCCCCTAGGATGCAAATGCTGGAATAACAGGGTTCCTGGTATCTAAGACATGTTTTGGTAAGTCCGTATTTGGCGGCCAGATGGGGCTATATGTTTTAAGATTTAATAGTTTGGTGAGCCTGTTTGGCTTTGACTTGCGCCCCTAGGATGCAAATGCTGGATTAACAGTGTTCCTGGTATCTGAGACAAGTTTTGGTAGAACAGTTTTGACAGCTAGGTAAGGCTGTATGCTTTAAGATTAAATAGTCGGGTGAGCGTGTTTGGCTTTGACTTGCGCCCCTAGGATGCAAATGCTGGAATAACAGGGTTCCTGGTATCTAAGACATGTTTTGGTAAGTCCGTTTTTGGCGGCCAGATGGGGCTATATGTTTTAAGATTTAATAGTTTGGTGAGCCTGTTTGGCTTTGACTTGCGCCCCTAGGATGCAATTGCTGGATTAACAGGGTTCCTGGTATCTGAGACAAGTTTTGGAAAGGCAATTTTGAGTTCCAGGTGTGGCTGAATGAGTTAAAATTTAATAGTCGGGTGAGGCTATTTGGCTTTGTTTTGCTCCCCTAGGCTGCAAATGCTAGATTAACAGGGTTCCTGGTATCTGAGACAAGTTTTGGTAAATCAGTCTTGGCGGCCAGATGGGGCTATGTGTCTTAAGATTTAATAGTTTGGTGAGCCTGTTTGGCTTTGACTTGCGCCCCTAGGATGCAAATGCTGGAATAACAGGGTTCCTGGTATCTGAGACAAGTTTTGGTAAATCAGTTTTGGCGGCCAGATGGGGCTATATGTTTTAAGATTTAATAGTTGGGTGAGCCTGTTTGGCTTTGACTTGCGCCCCTAGGATGCAAATGCTGCATTAACAGTGTTCCTGGTATCTGAGACAAGTTTTGGTAGAACAGTTTTGACAGCTAGGTAAGGCTGTATGCTTTAAGATTAAATAGTCGGGTGAGCGTGTTTGGCTTTGACTTGCGCCCCTAGGATGCAAATGCTGGAATAACAGGGTTCCTGGTATCTAAGACATGTTTTGGTAAGTCCGTTTTTGGCGGCCAGATGGGGCTATATGTTTTAAGATTTAATAGTTTGGTGAGCCTGTTTGGCTTTGACTTGCGCCCCTAGGATGCAAATGCTGGATTAACAGGGTTCCTGGTATCTGAGACAAGTTTTGGTAAGGCAATTTTGAGTTCCAGGTGTGGCTGAATGAGTTCAAAATTTAATAGTCGGGTGAGGCTATTTGGCTTTGTTTTGCTCCCCTAGGATGCAAATGCTGGAATAACAGGGTTCCTGGTATCTAAGACATGTTTTGGTAAGTCCGTTTTTGGCGGCCAGATGGGGCTATATGTTTTAAGATTTAATAGTTTGGTGAGCCTGTTTGGCTTTGACTTGCGCCCCTAGGATGCAAATGCTGGATTTACAGGGTACCTGGTATCTGAGACAAGTTTTGGTAAGGCAATTTTGAGTTCCAGGTGTGGCTGAATGAGTTAAAATTTAATAGTCGGGTGAGGCTATTTGGCTTTGTTTTGCGCCCTTAGGATGCAAATGCTGGAATAACAGGGTTCCTGGTATCTAAGACATGTTTTGGTAAGTCCGTTTTTGGCGGCCAGATGGGGCTATATGTTTTAAGATTTAATAGTTTGGTGAGCCTGTTTGGCTTTGACTTGCGCCCCTAGGATGCAAATGCTGGATTAACAGGGTTCCTGGTATCTGAGACAAGTTTTGGTAAGGCAATTTTGAGTTCAGGTGTGGCTGAATGAGTTAAAATTTAATTGTCGGGTGAGGCTATTTGGCTTTGTTTTGCTCCCCTAGGCTGCAAATGCTAGATTAACAGGGTTCCTGGTATCTGAGACAAGTTTTGGTAAATCAGTCTTGGCGGCCAGATGGGGCTATGTGTCTTAAGATTTAATAGTTTGGTGAGCCTGTTTGGCTTTGACTTGCGCCCCTAGGATGCAAATGCTGGAATAACAGGGTTCCTGGTATCTGAGACAAGTTTTGGTAAATCAGTTTTGGCGGCCAGATGGGGCTATATGTTTTAAGATTTAATAGTTGGGTGAGCCTGTTTGGCTTTGACTTGCGCCCCTAGGATGCAAATGCTGCATTAACAGTGTTCCTGGTATCTGAGACAAGTTTTGGTAAGGCAATTTTGAGTTCCAGGTGTGGCTGAATGAGTTAAAATTTAATAGTCGGGTGAGGCTATTTGGCTTTGTTTTGCTCCCCTAGGATGCAAATGCGGGAATAACAGGGTTCCTGGTATCTAAGACATGTTTTGGTAAGTCCGTTTTTGGCGGCCAGATGGGGCTATATGTTTTAAGATTTAATAGTTTGGTGAGCCTGTTTGGCTTTGACTTGCGCCCCTAGGATGCAAATGCTGGATTTACAGGGTACCTGGTATCTGACACAAGTTTTGGTAAGGCAATTTTGAGTTCCAGGTGTGGCTGAATGAGTTAAAATTTAATAGTCGGGTGAGGCTATTTGGCTTTGTTTTGCTCCCCTAGGATGCAAATGCTGGAATAACAGGGTTCCTGGTATCTACGACATGTTTTGGTAAGTCCGTTTTTGGCGGCCAGATGGGGCTATATGTTTTAAGATTTAATAGTTTGGTGAGCCTGTTTGGCTTTGACTTGCGCCCCTAGGATGCAAATGCTGGATTAACAGGGTTCCTGGTATCTGAGACAAGTTTTGGTAAGGCAATTTTGAGTTCCAGGTGTGGCTGAATGAGTTAAAATTTAATAGTCGGGTGAGGCTATTTGGCTTTGTTTTGCTCCCCTAGGATGCAAATGCTGGAATAACAGGGTTCCTGGTATCTAAGACATGTTTTGGTAAGTCCGTTTTTGGCGGCCAGATGGGGCTATATGTTTTAAGATTTAATAGTTTGGTGAGCCTGTTTGGCTTTGACTTGCGCCCCTAGGATGCAAATGCTGGATTTACAGGGTACCTGGTATCTGAGACAAGTTTTGGTAAGGCAATTTTGAGTTCCAGGTGTGGCTGAATGAGTTAAAATTTAAAAGTCGGGTGAGGCTATTTGGCTTTGTTTTGCGCCCTTAGGATGCAAATGCTGGAATAACAGGGTTCCTGGTATCTAAGACATGTTTTGGTAAGTCCGTTTTTGGCGGCCAGATGGGGCTATATGTTTTAAGATTTAATAGTTTGATGAGCCTGTTTGGCTTTGACTTGCGCCCCTAGGATGCAAATGCTGGATTAACAGGGTTCCTGGTATCTGAGACAAGTTTTGGTAAGGCAATTTTGAGTTCCAGGTGAGACTGAATGTATTCAGACTTAATAGTCGTTTGAGACTATTTGGCTTTGACTTTCTCCCCTAGGCGGCACATGCCAGATTGGCGGGGCTCCTGGAATCTAAGACAAGTTTTGGTAAAACAGTTTTGACAGCTACGTAAGTCTGTATGTTTTAAGATTAAACTGTCGGGGGAGCCTGTTTGGCTTTGACTTGCTCCCCTAGGCTGCACATGCCAGATTGGCTTGGCTCCTGGAATCTTAGACAAGGTTTGGTAAAACAGTTTTGACAGCTGGGCAAGACTGTATGTTTTAAGATTAAATAGTCGGGTGAGCGTGTTTGGCTTTGACTTGCGCCCCTAGGATGCAAATGCTGGAATAACAGGGTTCCTGGTATGTATGACAAGTTTTGGTAAATCAGTTTTGGCGTCCAGATGAGGCTATATGTTTTAAGATTTTATAGTCGGCTGAGCCTGTTTGGCTTTGACTTGCGCCCCTTGGATGCAAATGCTGCACTAACAGTGTTCCTGGTATCTGAGACAAGTTTTGGTAAAACAGTTTTGACAGCTAGGTAAGGCTGTATGCTTTAAGATTTAAAAGTCGGGTGACCGTGTTTGGCTTTGACTTGCGCCCCTAGGATGCAAATGCTGGAATAACACGGTTCCTAGTATCTAAGACATGTTTTGGTAAGTCGGTTTTGGCGGCCAGATGGGGCTATATGTTTTAAGATTTAATAGTTTGGTGAACCTGTTTGGCTTTGACTGGCGCCCCTAGGATGCAAATGCTGGATTAACAGGGTTCCTGGTATCTGAGACAAGTTTTGGTAAATCAGTTTTGCCAGCTACGTAAGTCTGTATGTTCTAAGATTAAATTGTCGGGTGAGCCTGTTTGGCTTTGACTTGCTCCCCTAGGCTGCACATGCCAGATTGGCGGGGCTCCTGGAATCTAAGACAAGTTTTGGTAAAACAGTTTTGACAGCTAGATAAAATTAAAAATTAAATAGTCGGGTGAGCGTGTTTGGCTTTGACTTGCTCCCCTAGGATGCAAATGCTGGATTAACAGGGTTCCTGGTATCTGAGACAAGTTTTGGTAAGGCAATTTTGAGTTCCAGGTGAGACTGAATGTATTCAGACTTAATAGTCGTTTGAGACTATTTGGCTTTGACTTTCTCCCCTAGGCGGCACATGCCAGATTGGCGGGGCTCCTGGAATCTAAGACAAGTTTTGGTAAAACAGTTTTGACAGCTACGTAAGTCTGTATGTTTTAAGATTAAACTGTAGGGGGAGCCTGTTTGGCTTTGACTTGCTCCCCTAGGCTCCACATGCCAGATTGGCTTGGCTCCTGGAATCTTAGACAAGGTTTGGTAAAACAGTTTTGACGGCTGGGCAAGACTGTATGTTTTAAGATTAAATAGTCGGTTGAGCCTGTTTGGCTTTGAGATTCGCCCCTAGGATGCAAATGCTGGATAAACAGGGTTCCTGGTATTGGTAAGGCAATTTTGAGTTCCAGGTGAGGCTGAATGTGTTAAGACTTAATAGTCGGGTGAGACTATTTTGCTTTGAGTTGCTCCCCTAGGCTGCAAATGCTAGATTAACAAGGCTCCTGGTTTTAAGGCAAGTTTTGGTAAAGCAGTTTTGGCAGCTACGTAAGTGTGTATGTTTTAAGATTAAATTGTCGGGTGTACCTGTTTGTCTTTGACTTGCGCCCCTAGGATGCAAATGCTGCATTAACAGTGTTCCTGGTATCTGAGACAAGTTTTGGTAGAACAGTTTTGACAGCTAAGTAAGGCTGTATGCTTTAAGATTAAATAGTCGGGTGAGCGTGTTTGGCTTTGACTTGCTCCCCTAGGATGCAAATGCTGGATTAACAGGGTTCCTGGTATCTGAGACAAGTTTTGGTAAGGCAATTTTGAGTTCCAGGTGTGGCTGAATGAGTTAAAATTTAATAGTCGGGTGAGGCTATTTGGCTTTGTTTTGCTCCCCTAGGCTGCAAATGCTAGATTAACAAGGCTCCTGGTTTTAAGGCAAGTTTTGGTAAAGCAGTTTTGGCAGCTACGTAAGTGTGTATGTTTTAAGATTAAATTGTCGGGTGTACCTGTTTGTCTTTGACTTGCTCCCCTAGGCTCCACATGCCAGATTGGCGGGACCCCTGGAATCTAAGACAAGTTTTGGTAAACCAGTTTTGACAGCTAGGTAAGGCTGTATGCTTTAAGATTAAATAGTCGGGTGAGAGTGTTTGGCTTTGACTTGCGCCCCTAGGATGCAAATGCTGGAATAACAGGGTTCCTGGTATCTAAGACATGTTTTGGTAAGTCCGTTTTTGGCGGCCAGATGGGGCTATATGTTTTAAGATTTAATAGTTTGATGAGCCTGTTTGGCTTTGACTTGCGCCCCTAGGATGCAAATGCTGGATTAACAGGGTTCCTGGTATCTGAGACAAGTTTTGGTAAGGCAATTTTGAGTTCCAGGTGTGGCTGAATGAGTTAAAATTTAATAGTCGGGTGAGGCTATTTGGCTTTGTTTTGCTCCCCTAGGCTACAAATGCTAGATTAACAGGGTTCCTGGTATCTGAGACAAGTTTTGGTAAATCAGTTTTGGCGGCCAGATGGGGCTATATGTTTTAGGATTAAATAGTCGGATGATCCTGTTTGGCTTTGACTTGCTCCCCTAGGCTGCACAGGCCAGATTGGCGGGGCTCCTGGAATCTAAGACAAGTTTTGGTAAAACAGTTTTGACAGCTAGGTAAGGCTGTATGTTTTAAGATTAAATAGACGGTTGAGCCTGTTTGGCTTTGAGTTGCGCCCCTAGGCTCCACATGCCAGATTGGCTTGACTCCTGGAATCTAAGACAAGTTTTGGTAAAACAGTTTTGACAGCTAGATAAGATTAAAGATTAAATAGTCGGGTGAGCGTGTTTGGCTTTGACTTGCTCACCTAGGATGCAAATGCTGGATTAACAGGGTTCCTGGTATCTGAGACAAGTTTTGGTAAGGCAATTTTGAGTTCCAGGTGAGACTGAATGTATTCAGACTTAATAGTCGTTTGAGACTATTTGGCTTTGACTTTCTCCCCTAGGCGGCACATGCCAGATTGGCGGGGCTCCTGGAATCTAATAAAAGTTTTGGTAAAACAGTTTTGACAGCTACGTAAGTCTGTATGTTTTAAGATTAAACTGTAGGGGGAGCCAGTTTGGCTTTGACTTGCTCCCCTAGGCTCCACATGCCAGATTGGCTTGACTCCTGGAATCTTAGACAAGGTTTGGTAAAACAGTTTTGACCGCTAGGCAAGACTGTATGTTTTAAGATTAAATAGTCGGTTGAGCCTGTTTGGCTTTGAGTTGCGCCCCTAGGATGCAAATGCTGGATAAACAGGGTTCCTGGTATCTAAGACATGTTTTGGTAAGTCCGTTTTTGGCGGCCAGATGGGGCTATATGTTTTCAGATTTAATAGTTTGGTGAGCCTGTTTGGCTTTGACTTGTGCCCCTAGGATGCAAATGCTGGATTAACAGGGTTCCTGGTATCTGAGACAAGTTTTGGTAAGGCAATTTTGAGTTCCAGGTGTGGCTGAATGAGTTAAAATTTAATAGTCAGGTGAGGCTATTTGGCTTTGTTTTGCTCCCCTAGGCTGCAAATGCTAGATTAACAGGGTTCCTGGTATCTGAGACAAGTTTTGGTAAATCAGTTTTGGCGGCCAGATGGGGCTATATGTTTTAAGATTAATAGTTGGGTTAGCCTGTTTGGCTTTGACTTGCGCCCCTAGGATGCAAATGCGGCATTAACAGTGTTCCTGGTATCTGAGACAAGTTTTCGTAGAACAGTTTTGACAGCTAAGTAAGGCTGTATGCTTTAAGATTAAATAGTCGGGTGAGCGTGTTTGGCTTTGACTTGCTCCCCTAGGATGCAAATGCTGGATTAACAGGGTTCCTGGTATCTGAGACAAGTTTTGGTAAGGCAATTTTGAGTTCCAGGTGAGACTGAATGTATTCAGACTTAATAGTCGTTTGAGACTATTTGGCTTTGACTTTCTCCCCTAGGCGGCACATGCCAGATTGGCGGGGCTCCTGGAATCTAATAAAAGTTTTGGTAAAACAGTTTTGACAGCTACGTAAGTCTGTATGTTTTAAGATTAAACTGTAGGGGGAGCCAGTTTGGCTTTGACTTGCTCCCCTAGGCTCCACATGCCAGATTGGCTTGACTCCTGGAATCTTAGACAAGGTTTGGTAAAACAGTTTTGACCGCTGGGCAAGACTGTATGTTTTAAGATTAAACAGTCGGGTGAGCGTGTTTGGCTTTGACTTGCGCCCCTAGGATGAAAATGCTGGAATAACAGGGTTCCTGGTATTGGTAAGGCAATTTTGAGTTCCAGGTGAGGCTGAATGTGTTAAGACTTAATAGTCGGGTGAGACTATTTTGCTTTGACTTGCTCCCCTAGGCTGCAAATGCTAGATTAACGAGGCTCCTGGTTTGTAAGGCAAGTTTTGGTAAAGCAGTTTTGGCAGCTACGTAAGTCTGTATGTTTTAAGATTAAATTGTCGGGTGAGCCTGTTTGTCTTTGACTTGCTCCCCTAGGCTCCACATGCCAGATTGGCGGGACTCCTGGAATCTAAGACAAGTTTTGGTAAAACAGTTTTGACAGCTAGGTAAGGCTGTATGCTTTAAGATTAAATAGTCGGGTGAGCGTGTTTGGCTTTGACTTGCGCCCCTAGGATGCAAATGCTGGAATAACAGGGTTCCTGGTGTCTAAGACATGTTTTGGTAAGTCCGTTTTTGGCGGCCAGATGGGGCTATATGTTTTAAGATTTAATAGTTTGGTGAGCCTGTTTGGCTTTGACTTGCGCCCCTAGGATGCAAATGCTGGATTAACAGGGTTCCTGGTATCTGAGACAAGTTTTGGTAAGGCAATTTTGAGTTCCAGGTGTGGCTGAATGAGTTAAAATTTAATAGTCGGGTGAGGCTTTTTGGCTTTGACTTGCGCCCCTAGGATGCAAATGCTGGAATAACACGGTTCCTGGTATCTAAGACATGTTTTGGTAAGTCCATTTTTGGCGGCCAGATGGGGCTATATGTTTTAAGATTTAATAGTCGGGTGAGCCTGTTTGGCTTTGACTTGCGCTCCTAGGATGCAAATGCTGGATAAACAGGGTTCTTGGTATCTGAGACAAGTTTTGGTAAGGCAATTTTGAGTCCCAGGTGTGGCTGAATGAGTTAAAATTTAATAGTCAGGTGAGGCTATTTGGCTTTGTTTTGCTCCCCTTGGCTGCAAATGCTAGATTAACAGGGTTCCTGGTATCTGAGACAAGTTTTGGTAAATCAGTTTTGGCGGCCAGATGGGGCTATATGTTTTAAGATTAATAGTTGGGTGAGCCTGTTTGGCTTTGACTTGCGCCCCTAGGATGCAAATGCTGCATTAACAGTGCTCCTGGTATCTGAGACAAGTTTTGGTAGAACAGTTTTGACAGCTAAGTAAGGCTGTATGCTTTAAGATTAAATAGTCGGGTGAGCCTGTTTGGCTTTGACTTGCGCCCCTAGGATGCAAATGCTGGAATAACAGGGTTCCTGGTATCTAAGACAAGTTTTGGTAAATCAGTTTTGGCAGCTACGTAGGTCTGTATGTTTTAAGATTAAATTGTCGGGTGAGCCTGTTTGGCTTTGACTTGCGCCCCTAGGATGCAAATGCTGCATTAACAGTGTTCCTGGTATCTGAGACAAGTTTTGGTAGAACAGTTTTGACAGCTAAGTAAGGCTGTATGCTTTAACATTAAATAGTCGGGTGAGCGTGTTTGGCTTTGACTTGCGCTCCTAGGATGCAAATGCTGGATAAACAGGGTTCTTGGTATCTGAGACAAGTTTTGGAAAGGCAATTTTGAGTTCCAGGTGTGGTTGAATGAGTTAAAATTTAATAGTCGGGTGAGGCTTTTTGGCTTTGACTTGCGCCCCTAGGATGCAAATGCTGGAATAACAGGGTTCCTGGTATCTAAGACATGTTTTGGTAAGTCCATTTTTGGCGGCCAGATGGGGCTATATGTTTTAAGATTTAATAGTCGGGTGAGCCTGTTTGGCTTTGACTTGCGCTCCTAGGATGCAAATGCTGGATAAACAGGGTTCTTGGTATCTGAGACAAGTTTTGGTAAGGCAATTTTGAGTTCCAGGTGTGGCTGAATGAGTTAAAATTTAATAGTCGGGTGAGGCTTTTTGGCTTTGACTTGCGCCCCTAGGATGCAAATGCTGGAATAACAGGGTTCCTGGTATCTAAGACATGTTTTGGTAAGTCCATTTTTGGCGGCCAGATGGGGCTATATGTTTTAAGATTTAATAGTCGGGTGAGCCTGTTTGGCTTTGACTTGCGCTCCTAGGATGCAAATGCTGGATAAACAGGGTTCTTGGTATCTGAGACAAGTTTTGGTAAGGCAATTTTGAGTTCCAGGTGTGGCTGAATGAGTTAAAATTTAATAGTCGGGTGAGGCTATTTGGTTTTTTTTTGCTCCCCTAGGCTGCAAATGCTAGATTAACAGGGTTCCTGGTATCTGAGACAAGTTTTGGTAAATCAGTTTTGGCGGCCAGATAGGGCTATATGATTTAAGATTTAATAGTTGGTTGAGCCTGATTGGCTTTGACTTGCGCCCCTAGGATGCAAATGCTGCATTAACAGTTTTCCTGGTATCTGAGACAAGTTTTGGTATAACAGTTTTGACAGCTAGGTAAGGCTGTATGCTTTAAGATTAAATAGTCGGGTGAGCGTGTTTGGCTTTGACTTGCGCCCCTAGGATGCAAATGCTGGAATAACAGGGTTCCTGGTATCTGAGACAAGTTTTGGTAAATCAGTTTTGGCGGCCAGATGGGGCTATATGTTTTAAGATTAATAGTTGGGTTAGCCTGTTTGGCTTTGACTTGCTCCCCTAGGCTGCACATGCCAGATTGGCGGGGCTCCTGGAATCTAAGACAAGTTTTGGTAAAACAGTTTTGACAGCTAGGTAAGGCTGTATGTTTTAAGATTAAATAGTCGGTTGAGCCTGTTTGGCTTTCACTTGCGCCCCTACGATGCAAATGCTGGATTAGCAGGGTTCCTGGTATCTGAGACAAGTTTTGGAAAGGCAATTTTGAGTTCCAGGTGAGGCTGAATGTGTTAAGACTTAATAGTCGGGTGAGACGATTTTGCTTTGAGTTACTCCCCTAGGCTGCAAATGCAAGATTAACGAGGCTCCTGGTTTTTTAAGCAAGTTTTGGTAAAGCAGTTTTGGCAGCTACGTAAGTCTGTATGTTTTAAGATTAAATTGTCGGGTGAGCCTGTTTGTCTTTGACTTGCTCCCCTAGGCTCCACATGCCAGATTGGCGGGACTCCTTTTAAGATAAGTTTTGGTAAAACAGTTTTGACAGCTAGGTAAGGCTGTATGCTTTAAGATTAAATAGTCGGGTGAGCGTGTTTGGCTTTGACTTGCGCCCCTAGGATGCAAATGCTGGAATAACAGGGTTCCTGGTATCTAAGACATGTTTTGGTAAGTCCGTTTTTGGCGGCCAGATGGGGCATTATGTTTTAAGATTTAATAGTTTGGTGAGCCTGTTTGGCTTTGACTTGCGCCCCTAGGATGCAAATGCTGGATAAACAGGGTTCCTGGTATCTAAGACATGTTTTGGTAAGTCCGCTTTTGGCGGCCAGATGGGGCTATATGTTTTCAGATTTAATAGTTTGGTGAGCCTGTTTGGCTTTGACTTGCGCCCCTAGGATGCAAATGCTGGATAAACAGGGTTCCTGGTATCTAAGACATGTTTTGGTAAGTCCGTTTTTGGCGGCCAGATGGGGCTATATGTTTTCAGATTTAATAGTTTGGTGAGCCTGTTTGGCTTTGACTTGTGCCCCTAGGATGCAAATGCTGGATTAACAGGGTTCCTGGTATCTGAGACAAGTTTTGGAAAGGCAATTTTGAGTTCCAGGTGAGGCTGAATGTGTTAAGACTTAATAGTCGGGTGAGACGATTTTGCTTTGAGTTACTCCCCTAGGCTGCAAATGCAAGATTAACGAGGCTCCTGGTTTTTTAAGCAAGTTTTGGTAAAGCAGTTTTGGCAGCTACGTAAGTCTGTATGTTTTAAGATTAAATAGTCGGGTGAGCGTGTTTGGCTTTGACTTGCGCCCCTAGGATGAAAATGCTGGAATAACAGGGTTCCTGGTATTGGTAAGGCAATTTTGAGTTCCAGGTGAGGCTGAATGTGTTAAGACTTAATAGTCGGGTGAGACTATTTTGCTTTGACTTGCTCCCCTAGGCTGCAAATGCTAGATTAACAAGGCTCCTGGTTTTAAGGCAAGTTTTGGTAAAGCAGTTTTGGCAGCTACGTAAGTGTGTATGTTTTAAGATTAAATTGTCGGGTGTACCTGTTTGTCTTTGACTTGCTCCCCTAGGCTCCACATGCCAGATTGGCGGGACCCCTGGAATCTAAGACAAGTTTTGGTAAACCAGTTTTGACAGCTAGGTAAGGCTGTATGCTTTAAGATTAAATAGTCGGGTGAGAGTGTTTGGCTTTGACTTGCGCCCCTAGGATGCAAATGCTGGAATAACAGGGTTCCTGGTATCTAAGACATGTTTTGGTAAGTCCGTTTTTGGCGGCCAGATGGGGCTATATGTTTTAAGATTTAATAGTTTGATGAGCCTGTTTGGTTTTGACTTGCGCCCCTAGGATGCAAATGCTGGATTAACAGGGTTCCTGGTATCTGAGACAAGTTTTGGTAAGGCAATTTTGAGTTCCAGGTGTGGCTGAATGAGTTAAAATTTAATAGTCGGGTGAGGCTATTTGGCTTTGTTTTGCTCCCCTAGGCTACAAATGCTAGATTAACAGGGTTCCTGGTATCTGAGACAAGTTTTGGTAAATCAGTTTTGGCGGCCAGATGGGGCTATATGTTTTAGGATTAAATAGTCGGATGATCCTGTTTGGCTTTGACTTGCTCCCCTAGGCTGCACAGGCCAGATTGGCGGGGCTCCTGGAATCTAAGACAAGTTTTGGTAAAACAGTTTTGACAGCTAGGTAAGGCTGTATGTTTTAAGATTAAATAGACGGTTGAGCCTGTTTGGCTTTGAGTTGCGCCCCTAGGCTCCACATGCCAGATTGGCTTGACTCCTGGAATCTAAGACAAGTTTTGGTAAAACAGTTTTGACAGCTAGATAAGATTAAAGATTAAATAGTCGGGTGAGCGTGTTTGGCTTTGACTTGCTCACCTAGGATGCAAATGCTGGATTAACAGGGTTCCTGGTATCTGAGACAAGTTTTGGTAAGGCAATTTTGAGTTCCAGGTGAGACTGAATGTATTCAGACTTAATAGTCGTTTGAGACTATTTGGCTTTGACTTTCTCCCCTAGGCGGCACATGCCAGATTGGCGGGGCTCCTGGAATCTAATAAAAGTTTTGGTAAAACAGTTTTGACAGCTACGTAAGTCTGTATGTTTTAAGATTAAACTGTAGGGGGAGCCAGTTTGGCTTTGACTTGCTCCCCTAGGCTCCACATGCCAGATTGGCTTGACTCCTGGAATCTTAGACAAGGTTTGGTAAAACAGTTTTGACCGCTAGGCAAGACTGTATGTTTTAAGATTAAATAGTCGGTTGAGCCTGTTTGGCTTTGAGTTGCGCCCCTAGGATGCAAATGCTGGATAAACAGGGTTCCTGGTATCTAAGACATGTTTTGGTAAGTCCGTTTTTGGCGGCCAGATGGGGCTATATGTTTTCAGATTTAATAGTTTGGTGAGCCTGTTTGGCTTTGACTTGTGCCCCTAGGATGCAAATGCTGGATTAACAGGGTTCCTGGTATCTGAGACAAGTTTTGGTAAGGCAATTTTGAGTTCCAGGTGTGGCTGAATGAGTTAAAATTTAATAGTCAGGTGAGGCTATTTGGCTTTGTTTTGCTCCCCTAGGCTGCAAATGCTAGATTAACAGGGTTCCTGGTATCTGAGACAAGTTTTGGTAAATCAGTTTTGGCGGCCAGATGGGGCTATATGTTTTAAGATTAATAGTTGGGTTAGCCTGTTTGGCTTTGACTTGCGCCCCTAGGATGCAAATGCGGCATTAACAGTGTTCCTGGTATCTGAGACAAGTTTTCGTAGAACAGTTTTGACAGCTAAGTAAGGCTGTATGCTTTAAGATTAAATAGTCGGGTGAGCGTGTTTGGCTTTGACTTGCTCCCCTAGGATGCAAATGCTGGATTAACAGGGTTCCTGGTATCTGAGACAAGTTTTGGTAAGGCAATTTTGAGTTCCAGGTGAGACTGAATGTATTCAGACTTAATAGTCGTTTGAGACTATTTGGCTTTGACTTTCTCCCCTAGGCGGCACATGCCAGATTGGCGGGGCTCCTGGAATCTAATAAAAGTTTTGGTAAAACAGTTTTGACAGCTACGTAAGTCTGTATGTTTTAAGATTAAACTGTAGGGGGAGCCAGTTTGGCTTTGACTTGCTCCCCTAGGCTCCACATGCCAGATTGGCTTGACTCCTGGAATCTTAGACAAGGTTTGGTAAAACAGTTTTGACCGCTGGGCAAGACTGTATGTTTTAAGATTAAACAGTCGGGTGAGCGTGTTTGGCTTTGACTTGCGCCCCTAGGATGAAAATGCTGGAATAACAGGGTTCCTGGTATTGGTAAGGCAATTTTGAGTTCCAGGTGAGGCTGAATGTGTTAAGACTTAATAGTCGGGTGAGACTATTTTGCTTTGACTTGCTCCCCTAGGCTGCAAATGCTAGATTAACGAGGCTCCTGGTTTTTAAGGCAAGTTTTGGTAAAGCAGTTTTGGCAGCTACGTAAGTCTGTATGTTTTAAGATTAAATTGTCGGGTGAGCCTGTTTGTCTTTGACTTGCTCCCCTAGGCTCCACATGCCAGATTGGCGGGACTCCTGGAATCTAAGACAAGTTTTGGTAAAACAGTTTTGACAGCTAGGTAAGGCTGTATGCTTTAAGATTAAATAGTCGGGTGAGCGTGTTTGGCTTTGACTTGCGCCCCTAGGATGCAAATGCTGGAATAACAGGGTTCCTGGTATCTAAGACATGTTTTGGTAAGTCCGTTTTTGGCGGCCAGATGGGGCTATATGTTTTAAGATTTAATAGTTTGGTGAGCCTGTTTGGCTTTGACTTGCGCCCCTAGGATGCAAATGCTGGATTAACAGGGTTCCTGGTATCTGAGACAAGTTTTGGTAAGGCAATTTTGAGTTCCAGGTGTGGCTGAATGAGTTAAAATTTAATAGTCGGGTGAGGCTTTTTGGCTTTGACTTGCGCCCCTAGGATGCAAATGCTGGAATAACACGGTTCCTGGTATCTAAGACATGTTTTGGTAAGTCCATTTTTGGCGGCCAGATGGGGCTATATGTTTTAAGATTTAATAGTCGGGTGAGCCTGTTTGGCTTTGACTTGCGCTCCTAGGATGCAAATGCTGGATAAACAGGGTTCTTGGTATCTGAGACAAGTTTTGGTAAGGCAATTTTGAGTTCCAGGTGTGGCTGAATGAGTTAAAATTTAATAGTCAGGTGAGGCTATTTGGCTTTGTTTTGCTCCCCTTGGCTGCAAATGCTAGATTAACAGGGTTCCTGGTATCTGAGACAAGTTTTGGTAAATCAGTTTTGGCGGCCAGATGGGGCTATATGTTTTAAGATTAATAGTTGGGTGAGCCTGTTTGGCTTTGACTTGCGCCCCTAGGATGCAAATGCTGCATTAATAGTGCTCCTGGTATCTGAGACAAGTTTTGGTAGAACAGTTTTGACAGCTAAGTAAGGCTGTATGCTTTAAGATTAAATAGTCGGGTGAGCCTGTTTGGCTTTGACTTGCGCCCCTAGGATGCAAATGCTGGAATAACAGGGTTCCTGGTATCTAAGACAAGTTTTGGTAAATCATTTTTGGCAGCTACGTAGGTCTGTATGTTTTAAGATTAAATTGTCGGGTGAGCCTGTTTGGCTTTGACTTGCGCCCCTAGGATGCAAATGCTGCATTAACAGTGTTCCTGGTATCTGAGACAAGTTTTGGTAGAACAGTTTTGACAGCTAAGTAAGGCTGTATGCTTTAACATTAAATAGTCGGGTGAGCGTGTTTGGCTTTGACTTGCGCTCCTAGGATGCAAATGCTGGATAAACAGGGTTCTTGGTATCTGAGACAAGTTTTGGAAAGGCAATTTTGAGTTCCAGGTGTGGTTGAATGAGTTAAAATTTAATAGTCGGGTGAGGCTTTTTGGCTTTGACTTGCGCCCCTAGGATGCAAATGCTGGAATAACAGGGTTCCTGGTATCTAAGACATGTTTTGGTAAGTCCATTTTTGGCGGCCAGATGGGGCTATATGTTTTAAGATTTAATAGTCGGGTGAGCCTGTTTGGCTTTGACTTGCGCTCCTAGGATGCAAATGCTGGATAAACAGGGTTCTTGGTATCTGAGACAAGTTTTGGTAAGGCAATTTTGAGTTCCAGGTGTGGCTGAATGAGTTAAAATTTAATAGTCGGGTGAGGCTTTTTGGCTTTGACTTGCGCCCCTAGGATGCAAATGCTGGAATAACAGGGTTCCTGGTATCTAAGACATGTTTTGGTAAGTCCATTTTTGGCGGCCAGATGGGGCTATATGTTTTAAGATTTAATAGTCGGGTGAGCCTGTTTGGCTTTGACTTGCGCTCCTAGGATGCAAATGCTGGATAAACAGGGTTCTTGGTATCTGAGACAAGTTTTGGTAAGGCAATTTTGAGTTCCAGGTGTGGCTGAATGAGTTAAAATTTAATAGTCGGGTGAGGCTATTTGGTTTTTTTTTGCTCCCCTAGGCTGCAAATGCTAGATTAACAGGGTTCCTGGCATCTAAGACATGTTTTGGTAAGTCCATTTTTGGCGGCCAGATGGGGCTATATGTTTTAAGATTTAATAGTCGGGTGAGCCTGATTGGCTTTGACTTGCGCCCCTAGGATGCAAATGCTGCATTAACAGTTTTCCTGGTATCTGAGACAAGTTTTGGTATAACAGTTTTGACAGCTAGGTAAGGCTGTATGCTTTAAGATTAAATAGTCGGGTGAGCGTGTTTGGCTTTGACTTGCGCCCCTAGGATGCAAATGCTGGAATAACAGGGTTCCTGGTATCTGAGACAAGTTTTGGTAAATCAGTTTTGGCGGCCAGATGGGGCTATATGTTTTAAGATTAATAGTTGGGTTAGCCTGTTTGGCTTTGACTTGCTCCCCTAGGCTGCACATGCCAGATTGGCGGGGCTCCTGGAATCTAAGACAAGTTTTGGTAAAACAGTTTTGACAGCTAGGTAAGGCTGTATGTTTTAAGATTAAATAGTCGGTTGAGCCTGTTTGGCTTTCACTTGCGCCCCTACGATGCAAATGCTGGATTAGCAGGGTTCCTGGTATCTGAGACAAGTTTTGGAAAGGCAATTTTGAGTTCCAGGTGAGGCTGAATGTGTTAAGACTTAATAGTCGGGTGAGACGATTTTGCTTTGAGTTACTCCCCTAGGCTGCAAATGCAAGATTAACGAGGCTCCTGGTTTTTTAAGCAAGTTTTGGTAAAGCAGTTTTGGCAGCTACGTAAGTCTGTATGTTTTAAGATTAAATTGTCGGGTGAGCCTGTTTGTCTTTGACTTGCTCCCCTAGGCTCCACATGCCAGATTGGCGGGACTCCTTTTAAGATAAGTTTTGGTAAAACAGTTTTGACAGCTAGGTAAGGCTGTATGCTTTAAGATTAAATAGTCGGGTGAGCGTGTTTGGCTTTGACTTGCGCCCCTAGGATGCAAATGCTGGAATAACAGGGTTCCTGGTATCTAAGACATGTTTTGGTAAGTCCGTTTTTGGCGGCCAGATGGGGCATTATGTTTTAAGATTTAATAGTTTGGTGAGCCTGTTTGGCTTTGACTTGCGCCCCTAGGATGCAAATGCTGGATAAACAGGGTTCCTGGTATCTAAGACATGTTTTGGTAAGTCCGCTTTTGGCGGCCAGATGGGGCTATATGTTTTCAGATTTAATAGTTTGGTGAGCCTGTTTGGCTTTGACTTGCGCCCCTAGGATGCAAATGCTGGATAAACAGGGTTCCTGGTATCTAAGACATGTTTTGGTAAGTCCGTTTTTGGCGGCCAGATGGGGCTATATGTTTTCAGATTTAATAGTTTGGTGAGCCTGTTTGGCTTTGACTTGTGCCCCTAGGATGCAAATGCTGGATTAACAGGGTTCCTGGTATCTGAGACAAGTTTTGGAAAGGCAATTTTGAGTTCCAGGTGAGGCTGAATGTGTTAAGACTTAATAGTCGGGTGAGACGATTTTGCTTTGAGTTACTCCCCTAGGCTGCAAATGCAAGATTAACGAGGCTCCTGGTTTTTTAAGCAAGTTTTGGTAAAGCAGTTTTGGCAGCTACGTAAGTCTGTATGTTTTAAGATTAAATAGTCGGGTGAGCGTGTTTGGCTTTGACTTGCGCCCCTAGGATGAAAATGCTGGAATAACAGGGTTCCTGGTATTGGTAAGGCAATTTTGAGTTCCAGGTGAGGCTGAATGTGTTAAGACTTAATAGTCGGGTGAGACTATTTTGCTTTGACTTGCTCCCCTAGGCTGCAAATGCTAGATTAACGAGGCTCCTGGTTTTTAAGGCAAGTTTTGGTAAAGCAGTTTTGGCAGCTACGTAAGTCTGTATGTTTTAAGATTAAATTGTCGGGTGAGCCTGTTTGTCTTTGACTTGCTCCCCTAGGCTCCACATGCCAGATTGGCGGGACTCCTGGAATCTAAGACAAGTTTTGGTAAAACAGTTTTGACAGCTAGGTAAGGCTGTATGCTTTAAGATTAAATAGTCGGGTGAGCGTGTTTGGCTTTGACTTGCGCCCCTAGGATGCAAATGCTGGAATAACAGGGTTCCTGGTATCTAAGACATGTTTTAGTAAGTCCGTTTTTGGCGGCCAGATGGGGCTATATGTTTTAAGATTTAATAGTTTGGTGAGCCTGTTTGGCTTTGACTTGCGCCCCTAGGATGCAAATGCTGGATTAACAGGGTTCCTGGTATCTGAGACAAGTTTTGGTAAGGCAATTTTGAGTTCCAGGTGTGGCTGAATGAGTTAAAATTTAATAGTCGGGTGAGGCTTTTTGGCTTTGACTTGCGCCCCTAGGATGCAAATGCTGGAATAACACGGTTCCTGGTATCTAAGACATGTTTTGGTAAGTCCATTTTTGGCGGCCAGATGGGGCTATATGTTTTAAGATTTAATAGTCGGGTGAGCCTGTTTGGCTTTGACTTGCGCTCCTAGGATGCAAATGCTGGATAAACAGGGTTCTTGGTATCTGAGACAAGTTTTGGTAAGGCAATTTTGAGTTCCAGGTGTGGCTGAATGAGTTAAAATTTAATAGTCAGGTGAGGCTATTTGGCTTTGTTTTGCTCCCCTTGGCTGCAAATGCTAGATTAACAGGGTTCCTGGTATCTGAGACAAGTTTTGGTAAATCAGTTTTGGCGGCCAGATGGGGCTATATGTTTTAAGATTAATAGTTGGGTGAGCCTGTTTGGCTTTGACTTGCGCCCCTAGGATGCAAATGCTGCATTAACAGTGCTCCTGGTATCTGAGACAAGTTTTGGTAGAACAGTTTTGACAGCTAAGTAAGGCTGTATGCTTTAAGATTAAATAGTCGGGTGAGCCTGTTTGGCTTTGACTTGCGCCCCTAGGATGCAAATGCTGGAATAACAGGGTTCCTGGTATCTAAGACAAGTTTTGGTAAATCAGTTTTGGCAGCTACGTAGGTCTGTATGTTTTAAGATTAAATTGTCGGGTGAGCCTGTTTGGCTTTGACTTGCGCCCCTAGGATGCAAATGCTGCATTAACAGTGTTCCTGGTATCTGAGACAAGTTTTGGTAGAACAGTTTTGACAGCTAAGTAAGGCTGTATGCTTTAACATTAAATAGTCGGGTGAGCGTGTTTGGCTTTGACTTGCGCTCCTAGGATGCAAATGCTGGATAAACAGGGTTCTTGGTATCTGAGACAAGTTTTGGAAAGGCAATTTTGAGTTCCAGGTGTGGTTGAATGAGTTAAAATTTAATAGTCGGGTGAGGCTTTTTGGCTTTGACTTGCGCCCCTAGGATGCAAATGCTGGAATAACAGGGTTCCTGGTATCTAAGACATGTTTTGGTAAGTCCATTTTTGGCGGCCAGATGGGGCTATATGTTTTAAGATTTAATAGTCGGGTGAGCCTGTTTGGCTTTGACTTGCGCTCCTAGGATGCAAATGCTGGATAAACAGGGTTCTTGGTATCTGAGACAAGTTTTGGTAAGGCAATTTTGAGTTCCAGGTGTGGCTGAATGAGTTAAAATTTAATAGTCGGGTGAGGCTTTTTGGCTTTGACTTGCGCCCCTAGGATGCAAATGCTGGAATAACAGGGTTCCTGGTATCTAAGACATGTTTTGGTAAGTCCATTTTTGGCGGCCAGATGGGGCTATATGTTTTAAGATTTAATAGTCGGGTGAGCCTGTTTGGCTTTGACTTGCGCTCCTAGGATGCAAATGCTGGATAAACAGGGTTCTTGGTATCTGAGACAAGTTTTGGTAAGGCAATTTTGAGTTCCAGGTGAGGCTGAATGTGTTAAGACTTAATAGTCGGGTGAGACTATTTTGCTTTGACTTGCTCCCCTAGGCTGCAAATGCTAGATTAACGAGGCTCCTGGTTTTTAAGGCAAGTTTTGGTAAAGCAGTTTTGGCAGCTACGTAAGTCTGTATGTTTTAAGATTAAATTGTCGGGTGAGCCTGTTTGTCTTTGACTTGCTCCCCTAGGCTCCACATGCCAGATTGGCGGGACTCCTGGAATCTAAGACAAGTTTTGGTAAAACAGTTTTGACAGCTAGGTAAGGCTGTATGCTTTAAGATTAAATAGTCGGGTGAGCGTGTTTGGCTTTGACTTGCGCCCCTAGGATGCAAATGCTGGAATAACAGGGTTCCTGGTATCTAAGACATGTTTTGGTAAGTCCGTTTTTGGCGGCCAGATGGGGCTATATGTTTTAAGATTTAATAGTTTGGTGAGCCTGTTTGGCTTTGACTTGCGCCCCTAGGATGCAAATGCTGGATTAACAGGGTTCCTGGTATCTGAGACAAGTTTTGGTAAGGCAATTTTGAGTTCCAGGTGTGGCTGAATGAGTTAAAATTTAATAGTCGGGTGAGGCTTTTTGGCTTTGACTTGCGCCCCTAGGATGCAAATGCTGGAATAACACGGTTCCTGGTATCTAAGACATGTTTTGGTAAGTCCATTTTTGGCGGCCAGATGGGGCTATATGTTTTAAGATTTAATAGTCGGGTGAGCCTGTTTGGCTTTGACTTGCGCTCCTAGGATGCAAATGCTGGATAAACAGGGTTCTTGGTATCTGAGACAAGTTTTGGTAAGGCAATTTTGAGTTCCAGGTGTGGCTGAATGAGTTAAAATTTAATAGTCAGGTGAGGCTATTTGGCTTTGTTTTGCTCCCCTTGGCTGCAAATGCTAGATTAACAGGGTTCCTGGTATCTGAGACAAGTTTTGGTAAATCAGTTTTGGCGGCCAGATGGGGCTATATGTTTTAAGATTAATAGTTGGGTGAGCCTGTTTGGCTTTGACTTGCGCCCCTAGGATGCAAATGCTGCATTAACAGTGCTCCTGGTATCTGAGACAAGTTTTGGTAGAACAGTTTTGGCAGCTACGTAGGTCTGTATGTTTTAAGATTAAATTGTCGGGTGAGCCTGTTTGGCTTTGACTTGCGCCCCTAGGATGCAAATGCTGCATTAACAGTGTTCCTGGTATCTGAGACAAGTTTTGGTAGAACAGTTTTGACAGCTAAGTAAGGCTGTATGCTTTAACATTAAATAGTCGGGTGAGCGTGTTTGGCTTTGACTTGCGCTCCTAGGATGCAAATGCTGGATAAACAGGGTTCTTGGTATCTGAGACAAGTTTTGGAAAGGCAATTTTGAGTTCCAGGTGTGGTTGAATGAGTTAAAATTTAATAGTCGGGTGAGGCTTTTTGGCTTTGACTTGCGCCCCTAGGATGCAAATGCTGGAATAACAGGGTTCCTGGTATCTAAGACATGTTTTGGTAAGTCCATTTTTGGCGGCCAGATGGGGCTATATGTTTTAAGATTTAATAGTCGGGTGAGCCTGTTTGGCTTTGACTTGCGCTCCTAGGATGCAAATGCTGGATAAACAGGGTTCTTGGTATCTGAGACAAGTTTTGGTAAGGCAATTTTGAGTTCCAGGTGTGGCTGAATGAGTTAAAATTTAATAGTCGGGTGAGGCTTTTTGGCTTTGACTTGCGCCCCTAGGATGCAAATGCTGGAATAACAGGGTTCCTGGTATCTAAGACATGTTTTGGTAAGTCCATTTTTTGCGGCCAGATGGGGCTATATGTTTTAAGATTTAATAGTCGGGTGAGCCTGTTTGGCTTTGACTTGCGCTCCTAGGATGCAAATGCTGGATAAACAGGGTTCTTGGTATCTGAGACAAGTTTTGGTAAGGCAATTTTGAGTTCCAGGTGTGGCTGAATGAGTTAAAATTTAATAGTCGGGTGAGGCTATTTGGTTTTTTTTGCTCCCCTAGGCTGCAAATGCTAGATTAACAGGGTTCCTGGTATCTGAGACAAGTTTTGGTAAATCAGTTTTGGCGGCCAGATAGGGCTATATGATTTAAGATTTAATAGTTGGTTGAGCCTGATTGGCTTTGACTTGCGCCCCTAGGATGCAAATGCTGCATTAACAGTTTTCCTGGTATCTGAGACAAGTTTTGGTATAACAGTTTTGACAGCTAGGTAAGGCTGTATGCTTTAAGATTAAATAGTCGGGTGAGCGTGTTTGGCTTTGACTTGCGCCCCTAGGATGCAAATGCTGGAATAACAGGGTTCCTGGTATCTAAGACATGTTTTGGTAAGTCCATTTTTGGCGGCCAGATGGGGCTATATGTTTTAAGATTTAATAGTTTGCTGAGCCTGTTTGGCTTTGACTTGCGCCCCTAGGATGCAAATGCTGGATAAACAGGGTTCTTGGTATCTGAGACAAGTTTTGGTAAGGCAATTTTGAGTTCCAGGTGTGGCTGAATGAGTTAAAATTTAATAGTCGGGTGAGGCTATTTGGTTTTTTTTTGCTCCCCTAGGCTGCAAATGCTGGATTAACAGGGTTCCTGGTATCTGAGACAAGTTTTGGTAAGGCAATTTTGAGTTCCAGGTGTGGCTGAATGAGTTAAAATTTAATAGTCGGGTGAGGCTATTTGGCTTTGTTTTGCTCCCCTAGGCTACAAATGCTAGATTAACAGGGTTCCTGGTATCTGAGACAAGTTTTGGTAAATCAGTTTTGGCGGCCAGATGGGGCTATATGTTTTAGGATTAAATAGTCGGATGATCCTGTTTGGCTTTGACTTGCTCCCCTAGGCTGCACATGCCAGATTGGCGGGGCTCCTGGAATCTAAGACAAGTTTTGGTAAAACAGTTTTGACAGCTAGGTAAGGCTGTATGCTTTAAGATTAAATAGTCGGGTGAGCGTGTTTGGCTTTGACTTGCGCCCCTAGGATGCAAATGCTGGAATAACAGGGTTCCTGGTATCCAAGACAAGTTTTGGTAAATCAGTTTTGGCAGCTACGTAAGTCTGTATATTTTAAGATTAAATTGTCTGGTGAGCCTGTTTGGCTTTGACTTGCTCCCCTAGGCTGCACATGCCAGATTGGCGGGGCTCCTGGAATCTAAGACAAGTTTTGGTAAAACAGTTTTGACAGCTAGGTAAGGCTGTATGTTTTAAGATTAAATAGTCGGTTGAGCCTGTTTGGCTTTGAGTTGCGCCCCTAGGATGCAAATGCTGGATTAACAGGGTTCCTGGTATCTGAGACAAGTTTTGGTAAGGCAATTTTGAGTTCCAGGTGAGACTGAATGTATTCAGACTTAATAGTCGTTTGAGACTATTTGGCTTTGACTTTCTCCCCTAGGCGGCACATGCCAGATTGGCGGGGCTCCTGGAATCTAATAAAAGTTTTGGTAAAACAGTTTTGACAGCTACGTAAGTCTGTATGTTTTAAGATTAAACTGTAGGGGGAGCCAGTTTGGCTTTGACTTGCTCCCCTAGGCTGCACATGCCAGATTGGCGGGGCTCCTGGAATCTAAGACAAGTTTTGGTAAAACAGTTTTGACAGCTAGGTAAGGCTGTATGCTTTAAGATTAAATAGTCGGGTGAGCGTGTTTGGCTTTGACTTGCGCCCCTAGGATGCAAATGCTGGAATAACAGGGTTCCTGGTATCTAAGACAAGTTTTGGTAAATCAGTTTTGGCAGCTACGTAAGTCTGTATATTTTAAGATTAATTTGTCTGGTGAGCCTGTTTGGCTTTGACTTGCTCCCCTAGGCTGCACATGCCAGATTGGCGGGGCTCCTGGAATCTAAGACAAGTTTTGGTAAAACAGTTTTGACAGCTAGGTAAGGCTGTATGTTTTAAGATTAAATAGTCGGTTGAGCCTGTTTGGCTTTCACTTGCGCCCCTACGATGCAAATGCTGGATTAGCAGGGTTCCTGGTATCTGAGACAAGTTTTGGAAAGGCAATTTTGAGTTCCAGGTGAGGCTGAATGTGTTAAGACTTAATAGTCGGGTGAGACGATTTTGCTTTGAGTTGCTCCCCTAGGCTGCAAATGCAAGATTAACGAGGCTCCTGGTTTTTAAGGCAAGTTTTGGTAAAGCAGTTTTGGCAGCTACGTAAGTCTGTATGTTTTAAGATTAAATTGTCGGGTGAGCCTGTTTGTCTTTGACTTGCTCCCCTAGGCTCCACATGCCAGATTGGCGGGACTCCTTTTAAGATAAGTTTTGGTAAAACAGTTTTGACAGCTAGGTAAGGCTGTATGCTTTAAGATTAAATAGTCGGGTGAGCGTGTTTGGCTTTGACTTGCGCCCCTAGGATGCAAATGCTGGAATAACAGGGTTCCTGGTATCTAAGACATGTTTTGGTAAGTCCGTTTTTGGCGGCCAGATGGGGCATTATGTTTTAAGATTTAATAGTTTGGTGAGCCTGTTTGGCTTTGACTTGCGCCCCTAGGATGCAAATGCTGGATAAACAGGGTTCCTGGTATCTAAGACATGTTTTGGTAAGTCCGCTTTTGGCGGCCAGATGGGGCTATATGTTTTCAGATTTAATAGTTTGGTGAGCCTGTTTGGCTTTGACTTGCGCCCCTAGGATGCAAATGCTGGATTAACAGGGTTCCTGGTATCTGAGACAAGTTTTGGTAAGGCAATTTTGAGTTCCAGGTGTGGCTGAATGAGTTAAAATTTAATAGTCAGGTGAGGCTATTTGGCTTTGTTTTGCTCCCCTAGGCTGCAAATGCTAGATTAACAGGGTTCCTGGTATCTGAGACAAGTTTTGGTAAATCAGTTTTGGCGGCCAGATGGGGCTATATGTTTTAAGATTAATAGTTGGGTTAGCCTGTTTGGCTTTGACTTGCGCCCCTAGGATGCAAATGCGGCATTAACAGTGTTCCTGGTATCTGAGACAAGTTTTGGTAGAACAGTTTTGACAGCTAAGTAAGGCTGTATGCTTTAAGATTAAATAGTCGGGTGAGCGTGTTTGGCTTTGACTTGCTCCCCTAGGATGCAAATGCTGGATTAACAGGGTTCCTGGTATCTGAGACAAGTTTTGGTAAGACAATTTTGAGTTCCAGGTGAGACTGAATGTATTCAGACTTAATAGTCGTTTGAGACTATTTGGCTTTGACGTTCTCCCCTAGGCGGCACATGCCAGATTGGCGGGGCTCCTGGAATCTAATAAAAGTTTTGGTAAAACAGTTTTGACAGCTCCGTAAGTCTGTATGTTTTAAGATTAAACTGTAGGGGGAGCCAGTTTGGCTTTGACTTGCTCCCCTAGGCTCCACATGCCAGATTGGCTTGACTCCTGGAATCTTAGACAAGGTTTGGTAAAACAGTTTTGACCGCTGGGCAAGACTGTATGTTTTAAGATTAAATAGTCGGTTAAGCCTGTTTGGCTTTGAGTTGCGCCCCTAGGATGCAAATGCTGGATAAACAGGGTTCCTGGTATTGGTAAGGCAATTTTGAGTTCCAGGTGAGGCTGAATGTGTTAAGACTTAATAGTCGGGTGAGACTATTTTGCTTTGAGTTGCTCCCCTAGGCTGCAAATGCTAGATTAACGAGGCTCCTGGTTTTTAAGGCAAGTTTTGGTAAAGCAGTTTTGGCAGCTACGTAAGTCTGTATGTTTTAAGATTAAATTGTCGGGTGAGCCTGTTTGTCATTGACTTGCTCCCCTAGGCTCCACATGCCAGATTTGCGGGACTCCTGGAATCTAAGACAAGTTTTGGTAAAACAGTTTTGACAGCTAGGTAAGGCTGTATGCTTTAAGATTAAATAGTCGGGTGAGCGTGTTTGGCTTTGACTTGCGCCCCTAGGATGCAAATGCTGGAATAACAGGGTTCCTGGTATCTAAGACATGTTTCGGTAAGTCCTTTTTTGGCGGCCAGATGGGGCATTATGTTTTAAGATTTAATAGTTTGGTGAGCCTGTTTGGCTTTGACTTGCGCCCCTAGGATGCAAATGCTGGAATAACAGGGTTCCTGGTATCTAAGACAAGTTTTGGTAAATCAGTTTTGGCAGCTACGTAGGTCTGTATGTTTTAAGATTAAATTGTCGGGTGAGCCTGTTTGGCTTTGACTTGCGCCCCTAGGATGCAAATGCTGCATTAACAGTGTTCCTGGTATCTGAGACAAGTTTTGGTAGAACAGTTTTGACAGCTAAGTAAGGCTGTATGCTTTAAGATTAAATAGTCGGGTGAGCGTGTTTGGCTTTGACTTGCGCCCCTAGGATGCAAATGCTGGATAAACAGGTATAAACTTGGTATCTGAGACAAGTTTTGGTAAGGCAATTTTGAGTTCTATGTGTGGCTGAATGAGTTAAAATTTAATAGTCAGGTGAGGCTATTTGGCTTTGTTTTGCTCCCCTTGGCTGCAAATGCTAGATTAACAGGGTTCCTGGTATCTGAGACAAGTTTTGGTAAATCAGTTTTGGCGGCCAGATGGGGCTATATGTTTTAAGATTAATAGTTGGGTGAGCCTGTTTGGCTTTGACTTGCGCCCCTAGGATGCAAATGCTGGAATAACAGGGTTCCTGGTATCTAAGACATGTTTTGGTAAGTCCATTTTTGGCGGCCAGATGGGGCTATATGTTTTAAGATTTAATAGTTTGCTGAGCCTGTTTGGCTTTGACTTGCGCCCCTAGGATGCAAATGCTGGAATAACAGGGTTCCTGGTATCTAAGACAAGTTTTGGTAAATCAGTTTTGGCAGCTACGTAGGTCTGTATGTTTTAAGATTCAATTGTCGGGTGAGCCTGTTTGGCTTTGACTTGCGCCCCTAGGATGCAAATGCTGCATTAACAGTGTTCCTGGTATCTGAGACAAGTTTTGGTAGAACAGTTTTGACAGCTAAGTAAGGCTGTATGCTTTAAGATTAAATAGTCGGGTGAGCGTGTTTGGCTTTGACTTGCGCCCCTAGGATGCAAATGCTGGAATAACAGGGTTCCTGGTATCTAAGACAAGTTTTGGTTAATCAGTTTTGGCAGCTACGTAGGTCTGTATGTTTTAAGATTAAATTGTCGGGTGAGCCTGTTTGGCTTTGACTTGCGCCCCTAGGATGCAAATGCTGCATTAACAGTGTTCCTGGTATCTGAGACAAGTTTTGGTAGAACAGTTTTGACAGCTAAGTAAGGCTGTATGCTTTAACATTAAATAGTCGGGTGAGCGTGTTTGGCTTTGACTTGCTCCCCTAGGATGCAAATGCTGGATTAACAGGGTTCCTGGTATCTGAGACAAGTTTTGGTAAGGCAATTTTGAGTTCCAGGTGAGACTGAATGTATTCAGACTTAATAGTCGTTTGAGACTATTTGGCTTTGACTTTCTCCCCTAGGCGGCACATGCCAGATTGGCGGGGCTCCTGGAATCTAATAAAAGTTTTGGTAAAACAGTTTTGACAGCTACGTAAGTCTGTATGTTTTAAGATTAAACTGTAGGGGGAGCCAGTTTGGCTTTGACTTGCTCCCCTAGGCTCCACATGCCAGATTGGCTTGACTCCTGGAATCTTAGACAAGGTTTGGTAAAACAGTTTTGACCGCTGGGCAAGACTGTATGTTTTAAGATTAAATAGTCGGTTGAGCCTGTTTGGCTTTGAGTTGCGCCCCTAGGATGCAAATGCTGGATAAACAGGGTTCCTGGTATTGGTAAGGCAATTTTGAGTTCCAGGTGAGGCTGAATGTGTTAAGACTTAATAGTCGGGTGAGACTATTTTGCTTTGAGTTGCTCCCATAGGCTGCAAATGCTAGATTAACGAGGCTCCTGGTTTTTAAGGCAAGTTTTGGTAAAGCAGTTTTGGCAGCTACGTAAGTCTGTATGTTTTAAGATTAAATTGTCGGGTGAGCCTGTTTGTCTCTGACTTGCTCCCCTAGGCTCCACATGCCAGATTGGCGGGACTCCTGGAATCTAAGACAAGTTTTGGTAAAACAGGTTTGACAGCTAGGTAAGGCTGTATGCTTTAAGATTAAATAGTCGGGTGAGCGTGTTTGGCTTTGACTTGCGCCCCTAGGATGCAAATGCTGGAATAACAGGGTTCCTGGTATCTAAGACAAGTTTTGGTAAATCAGTTTTGGCAGCTACATAAGTCTGTATGTTTTAAGATTAAATTGTCGGGTGAGCCTGTTTGGCTTTGACTTGCTCCCCTAGGCTGCACATGCCAGATTGGCGGGGCTCCCGGAATCTAAGACAAGTTTTGGTAAAACAGTTTTGACAGATAGGTAAGGCTGTATGTTTTAAGATTAAATAGTCGGGTGAGCGTGTTTGGCTTTGACTTGCTCCCCTAGGATGCAAATGCTGTATTAACAGGGTTCCTGGTATCTGAGACAAGTTTTGGTAAGGCAATTTTGAGTTCCAGGTGAGACTGAATGTATTCAGACTTAATAGTCGTTTGAGACTATTTGGCTTTGACTTTCTCCTCAGGCGGCACATGCCAGATTGGCGGGGCTCCTGGAATCTAATAAAAGTTTTGGTAAAACAGTTTTGACAGCTACGTAAGTCTGTATGTTTTAAGATTAAACTGAAGGGGGAGCCTGTTTGGCTTTGACTTGCTCCCCTAGGCTCCACATGCCAGATTGGCTTGGCTCCTGGAATCTTAGACAAGGTTTGGTAAAACAGTTTTGACCGCTGGGCAAGACTGTATGTTTTGAGATTAAATAGTCGGTTAAGCCTGTTTGGCTTTGAGTTGCGCCCCTAGGATGCGAATGCTGGATAAACAGGGTTCCTGGTATTGGTAAGGCAATTTTTAGTTCCAGGTGAGGCTGAATGTGTTAAGACTTAATAGTCGGGTGAGACTATTTTGCTTTGAGTTGCTCCCCTAGGCTGCAAATGCTAGATTAACGAGGCTCCTGGTTTTTAAGGCAAGTTTTGGTAAAGCAGTTTTGGCAGCTACGTAAGTCTGTATGTTTTAAGATTAAATTGTCGGGAGAGCCTGTTTGTCTTTGACTTGCTCCCCTAGGCTCCACATGCCAGATTGGCGGGACTCCTTTTAAGACAAGTTTTGGTAAAACAGTTTTGACAGCTAGGTAAGGCTGTATGCTTTAAGATTAAATAGTCGGGTGAGCGTGTTTGGCTTTGACTTGCGCCCCTAGGATGCAAATGCTGGAATAACAGGGTTCCTGGTATCTAAGACATGTTTTGGTAAGTCCTTTTTTGGCGGCCAGATGGGGCATTATGTTTTAAGATTTAATAGTTTGGTGAGCCTGTTTGGCTTTGACTTGCGCCCCTAGGATGCAAATGCTGGATTAACAGGGTTCCTGGTATCTGAGACAAGTTTTGGTAAGGCAATTTTGAGTTCCAGGTGTGGCTGAATGAGTTAAAATTTAATAGTCGGGTGAGGCTATTTGGCTTTGTTTTGCTCCCCTAGGCTGCAAATGCTAGATTAACAGGGTTCCTGGTATCTGAGACAAGTTTTGGTAAATCAGTTTTGGCGGCCAGATAGGGCTATATGATTTAAGATTTAATAGTTGGTTGAGCCTGTTTGGCTTTGACTTGCGCCCCTAGGATGCAAATGCTGGAATAACAGGGTTCCTGGTATCTAAGACATGTTTTGGTAAGTCCATTTTTGGCGGCCAGATGGGGCTATATGTTTTAAGATTTAATAGTTTGCTGAGCCTGTTTGGCTTTGACTTGCGCCCCTAGGATGCAAATGCTGGATTAACAGGGTTCCTGGTATCTGAGACAAGTTTTGGTAAGGCAATTTTGAGTTCCAGGTGTGGCTGAACGAGTTAAAATTTAATAGTCGGGTGAGGCTATTTGGCTTTGTTTTGCTCCCCTAGGATGCAAATGCTGCATTAACAGTCTTCCTGGTATCTGAGACAAGTTTTGGTAGAACAGTTTTGACAGCTAGGTAAGGCTGCTTTAAGATTAAATAGTCGGGTGAGCGTGTTTGGCTTTGACTTGCGCCCCTAGGATGCAAATGCTGGAATAACAGGGTTCCTGGTATCTAAGACATGTTTTGGTAAGTCCATTTTTGGCGGCCAGATGGGGCTATATGTTTTAAGATTTAATAGTTTGCTGAGCCTGTTTGGCTTTGACTTGCGCCCCTAGGATGCAAATGCTGGATTAACAGGGTTCCTGGTATCTGAGACAAGTTTTGGTAAGGCAATTTTGAGTTCCAGGTGTGGCTGAATGAGTTAAAATTTAATAGTCGGGTGAGGCTTTTTGGCTTTGACTTGCGCCCCTAGGATGCAAATGCTGGAATAACAGGGTTCCTGGTATCTAAGACAAGTTTTGGTAAATCAGTTTTGGCAGCTACGTAAGTCTGTATGTTTTAAGATTAAATTGTCGGGTGAGCCTGTTTGGCTTTGACTTGCTCCCCTAGGCTGCACATGCCAGATTGGCGGGGCTCCTGGAATCTAAGACAAGTTTTGGTAAAACAGTTTTGACAGCTAGGTAAGGCTGTATGCTTTAAGATTAAATAGTCGGGTGAGCGTGTTTGGCTTTGACTTGCGCCCCTAGGATGCAAAGGCTGCATTAACAGGGTTCCTGGTATCTAAGACAAGTTTTGGTTAATCAGTTTTGGCGTCTATGGGGCTATATGTTTTAGGATTAAATAGTCGGATGAGCCTGCTTGGCTTTGACTTGCTCCCCTTGGCTGCACATGCCAGATTGGCGGGGCTCCTGGAATCTAAGACAAGTTTTGGTAAAACAGTTTTGACAGCTAGGTAAGGCTGTATGTTTTAAGATTCAATAGTCGGGTGAGCGTGTTTGGCTTTGACTTGCGCCCCTAGGATGCAAAAGCTGGAATAACAGGGTTCCTGGTATCTAAGACAAGTTTTCGTAAATCAGTTTTGGCGGCCAGATGGGGCTACATGTTTTAAGATTTAATAGTGGGGTTAGCCTGTTTGGCTTTGACTTGCGCCCCTAGAATGCAAATGCTGGATTAACAGGGTTCCTGGTATCTGAAACAAGTTTTGGTAAGGCAATTTTGAGTTCCAGGTGATGCTGATTGTTTTCAGATTTAATAGTCGTGTGAGACTATTTGGCTTTGACTTTCTCCCCCAGGCGGCAGATGCCAGATGGGTGAGGCTCCTGGAATCTAAAAAAAGCTTTGGTAAAACAGTTTTGACAGCTACGTAAGTCGGTATGTTTTAAGGTTAAATAGTCGGGTGAGTCTGTTTGACTTTGACTTGCTCCCCTAGGATGCTAATGCTGGATTAATAGGGTTCCTGGTATTTGAGACAAGTTTTCGTAAATCAGTTTTGGCGGCCAGGTGGGGCTATATGATTTAAAATTTAATAGTCGGGTGAGACTATTTGACTTTGACTTGCTCCCCTAGGATGCAAATGCTGGATTAACAGGGTTCCTGGTATCTGAGACAAGTTTTGGTAAGGCAATTTTGAGTTCCAGGTGAGACTGAATGTATTCAGGCTTAATAGTCGTTTGAGACTATTTGGCTTTGACTTTCTCCCCTAGGCGGCACATGCCAGATTGGCGGGGCTCCTGGAATCTAAAAAAGGTTTGGTAAAACAGTTTTGACAGCTACGTAAGTCTGTATGTTTTAAGATTAAACTGTCGGGGGAGCCTGTTTGGCTTTGACTTGCTCCCCTAGGCTCCACATGCCTGATTGGCGGGACTCCTGGAATCTAAGACAAATTTTGGTAAAACAGGTTTGACAGCTAGGTAAGGCTGTATGTTTTAAGATTAAATAGTCGGGTGAGCGTGTTTGGCTTTGACTTGCGCCTCTAGGATGCAAATGCTGGAATAACAGGGTTCCTGGTATCTAAGACAAGTTTTCGTAAATCAGTTTTGGCGGCCAGATGGGGCTACATGTTTTAAGATTTAATAGTGGGGTTAGCCTGTTTGGCTTTGACTTGCGCCCCTAGGATGCAAATGCTGGATTAACAGAGTTCCTGGTATCTGAAACAAGTTTTGGTAAGGCAATTTTGAGTTCCAGGTGAGACTGAATGTATTCAGGCTTAATAGTCGTTTGAGACTATTTGGCTTTGACTTTCTCCCCTAGGCGGCACATACCAGATTGGCGGGGCTCCTGGAATCTAAAAAAAGTTTTGGTAAAACAGTTTTGACAGCTACGTAAGTCTGTATGTCTTAAGATTAAACTGTCAGGGGAGCCTGTTTGGCTTTGACTTGCTCCCCTAGGCTCCACATGCCAGATTGGCTTGGCTCTTGGAATCTTAGACAAGGTTTGGTAAAACAGTTTTGACAGCTGGGCAAGACTTTATGTTTTAAGATTAAATAGTCGGTTGAGCCTGTTTGGCTTCGAGTTGCGCCCCTAGGATGCAAATGCTGGATAAACAGGGTTCCTGGTATTGGTAAGGCAATTTTGAGTTCCAGGTGAGGCTGAATGTTTTCAGATTTAATAGTCGTGTGAGACTATTTGGCTTTGACTTTCTCCCCTAGGCGGCAGATGCCAGATTGGCGGGGCTCCTGGAATCTAAAAAAGCTTTGGTAAAACAGTTTTGACAGCTACGTAAGTCTGTATGTTTTAAGGTTAAATAGTCGGGTGAGTCTGTTTGACTTTGACTTGCTCCCCTAGGATGCAAATGCTGGATTAACAGGGTTCCTGGTATTTGAGACAAGTTTTGGTAACTTAGTTTTGGCGGCCAGGTGGGGCTATATGATTTAAAATTTAATAGTCGGGTGAGACTATTTGGCTTTGTCGTGCTCCCCTAGGCTGCAAATGCTAGATTAACAGGGTTCCTGGTAACTGAGATAGGTTTTGGTGAATCAGTTTTGGCGGCCAGATGGGGCTATATGTTTTAGGATTAAATAGTCGGAATAGCCTGCTTGGCTTTGACTTGCTCCCCTAGGCTGCACATGCCAGATTGGCGGGGCTTCTGGAATCTAGGGCAAGTTTTGGTAAAACAGTTTTGACAGCTAGGTAAGGCTGTATGCATTTAAGATTAAATAGTCGGGTGAGCGTGTTTGGCTTTGACTTGCGCCCCTAGGATGCAAATGCTGGAATAACAGGGTTCCTGGTATCTAAGACAAGTTTTCGTAAATCAGTTTTGGCGGCCAGATGGGGCTATATGTTTTAAGATTTAATAGTCGGGTGAGCCTGTTTGGCTTTGACTTGCGCCCCTAGGATGCAAATGCTGGATTAACAGGGTTCCTGGTATCTGAAACAAGTTTTGGTAAGGCAATTTTGTGTTCCAGGTGATGCTGAATGTTTTCAGATTTAATAGTCGTGTGAGACTATTTTGCTTTCACTTTCTCCCCTAGGCGGCAGATGCCAGATTAGCGGGGCTCCTGGAATCTAAAAAAAGCTTTGGTAAAACAGTTTTGACAGCTTCGTAAGTCGGTATGTTTTAAGGTTAAATAGTCGGGTGAGTCTGTTTGACTTTGACTTGCTCCCCTAGGATGCAAATGCTGGATTAACAGGGTTCCTGGTATCTGAGACAAGTTTTGGTAAATCAGTTTTGGCGGCCAGGTGGGGCTATATGATTTAAAATTTAATAGTCGGGTGAGACTATTTGGCCTTGTCTTGCTCCCCTAGGCTGCAAATGCTAGATTAACAGAGTTCCTGTTAACTGAGATAGGTTTTAGTAAATCAGTTTTGGCGGCCGGATGGGGCTATATGTTTTAGGATTAAATAGTCGGAATAGCCTGCTTGGCTTTGACTTGCTCCCCTAGGCTGGAATCTAAGGCAAGTTTTGGTAAAACAGTTTTGACAGCTAGGTAAGGCTGTATGCTTTAAGATTAAATAGTCGGGTGAGCGTGTTTGACTTTGACTTGCGCCCCTGGGATGCAAATGCTGGAATAACAGGGTTCCTGCTATCTAAGACAAGTTTTGGTAAATCAGTTTTGACAGCTAGGTAAGGCTGAATGCTTTAAGATTAAATAGCCGGGTGAGCGTGTTGGGCTTTGACTTGCGCCCCTAGGATGCAAATGCTGGAATAACAGGTTTCCTGCTATCTGAGACAAGTTTTGGTAAATCAGTTTTGGCGGCCAGGTGGGGCTATATGATTTAATATTTAATAGTCAGGTGAGACTATTTGGCACTGTCTTGCTCCCCTAGGCTGCAAATGCTAGATTAACAGGGTTCCTGGTAACTTTGATAGGTTTTGGTAAACCAGTTTTGGCGGCCAGATGCGGCTATATGTTTTAGAATTAAATAGTCGGATGAGCCTGTTTGGCTTTGACTTGCTCCCATAGGCTCCACATGCCAGATTGGCTAGCAGTTTTGACAGCTAGGTAAGGCTGTATGCTTTAAGAATAAATAGTCGGGTGAGCGTGTTTGGCTTTGACTTGCGCCCCTAGGATGCAAATGCTGGAATAACAGGGTTCCTGGTATCTAAAACAAGTTTTGGTAAATCAGTTTTGGCGTCTATGGGGCTATATGTTTTAGGATTAAATAGTCGGATGAGCCTGTTTGGCTTTGACTTGCTCCCCTAAGCTGCACATGCCAGATTGGCAGGGCTCCTGGAATCTAAGACAAGTTTTGGTAAAACAGTTTTGACAGCTAGGTAGGGCTGTATGTTTTAAGATTAAATAGTCGGGTGAGCGTGTTTGGCTTTGACTTGCGCCCCTAGGATGCAAATGCTGGAATAACAGGGTTCCTGGTATCTAAGACAAGTTTTCGTAAATCAGTTTTGGCGGCCAGATGGGGCTATATGTTTTAAGATTTAATAGTCGGGTGAGCCTGTTTGGTTTTGACTTGCGCCCCTAGGATGCAAATGCTGGATTAACAGGGTTCCTGGTATCTGAAACAAGTTTTGGTAGGGCAATTTTGAGTTCCAGGTGATGCTGAATGTTTTCAGATTTAATAGTCGTGTGAGACTATTTGGCTTTGACTTTCTCCCCTAGGCGGCAGATGCCAGATTAGCGGGGCTCCTGGAATCTAAAAAAAGCTTTGGTAAAACAGTTTTGACAGATACGTAAGTCTGTATGTTTTAAGGTTAAATAGTCGGGTGAGTCTGTTTGACTTTGACTTGCTCCCCTAGGATGCAAATGCTGGATTAACAGGGTTCCTGGTATCTGAGACAAGTTTTGGTAAATCAGTTTTGGCGGCCAGGTGGGGCTATATGATTTAAAATTTAATAGTCGGGTGAGACTATTTGGCTTTGTCTTGCTAGCCTAGGCTGCAAATGCTAGATTAACAGGGTTCCTGTTAACTGAGATAGGTTTTGGTAAATCAGTTTTGGCGGCCAGACGGGGCTCTATGTCTTAGGATTAAATAGTCGGATGAGCCTGTTTGGCTTTGACTTGCGCCCCTAGGATGCAAATGCTGGAATAACAGGGTTCCTGGTATCTAAGACAAGTTTTGGTAAGGCAATTTTGAGTTCCAGGTGAGGCTGAATGTATTCAGACTTAATAGTCGTGTGAGACTATTTGGCTTTGACTTTCTCCCCTAGGCGGTACATGCCAGATTGGCGGGGCTCCTGGAATCTAAAAAAAGCTTTGGTAAAACAGTTTTGACAGCTACGTAAGTCTGTATGTTTTAAGGTTAAATAGTCGGGTGAGTCTGTTTGACTTTGACTTGCTCCCCTAGGATGCAAATGCTGGATTAACAGGGTTCCTGGTATCTGAGACAAGTTTTGGTAAATCAGTTTTGGCGGCCAGGTGGGGCTATATGATTTAAAATTTAATAGTCGGGTGAGACTATTTGGCTTTGTCTTGCTCCCGTAGGCTGCAAATGCTAGATTAACAGGGTTCCTGGTAACTGAGATAGGTTTTGGTAAATCAGTTTTGGCGGCCAAATGGGGCTATATGTTTTAGGATTAAATAGTCTGATGAGCCTGCTTGGCTTTGACTTGGTCCCCTTGGCTGCACATGCCAGATTGGCGGGGCTCCTGGAATCTAAGACAAGTTTTGGTAAAACATTTTTGACAGCTAGGTAAGGCTGTATGTTTTAAGATTAAATAGTCGGGTGAGCGTGTTTGGCTTTGACTTGCGCCCCTGGGATGCAAATGCTGGAATAACAGGGTTCCTGCTATCTAAGACAAGTTTTGGTAAATCAGTTTTGACAGCTAGGTAAGGCTGAATGCTTTAAGATTAAATAGCCGGGTGAGCGTGTTGGGCTTTGACTTGCGCCCCTAGGATGCAAATGCTGGAATAACAGGGTTCCTGGTATCTAAGACAAGTTTTGGTAAATCAATTTTGGCTTCTATGGGGCTATCTGTTTTAGGATTAAATAGTCGGATGAGCCTGCTTGGCTTTGACTTGGTCCCCTTGGCTGCACATGCCAGATTGGCGGGGCTCCTGGAATCTAAGACAAGTTTTGGTAAAACAGTTTTGACAGTTAGGTAAGGCTGTATGTTTTAAGATTAAATAGTCGGGTGAGCGTGTTTGGCTTTGACTTGCGCCCCTAGGATGCAAATGCTGGAATAACAGGGTTCCTGGTATCTAAGACAAGTTTTCGTAAATCAGTTTTGGCGGCCAGATGGGGCTACATGTTTTAAGATTTAATAGTGGGGTTAGCCTGTTTGACTTTGACTTGCGCCCCTAGGATGTAAATGCTGCATTAACAGGCTTCCTGGTATCTGAAACCAGTTTTGGTAAGGCAATTTTGAGTTCCAGGTGATGCTGAATGTTTTCAGACTTAATAATCGTGTGAGACTATTTGGCTTTGACTTTCTCCGCTAGGCGGCAGATTCCAGATTGGCGGGGCTCCTGGAATCTAAAAAAAGTTTTGCTAAAACAGTTTTGACAGCTACGTAAGTCTGTATGTTTTAAGGTTAAATAGTCGGGTGAGTCTGTTTGACTTTGACTTGCTCCACTAGGATGCAAATGCTGGATTAACAGGGTTCCTGCTATCTGAGACAAGTTTTGGTAAATCAGTTTTGGCGGCCAGGTGGGGCTATATGATTTAAAATTTAATAGTCGGGTGAGAGTATTTGGCTTTGTCTTGCTCCCCTACGCTGCAAATGCTAGATTAACAGGGTTCCTGGTAACTTTGATAGGTTTTGGTAAATCAGTTTTGGCGGCCAAATGGGGCTATATGTTTTAGGATTAAATAGTCGGATGTGCCTGTTTGGCTTTGACTTGCTCCCATAGGCTGCACATGCCAGATTGGCGGGGCTCCTGGAATCTAAGACAAGTTTTGGTAAAGCAGTTTTGACAGCTAGGTAAGGCTGTATGCTTTAAGATTAAATAGTCGGGTGAGCGTGTTTGGCTTTGACTTGCGCCCCTAGGATGCAAATGCTGGAATAACAGGGTTCCTGGTATCTAAGACAAGTTTTCGTAAATCAGTTTTGGCGGCCAGATGGGGCTATATGTTTTAAGATTTAATAGTCGGGTGAGCCTGTTTGGCTTTGACTTGCGCCCCTAGGATGCAAATGCTGGAATAACAGGGTTCCTGGTATCTAAGACAAGTTTTGGTAAATCAATTTTGGCTTCTATGGGGCTATCTGTTTTAGGATTAAATAGTCGGATGAGCCTGCTTGGCTTTGACTATGTCCCCTTGGCTGCACATGCCAGATTGGCGGGGCTCCTGGAATCTAAGACAAGTTTTGGTAAAACAGTTTTGACAGCTACGTAAGTCTGTATGTTTTAAGCTTAAATAGTCGGGTGAGTCTGTTTGACTTTGACTTGCTCCCCTAGGATGCAAATGCTGGATTAACAGGGTTCCTGGTATCTGAGACAAGTTTTGGTAAATCAGTTTTGGCGGCCAGGTGGGGCTATATGATTAAAAATTTAATAGTCGGGTAAGACTATTTGGCTTTGTC
Organism: Drosophila kanekoi; assembly: GCA_037075305.1. Classification (NCBI taxonomy): domain Eukaryota; kingdom Metazoa; phylum Arthropoda; class Insecta; order Diptera; family Drosophilidae; genus Drosophila; species Drosophila kanekoi. The sequence continues at coordinate 192,645 of JBAMCE010000649.1, read as the reverse complement.
TTGCTCCCCTAGGCTGCAAATGCTGGATTACCAGGGTTCCAGGTATCTGAAACAAGTTTTGGTAAGGCAATTTTGAGTTCCAGGTGAAGCTGAATGTTTTCAGATTTAATAGTCGTGTGAGACTATTTGGCTTTGACTTTCTCCCCTAGGCGGCAGATGCCAGATTGGCGGGGCTCCTGGAATCTAAAAAAAGCTTTGGTAAAACAGTTTTGACAGCTACGTAAGTCTGTATGTTTTAAGGTTAAATAGTCGGGTGAGTCTGTTTGACTTTGACTTGCTCCCCTAGGATGCAAATGCTGGATTAACAGGGTTCCTGGTATCTGAGACAAGTTTTGGTAAATCAGTTTTGGCGGCCAGGTGGGGCTATATGATTTTAAATTTAATAGTCGAGTAAGACTATTTGGCTTTGTCTTGCTCCCCTAGGCTGCAAATGCTAGATTAACAGGGTTCCTGGTAACTGAGATAGGTTTTGGTAAATCAGTTTTGGCGGCCAGATGGGGTATATGTTTTAGGATTAAATAGTCGGATGAGCCTGTTTGGTTTTGACTGCTCCCCTCGGCTGCACATGCCAGATTGGCTGGGCTCCTGGAATCTAAGACAAATTTTGGTAAAACAGTTTTGACAGCTAGGTAAGGCTGTTTGCTTTAAGATTAAATAGTCGGGTGAGCGTGTTTGGCTTTGACTTGCGCCCCTAGGATGCAAATGATGGAATAACAGGGTTCCTGGTATCTAAGACAAGTTTTGGTAAGGCAATTTTGAGTTCCAGGTGAGGCTGAATGTATTCAGACTTAATAGTCGTGCGAGACTATTTGGCTTTAACTTTCTCCCCTAGGCGGTACATGCCAGATTGGCGGGGCTCCTGGAATCTAAAAAAAGTTTTGGTAAAACAGTTTTGACAGCTACGTAGGTCTGTATGTTTTAAGGATAAATAGCCGGGTGAGTCTGTTTGACTTTGACTTGCTCCCCTAGGATGCAAATGCTGGATTAACAGGGTTCTGGTATCTGAGACAAGTTTTGGTAAATCAGTTTTGGCGGCCAAATGAGGCTATATGTTTTTAGATTTAATAGTCAGGTGAGGCTATTTGGCTTTGTCTTCCTCCCCTAGGCTGCACATGCTAGATTGGCTGGACACCTGGAATCTGAGACAAGTTTTGGTAAATCAGTTTTGACAGCTAGGTGAAGCTGTATGCTTTAAGATTAAATAGTCGGGTGAGCGTGTTTGGCTTTGACTTGCGCCCCTAAAATGCAAATGCTGGAATAACAGGGTTCCTAGTATCTAAGACAAGTTTTCGTAAATCAGTTTTGGCGGCCAGATGGGGCTATATGTTTTAAGTTTTAATAGTCGGGTGAGCCTGTTTGGCTTTGACTTTCTCCCCTAGGCGGCAGATGCCAGATTGGCGGGGCTCCTGGAATCTAAAAAAAGCTTTGGTAAAACAGTTTTGACAGCTACGTAAGTCTGTATGTTTTAAGGTTAAATAGTCGGGTGAGTCTGTTTGACTTTGACTTGCTCCCCTAGGAAGCAAATGCTGGATTAACAGGGTTCCTGGTATCTGAAACAAGTTTTGGTAAGGCAATTTTGAGTTCCAGGTGATGCTGAATGTTTTCAGATTTAATAGTCGTGTGAGACTATTTGGCTTTGACTTTCTCCCCTAGGCGACAGATGCCAGATTGGCGGGGCTCCTGGAATCTAAAAAAAGCTTTGGTAAAACAGTTTTGACAGCTACGTAAGTCTGTATGTTTTAAGGTTAAATAGTCGGGTGAGTCTGTTTGACTTTGACTTGCTCCCCTGGGAAGCAAATGCTGGATTAACAGGGTTCCTGGTATCTGACACAAGTTTTGGTAAATCAGTTTTGGCGGCCAGGTGGGGCTATATGATTTAAAATTTAATGGTCGGGTGAGACTATTTGGCTTTGTCTAGCTCCCCTAGGCTGCAAATGCTAGATTAACAGGGTTCCTGGTAACTGAGATAGGTTTTGGTAAATCAGTTTTGGCGGCCAGATGGGGCTATATGTTTTAGGATTAAATAGTCGGATGAGCCTGTTTGGCTTTGACTTGCTCCCCTAGGCTGCATATGCCAGATTGGCGGGAATCTAAGACAAGTTTTGATAAAACAGTTTTGACAGCTAGGTAAGGCTGTTTGCTTTAAGATTAAATAGTCCAGTGAGCGTGTTTGGCTTTGACTTGAGCCCCTAGGATGCAAATCTGGAATAACAGGGTTCCTGGTATCTAAGACAAGTTTTGGAAAGGCAATTTTGAGTTCCAGGTGAGGCTGAATGTATTCAGACTTAATAGTCTTGTGAGACTATTTGGCTTTGACTTTCTCCCCTAGGCGGTACATGCCAGATTGGCGGGGCTCCTGGAATCTAAAATTTTGTAAAACATTGACAGCTACGTAGTCTGTATGTTTTAAGGATAAATAGCGGGTGAGCTGTTTGACTTTGACTTCTCCCCTAGGATGCACTGGATACGCTTACTGAGATGGTAAATAGTTTGGCGGCAGGGTAAGTTAGAAAAGTGGAGGCGTTTGGCTTGTCTTTCCCCTAGGTCACAGCCAGATGGCGCCCTGGAATCTGGACAAGTTTTGGTAAATCAGTTTTGACAGCTAGGTAACTGTATGCTTTAAGATTAAATAGTCGGGTGAGCGTGTTTGGCTTTGACTTGCGCCCCTAGGATGCAAATGCTGGAATAACAGGGTTCCTAGTATCTAAGACAAGTTTTCGTAAATCAGTTTTGGCGGCCAGATGGGGCTATATGTTTTAAGTTTTAATAGTCGGGTGAGCCTGTTTGGCTTTGACTTTCTCCCCTAGGCGGCAGATGCCAGATTGGCGGGGCTCCTGGAATCTAAAAAAGCTTTGGTAAAACAGTTTTGACAGCTACGTAAGTCTGTATGTTTTAAGGTTAAATAGTCGGGTGAGTCTGTTTGACTTTGACTTGCTCCCCTAGGAAGCAAATGCTGGATTAACAGGGTTCCTGGTATCTGAAACAAGTTTTGGTAAGGCAATTTTGAGTTCCAGGTGATGCTGAATGTTTTCAGATTTAATAGTCGTGTGAGACTATTTGGCTTTGACTTTCTCCCCTAGGCGACAGATGCCAGATTGGCGGGGCTCCTGGAATCTAAAAAAAGCTTTGGTAAAACAGTTTTGACAGCTACGTAAGTCTGTATGTTTTAAGGTTAAATAGTCGGGTGAGTCTGTTTGACTTTGACTTGCTCCCCTGGGAAGCAAATGCTGGATTAACAGGGTTCCTGGTATCTGACACAAGTTTTGGTAAATCAGTTTTGGCGGCCAGGTGGGGCTATATGATTTAAAATTTAATGGTCGGGTGAGACTATTTGGCTTTGTCTAGCTCCCCTAGGCTGCAAATGCTAGATTAACAGGGTTCCTGGTAACTGAGATAGGTTTTGGTAAATCAGTTTTGGCGGCCAGATGGGGCTATATGTTTTAGGATTAAATAGTCGGATGAGCCTGTTTGGCTTTGACTTGCTCCCCTAGGCTGCATATGCCAGATTGGCGGGAATCTAAGACAAGTTTTGATAAAACAGTTTTGACAGCTAGGTAAGGCTGTTTGCTTTAAGATTAAATAGTCCAGTGAGCGTGTTTGGCTTTGACTTGAGCCCCTAGGATGCAAATGCTGGAATAACAGGGTTCCTGGTATCTAAGACAAGTTTTGGAAAGGCAATTTTGAGTTCCAGGTGAGGCTGAATGTATTCAGACTTAATAGTCTTGTGAGACTATTTGGCTTTGACTTTCTCCCCTAGGCGGTACATGCCAGATTGGCGGGGCTCCTGGAATCTAAAAAAAGTTTTGGTAAAACAGTTTTGACAGCTACGTAAGTCTGTATGTTTTAAGGTTAAATAGTCGGGTGAGTCTGTTTGACTTTGACGTGCTCCCCTAGGATGCAAATGCTGGATTAACAGGGTTCTGGTATCTTAGACAAGTTTTGCTAAATCAGTTTTGGCGGCCAGATGAGGCTATATGTTTTTAGATTTAATAGTCGGGTGAGGCTATTTGGCTTTATCTTCCTCCCCTAGGTTGCACATGCCAGATTGGCGGGGCTCCTGGAATCTAAGACAAGTTTTGGTAAATCAGTTTTAACAGCTAGGTAAGGCTGTATGCTTTAAGATTAAATAGTCGGGTGAGCGTGTTTGGCTTTGACTTACGCCCCTCGGATGCAAATGCTTGAATAACAGGGTTCCTGGTATCTAAGACAAGTTTTGGTAAGGCAATTTTGAGTTCCAGGTGAGGCTGAATGTATTCAGACTTAATAGTCGTGTGAGACTATTTGGCTTTGACTTTCTCTCCTAGGCGGTACATGCCAAATTGGCGGGGCTCCTGGAATCTAAAAAAAGTTTTGGTAAAACAGTTTTGACAGCTACGTAGGTCTGTATGTTTTAAGGTTAAATAGTCGGATGAGTCTGTTTGACTTTGACGTGCTCCCCTAGGATGCAAATGCTGGATTAACAGGGTTCTGGTATCTGAGACAAGTTTTGGTAAATCAGTTTTGGCGGCCAGATGAGGCTATATGTTTTTAGATTTAATAGTCGGGTGAGGCTATTTGGCTTTGTCTTGCTCCCCTAGGCTGCAAATGCTAGATTAACAGGGTTCCTGGTAACTGAGATAGGATTTGGTAAATCAGTTTTGGCGGCCAGATGGGGTATATGTTTTAGGATTAAATAGTCGGATGAGCCTGTTTGGCTTTGTCTTCCTCCCCTAGGTTGCACATGCCAGATTGGCGGGGCTCCTGGAATCTAAGACAAGTTTTGGTAAATCAGTTTTGACAGCTAGGTAAGGCTGTATGCATTAAGATTAAATAGTCGGGTGAGCGTGTTTGGCTTTGACTTGCGCCCCTAGGATGCAAATGCTGGAATAACAGGGTTCCTGGTATCTAAGACAAGTTTTTGAAAATCAGTTTTGGCGTCTATGGGGCTATATGTTTTAGGATTAAATAGTCGGATGAGCCTGTTTGGCTTTGACTTGCTCCCCTAGGCTGCACATGCCAGATTGGCGGGAATCTAAGACAAGTTTTGATTAAACAGTTTTGACAGCTAGGTAAGGCTGTTTGCTTTAAGATTAAATAGTCCGGTGAGCGTGTTTGGCTTTGACTTGCGCCCCTAGGATGCAAATGCTGGAATAACAGGGTTCCTGGTATCTAAGACAAGTTTTGGAAAGGCAATTTTGAGTTCCAGGTGAGGCTGAATGTATTCAGACTTAATAGTCTTGTGAGACTATTTGGCTTTGACTTTCTCCCCTAGGCGGTACATGCCAGATTGGCGGGGCTCCTGGAATCTAAAAAAAGTTTTGGTAAAACAGTTTTGACAGCTACGTAGGTCTGTATGTTTTAAGGTTAAATAGTCGGGTGAGTCTGTTTGACTTTGACGTGCTCCCCTAGGATGCAAATGCTGGATTAACAGGGTTCTGGTATCTGAGACAAGTTTTGGTAAATCAGTTTTGGCGGCCAGATGAGGCTATATGTTTTTAGATTTAATAGTCGGGTGAGGCTATTTGGCTTTGTCTTGCTCCCCTAGGCTGCAAATGCTAGATTAACAGGGTTCCTGGTAACTGAGATAGGATTTGGTAAATCAGTTTTGGCGGCCAGATGGCTTTGTCTTCCTCCCCTAGGTTGCACATGCCAGATTGGCGGGGCTCCTGGAATCTAAGACAAGTTTTGGTAAATCAGTTTTGACAGCTAGGTAAGGCTGAAAAAAGTTTTGGTAAAACAGTTTTGACAGCTACGTAGGTCTGTATGTTTTAAGGTTAAATAGTCGGGTGAGTCTGTTTGACTTTGACGTGCTCCCCTAGGATGCAAATGCTGGATTAACAGGGTTCCTGGTAACTGAGATAGGTTTTGGTAAATCAGTTTTGGCGGCCAGATGGGGCTATATGTTTTAGGATTAAATAGTCCGATGAGCCTGTTTGGCTTTGACTTGCTCCCCTAGGCTGCACATGCCAGAGTGGCGGGGCTCCTGGAATCTAAGACAAGTTTTGGTAAAACAGTTTTGACAGCTAGGTAAGGCTGTTTGCTTTAAGATTAAATAGTCGGGTGAGCGTGTTTGGCTTTGACTTGCGCCCCTAGGATGCAGATGCTGGAATAACAGGGTAACTGGTATCTAAGACAAGTTTTGGAAAGGCAATTTTGAGTTCCAGGTGAGGCTGAATGTATTCAGACTTAATAGTCGTGTGAGACTATTTGGCTTTGACTTTCTCCCCTAGGCGGTACATGCCAAATTGGCGGGGCTCCTGGAATCTAAAAAAAGTTTTTGTAAAACAGTTTTGACAGCTACGTAGGTCTGTATGTTTTAAGGTTAAATAGTCGGATGAGTCTGTTTGACTTTGACGTGCTCCCCTAGGATGCAAATGCTAGATTAACAGGGTTCCTGGTAACTGAGATAGGTTTTGGTAAATCAGTTTTGGCGGCCAGATGGGGCTATATGTTTTAGGATTAAATAGTCCGATGAGCCTGTTTGGCTTTGACTTGCTCCACTAGGCTGCACATGCCAGAGTGGCGGGGCTCCTGGAATCTAAGACAAGTTTTGGTAAAACAGTTTTGACAGCTAGGTAAGGCTGTTTGCTTTAAGATTAAATAGTCATGTGAGCGTGTTTGGCTTTGACTTGCGCCCCTAGGATGCAGATGCTGGAATAACAGGTTTCCTGGTATGTAAGACAAGTTTTGGAAAGGCAATTTTGACTTCCAGGTGAGGCTGAATGTATTCAGACTTAATAGTCGTGTGAGACTATTTGGCTTTGATTTTCTCCCCTAGGCGGTACATGCCAGATTGGCGGGGCTCCGGGAATCTAAAAAAAGCTTTGGTAAAACAGTTTTGACAGCTACGTAAGTCTGTATGTTTTAAGGTTAAATAGTCGGGTGAGTCTGTTTGACTTTGACTTGCTCCCCTAGGAAGCAAATGCTGGCTTAACAGGGTTCCTGGTATCTGAGACAAGTTTTGGTAAATCAGTTTTGGCGGCCAGGTGGGGCTATATGATTTAAAATTTAATAGTCCGGTGAGACTATTTGGCTTTGTCCAGCTCCCCTAGGCTGCAAATGCTAGATTAACAGGGTTCCTGGTAACTGAGATAGGTTTTCGTAAATCAGTTTTGGCGGCCAGATGGGGCTATATGTTTTAGGATTAAATAGTCGGATGAGCCTGTTTGGCTTTGACTTGCTCCCCTAGGCTGCACATGCCAGATTGGCGGGAATCTAAGACAAGTTTTGATAAAACAGTTTTGACAGCTAGGTAAGGCTGTTTGCTTTAAGATTAAATAGTCCGGTGAGCGTGTTTGGCTTTGACTTGCGCCCCTAGGATGCAAATGCTGGAATAACAGGGTTCCTGGTATCAAAGACAAGTTTTGGAAAGGCAATTTTGAGTTCCAGGTGAGGCTGAATGTATTCAGACTTAATAGTCTTGTGAGACTATTTGGCTTTGACTTTCTCCCCTAGGCGGTACATGCCAGATTGGCGGGGCTCCGGGAATCTAAAAAAAGCTTTGGTAAAACAGTTTTGACAGCTACGTAAGTCTGTATGTTTTAAGGTTAAATAGTCGGGTGAGTCTGTTTGACTTTGACTTGCTCCCCTAGGAAGCAAATGCTGGATTAACAGGGTTCTGGTATCTGAGACAAGTTTCGTAAATCAGTTTTGGCGGACAGATGAGACTATATGTTTTTAGATTTAATAGTCGGGTGAGGCTATTTTTCTTTGTCTTGCTCCCCAAGGCTGCAAATGCTAGATTAACAGGGTTCCTGGTAACTGAGATAGGATTTGGTAAATCAGTTTTGGCGGCCAGATGGCTTTGTCTTCCTCCCCTAGGTTGCACATGCCAGATTGGCGGGGCTCCTGGAATCTAAGACAAGTTTTGGTAAATCAGTTTTGACAGCTAGGTAAGGCTGTATGCTTTAAGATTAAATAGTCGGGTGAGCGTGTTTGGCTTTGAGTTGCGCCCCTAGGATGCAAATGCTGGAATAACAGGGTTCCTGGTATCTAAGACAAGTTTTGGTAAGGCAATTTTGAGTTCCAGGTGAGGCTGAATGTATTCAGACTTAATAGTCGTGTGAGACTATTTGGCTTTGACTTTCTCTCCTAGGCGGTACATGACAGATTGGCGGGGCTCCTGGAATCTAAAAAAGTTTTGGTAAAACAGTTTTGACAGCTACGTAAGTCTGTATGTTTTAAATAGTCTGGTGAGTCTGTTTGACTTTGAATTCTGGAATAACAGGGTTCCTGGTATCTAAGACAAGTTTTCGTAAATCAGTTTTGGCGTCTATGTCCTATGTTTTAGGATTAAATAGTCGGATGAGCCTGTTTGGCTTTGACTTGCTCCCCTAGGCTGCACATGCCAGATTGGCGGGGCTCCTGGAATCTAAGACAAGTTTTGGTAAAACAGTTTTGACAGCTAGGTAAGGCTGTATGTTTTAAGATTAAATAGTCGGGTGAGCGTGTTTGGCTTTGACGTGCGCCCCTAGGATGCAAATGCTGGAATAACAGGGTTCCTGGTATCTAAGACAAGTTTTGGAAAGGCAATTTTGAGTTCCAGGTGAGGCTGAATGTATTCAGACTTAATAGTCGTGTGAGACTATTTGGCTTTGACTTTCTCCCCTAGGCGGTACATGCCAAATTGGCGGGGCTCCTGGAATCTAAAAAAGTTTTGGTAAAACAGTTTTGACAGCTACGTAGGTCTGTATGTTTTAAGGTTAAATAGTCGGATGAGTCTGTTTGACTTTGACGTGCTCCCCTAGGATGCAAATGCTAGATTAAGAGGGTTCCTGGTAACTGCGATAGGTTTTGGTAAATCAGTTTTGGCGGCCAGATGGGGCTATATGTTTTAGGATTAAATAGTCCGATGAGCCTGTTTGGCTTTGACTTGCTCCCCTAGGCGGCACATGCCAGATTGGCGGGGCTCCTGGAATCTAAGACAAGTTTTGGTAAAACAGTTTTGACAGCTAGGTAAGGCTGTTTGCTTTAAGATTAAATAGTCGGGTGAGCGTGTTTGGCTTTGACTTGCGCCCCTAGGATGCAGATGCTGAAATAACAGGGTTCCTGGTATGTAAGACAAGTTTTGGAAAGGCAATTTTGAGTTCCAGGTGAGGCTGAATGTATTCAGACTTAATAGTCGTGTGAGACTATTTGGCTTTGACTTTCTCCCCTAGGCGGTACATGCCAGATTGTCGGGGCTCCTGTTAAGACAAGTTTTGGTAAATCAGTTTTGGCGGCCAGATGGGGCTATATGTTTTAGGATTAAATAGTCGGATGAGCCTGTTTGGCTTTGTCTTCCTCCCCTAGGTTGCACATGCCAGATTGGCGGGGCTCCTGGAATCTAAGACAAGTTTTGGTAAATCAGTTTTGACAGCTAGGTAAGGCTGAATGCTTTAAGATTAAATAGTCGGGTGAGCGTGTTTGGCTTTGACTTGCGCCCCTAGGATGCAAATGCTGGATTAACAGGGTTCCTGGTATCTAAGACAAGTTTTGGTAAGGCAATTTTGAGTTCCAGGTGAGGCTGAATGTATTCAGACTTAATAGTCGTGTGAGACTATTTGGCTTTGACTTTCTCCCCTAGGCGGTACATGCCAGATTGGCGGGGCTCCTGGAATCTAAAAAAGTTTTGGTAAAACCGTTTTGACAGCTACGTAAGTCTGTATGTTTTAAGGTTATATAGTCGGGTGAGTCTGTTTGACTTTGACCTGCTCCCCTAGGATGCAAATGCTGGATTAACAGGGTTCATGGTATCTGAGACAAGTTTTTGTAAATCAGTTCTTGCGGCCAGGTGGGGCTATATGATTTAAAATTTAATAGTCGGGTAAGACTTTTTGGCTTTGTCATGCTCCCCTAGGCTGCAAATGCCAGATTAACAGGGTTCCTGGTAACTGAGATAGGTTTTGGTAAATCAGTTTTGGCGACCAGATGGGGCTATATGTTTTAGGATTAAATAGTCGGATGAGCCTGTTTGGCTTTGACTTGCTCCCCTAGGCGGTACATGCCAGATTGGCGGGGCTCCTGGAATCTAAAAAAAGTTTGGTAAAACAGTTTTGACAGCTACGTAGGTCTGTATGTTTTAAGGTTAAATAGTCGGGTGAGTCTGCTTGACTTTGACGTGCTCCCCTAGGATGCAAATGCTGGATTAACAGGGTTCTGGTATCTGAGACAAGTTTTGGTAAATCAGTTTTGGCGGCCAGATGAGGCTATATGTTTTAAGATTTTATAGTCGTGTGAAGCTATTTGGCTTTGTCTTCCTCCCCTAGGCTGCACATGCCAGATTGGCGGGGCTCCTGGAATCTAAGACAAGTTTTGGTAAATCAGTTTTGACAGCTAGGTAAGGCTGTATGCTTTAAGATTAAATAGTCGGGTGAGCGTGTTTGGCTTTGAGTTGCGCCCCTAGGATGCTAATGCAGGAATAACAGGGTTCCTGGTATCTAAGACAAGTTTTGGTAAGGCAATTTTGAGTTCCAGGTGAGGCTAAATGTATTCAGACTTAATAGTCGTGTGAGACTATTTGGCTTTGACTTTCTCTCCTAGGCGGTACATGACAGATTGGCGGGGCTCCTGGAATCTAAAAAAAGTTTTGGTAAAACAGTTTTGACAGCTACGTAGGTCTGTATGTTTTAAGGTTAAATAGTCGGATGAGTCTGTTTGACTTTGACGTGCTCCCCTAGGATGCAAATGCTAGATTAAGAGGGTTCCTGGTAACTGCGATAGGTTTTGGTAAATCAGTTTTGGCGGCCAGATGGGGTTATATGTTTTAGGATTAAATAGTCCGATGAGCCTGTTTGGCTTTGACTTGCTCCCCTAGGCTGCACATGCCAGATTGGCGGGGCTCCTGGAATCTAAGACAAGTTTTGGTAAAACAGTTTTGACAGCTAGGTAAGGCTGTTTGCTTTAAGATTAAATAGTCGGGTGAGCGTGTTTGGCTTTGACTTGCGCCCCTAGGATGCAGATGCTGGAATAACAGGGTTCCTGGTATGTAAGACAAGTTTTGGAAAGGCAATTTTGAGTTCCAGGTGAGGCTGAATGTATTCAGACTTAATAGTCGTGTGAGACTATTTGGCTTTGACTTTCTCCCCTAGGCGGTACATGCCAGATTGTCGGGGCTCCTGTTAAGACAAGTTTTGGTAAATCCGTTTTGGCGGCCAGATGGGGCTATATGTTTTAGGATTAAATAGTCGGATGAGCCTGTTTGGCTTTGTCTTCCTCCCCTAGGTTGCACATGCTAGATTAACAGGGTTCCTGGTAACTGAGATAGGTTTTGGTAAATCAGTTTTGGCGACCAGATGGGGCTATATGTTTTAGGATTAAATAGTCGGATGAGCCTGTTTGGCTTTGACTTGCTCCCCTAGGCGGTACATGCCAGATTGGGGGTTCCTGGAATCTAAAAAAAGGTTTGGTAAAACAGTTTTGACAGCTACGTAGGTCTGTATGTTTTAAGGTTAAATAGTCGGGTGAGTCTGCTTGACTTTGACTTGCTCCCCTAGGATGCAAATGCTGGATTAACAGGGTTCTGGTATCTGAGACAAGTTTTGGTAAATCAGTTTTGGCGGCCAGATGAGGCTATATGTTTTAAGATTTTATAGTCGTGTGAAGCTATTTGGCTTTGTCTTCCTCCCCTAGGCTGCACATGCCAGATTGGCGGGACTGCTGGAATCTAAGATAAGTTTTGGTAAATCAGTTTTGACAATTAGGTAAGGCTGTATGCTTTAAGATTAAATAGTCGGTTGAGCGTGTTTGGCTTTGACTTGCGCCCCTAATATGCAAATGCTGGAATAACAGGGTTCCTGGTATCTGAGACAAGTTTTGGAAAGGCAATTTTGAGTTCCAGGTGAGGCTGAATGTGTTAAGACTTAATAGTCGGCTGAGACTATTTTGCTTTGACTTGCTCCCCTAGGCTGCAAATGCTAGATTAACAGGGCTCCTGGTATCTTAGACAAGTTTTGGTAAAGCAGTTTTGGCAGCCAGATGGGGCTGTATGTTTTAAGATTAAATTGTCGGGTGAGCCTATTTGGCTTTGAACTGCGCCTCTAGGATGCAAACGCAGGATTAACAGGGTTCCTGGTATCTGAGACAAGTTTTGGTAAATCAGTTTTGGCGGCCAGGTGGGGCTATATGATTTAAAATTTAATAGTCGGGTGAGACTATTTGGCTTTGTCTTGCTCCCCTAGGCTGCAAATGCTAGATTAACAGGGTTCCTGGTAACTGAGATAGGTTTTGGTAAATCAGTTTTGGCGCCCAGATGGGGATATATGTTTTAGGATTAAATAGTCGGATGAGCCTGTTTCGCTTTGACTTGCTCCCCTAGGCCCTGACAGCTAGGTAAGGCTGTATGCTTTAAGATTAAATAGTCGGGTGAGCGTGTTTGGCTTTCACTTGCGCCCCTAGGATGCAAATGCTGGATTAACAGGGTTCCTGGTATCTGAAACAAGTTTTGGTATGGCAATTTTGAGTTCCAGTTGAGGCTGTATGTTTTAAGACTTAATAGTCGGATGAGCCTGTTTGGCTTTCACTTGCGCCCCTAGGATGCAAATGCTGGATTCACAGGGTTCCTGGTATCTAAGACAAGTTTTCGTAAATCAGTTTTGGCGGTCAGTGGGGCTATATGTTTTAAGATTTAATAGTCGGGTGAGCCTGATTAACTTTGACTTGCGCCCCTAGGATGCAAATGCTGGATTAACAGGGTTCCTGGTATCTGAAACAAGTTTTGGTATGGCAATTTTGAGTTCCAGGTGATGCTGAATGTTTTCAGATTTAATAGTCGTGTGAGACTATTTGGCTTTGACTTTCTCCCCTAGGCGGCAGATGCCAGATTGGCGGGGCTCCTGGAATCTAAAAAAAGCTTTGCTAAAACAGTTTTGACAGCTACGTAATTCTGTATGTTTTAAGGTTTAATAGTCGGGTGAGTCTGTTTGACTTTGACTTGCTCCCCTAGGATGCAAATGTTGGATTAACAGGGTTCCTGCTATCTGAGACAAGTTTTGGTAAATCAGTTTTAGCGGCCAGGTGGGGCTATATGATTTAAAATTTAATAGTCGGGTGAGACAATTTGGCTTTGTCTTGCTCCCCTAGGCTGCAAATGCTAGATTAACAGGGTTCCTGGTAACTGAGATAGTTTTTGGTAAATCAGTTTTGGCGCCCAGATGGGGCTATATGTTTTATTTTTAAATAGTCGGATGAGCCTGTTTGGCTTTGACTTGCTCCCCTAGGCTGCACATGCCAGATTGGCGGGGCTCCTGGAATCTAAGACAAGTTTTGGTAAAACAGTTTTGACAGCTAGGTAAGGCTGTATGCGTTAAGATTAAATAGTCGGGTGAGCGTGTTTGGCTTTCACTTGCGCCCCTAGGCGGCAGATGCCAGATTGGCGGGGCTCCTGGAATCTAAAAAAAGCTTTGCTAAAACAGTTTGGACAGCTACGTAAGTCTGTATGTTTTAAGGTTAAATAGTCGGGTGAGTCTGTTTGACTTTGACTTGCTCCCCTAGGCTGCAAATGCTAGATTAACAGGGCTCTTGGTATCTTAGACAAGTTTTGGTAAAGCAGTTTTGGCAGCCAGATGGGGCTGTATGTTTTAAGATTAAATAGTCGGGTGAGCCTGTTTGGCTTTGAACTGCGCCCCTAGGATGCAAACGCAGGATTAACAGTGTTCCTGGTATCTGACACAAGATTTAATAAAGTAGTTTTGGCGGCCAGATGGGGTTGTATGTTTTAAAATTTAATAGTCGGGTGAGACTATTTGGCTTTGACTTGCTACCATAGGCTGCAAATGCTAGATTAACAGAGATCCTTGTATCCATGACAAGTTCCGCTAAAGCAATTTTGACTTCCAGGTGAGGCTGTATGTTTTAGGATTAAATAGTCGGATGAGCCTGTTTGGCTTTGACTTGCTCCCCTAGGCTGCACATGCCAGATTGGCGGGAATCTAAGACAAGTTTTGGTAAAACAGTTTTGACAGCTAGGGAAGGCTGTATGCTTTAAGATTAAATAGTCGGGTGAGCGTGTTTGGCTTTGACTTGCGCCCCTAGGATGCAAATGCTGGAATAACAGGGTTCCTGGTATCTAAGAAAAGTTTTGGTAAGGCAATTTTGAGTTCCAGGTGAGGCTGAATGTATTCAGACTTAATAGTCGTGTGAGACTATTTGGCTTTGACTCTCTCCCCTAGGCGGCCCATCCAGATTGGCGGGGCTCCTGGAATCTAAAAAAAGGTTTGGTATAACAGTTTTGACAACTACGTAAGTCCTTATGTTTTAAGGTTAAATAGTCGGGTGAGTGTGTTTGACTTCGACTTGCTCCCCTAGGATGCAAATGCTGGATTAACAGGGTTCTGGTATCTCAGACAATTTTTGGTAAATCAGTTTTGGTGGCCAGATGAACTATATGTTTTAAGATTTAATAGTCGGGTGAGGCTATTTGACTTTGTCTTCCTCCCCTAGGCTGCACATGCCAGATTGGCGGGACTCCTGGAATCTAAGACAAGTTTTGGTAAATCAGTTTTGACAACTAGGTAAGTGTGTATGCTTTAAGAATAAATAGTCGGGTGAGCGTGTTTGGCTTTGACTTGCGCCCCTAGGATGCAAATGCTGGAATAACAGGGTTCCTGGTATCTAAGACAAGTTTTCGTAAATCAGTTTTGGCGGCCTGATGGGGCTGTTTGTTTTAAGATTAAATTGTAGGGTGAGCCTGTATGACTTTGACTTGCGCCCCCAGGATGCAAATACTGGATTAACAGGGCTCCTGGTATCTGAGACAAGTTTTGGGAGAGCAGTTTTGTCGGCCAAATGGGGTTGTATGTTTTAAGGTTTAAAAGTCGGGTGAGACTAGGCTGCAAATGCTAGATTATCAGGGCACCTTGTATCTGAGACAAGTTTCGGTAAAGCAATTTTGACTTCCAGGTGAGGCTGTATGTTGTAGGATTAAATAGTCGGATAAGCTTGTTAGGCTTTGACTTGCTCCCATAGGCTACACATGCCACATTGGCGGGGCTCCAGGAATCTAAGACAAGGTTTGGTAAAACAGTTTTGACAGCTAGGTAAGGCTGAATGTTTTCAAGTTAAATAAAAAGGGTGAGCCTGTTTAACTTTGAATTGCGCCCCCAGGATGCAAATACTGGATTTACAGGGTTCCTGGTATCTGAGACAAGTTTTGGTAAGGCAGTTTTGAACTACAGGTGAGGCTGAATGTGTTAAGACTTAATAGTCGGGTGAGACTATTTTGCTTTGACTTGGGCCCCTAGGCTGCAAATGCTAGATTAACATGGCTCCTGGAATCTAAAAAAAGTTTTAGTAAAACAGTTTTGACAGCTAGGTAAGGCTGCATGTTTTAAGATTAAATAGTCGGGTAAGACCATTTGGCTTTGACTTGGGCCCCCAGGATGCAAATGCTAGATTATCTGGGATCCTTGCATCTGAGACAAGTTTCGGTAAAGCAATTTTGACTTCCAGGTGAGGCTGTATGTTTTAGGATTAAATAGTCGGATGAGCCTGTTTGGCTTTGACTTGCTCCCCTAGGCTCCACATGCCAGATAGGCAGGGCTCCTGGAATCTAAGAGAAGGTTTGGTAAAACAGTTTTGACAGCTAGGCAAGACTGTATGTTTTAAGATTAAAAAGTCGGTTGAGCATGTTTGGCTTTGACTTGCGCCCCTTGGCGGCACATGCCAGATTGGCGGGGCTCCTGGAATCTGATATATATTTTGGTAAAGCAGTTTTGGCAACCAGATGGGACTGTGTGTTTTCAGATTGGATAATAAGGCCCGACTAATTGGCTTTGACTTGTTCCCCTAGGCTGCAAATGCCAGATTGGCCGGGTTTTGGTAGAGCAGTTTCGGCGGCCAGATGGGGCTGTATGTTTAGTATTAAATAGTCGGGTGAGCCTGTTTTGCTTTGACCTGCTCCCCTAGGCTGCACATGCCAGATTGGCAGGGCTCCTGGTATCTGAGACAAGTTTTGGTAAAACTGTTTTGACAGCTCGGCAAGACTGTATGTTTTAAGATTAAAGAGTCGGGTAAGCCAGTTTGGCATTGACTTGCGCCCCTAGAATGCAAATGCTGGATTAACAGGGTTCCTGGTATCTGAGACAAGTTTTGGTAAGGCAATTTTGAGTTCTAGTTGAGGCTGAATGTGTTAAGACTTAATAGGCAGGTGAGACTATTTTGCTTTGACCTACTCCCCTAGGCTGCACACGCCAGATTGGCAGGGCTCCTGGTAACTGAGACAAGGTTTGGTAAAACAGTTTTGACAGCTAGGCAAGACTGTATATTTTCAGATTAAATAGTCGGGTAAGCCTGTTTGGCTTTGACTTGCTCCCCTAGGCTACACATGCCAGATTGGCGGGGCTCGTGGAATCTAAGACAAGTTTTGGTAAAACAGTTTTGATAGCTAGGTAAGGCTGTATGTCTTAAGATTATATAGTCAAGTGAGTGTGTTTGGCTATGACTTGCGCCCCTAGGATGCAAATGCTGGATTAACAGGGTTCCTGGTATCTGAGACAAGTTTTGGTAAAGCAGTTTTGGCAGCCAGATGGGGCTGTATGTTTTAAGATTAAATAGTCGGGTGAGCCTGTTTGGCTTTGAACTGCGCCCCTAGGATGCAAACGCAGGATTAACAGTGTTCCTGGTATCTGACACAAGATTTAATAAAGTAGTTTTGGCGGCCAGATGGGGTTGTATGTTTTAAAATTTAATAGTCGGGTGAGACTATTTGGCTTTGACTTGCTACCATAGGCTGCAAATGCTAGATTAACAGAGATCCTTGTATCCATGACAAGTTCCGCTAAAGCAATTTTGACTTCCAGGTGAGGCTGTATGTTTTAGGATTAAATAGTCGGATGAGCCTGTTTGGCTTTGACTTGCTCCCCTAGGCTGCACATGCCAGATTGGCGGGAATCTAAGACAAGTTTTGGTAAAACAGTTTTGACAGCTAGGGAAGGCTGTATGCTTTAAGATTAAATAGTCGGGTGAGCGTGTTTGGCTTTGACTTGCGCCCCTAGGATGCAAATGCTGGAATAACAGGGTTCCTGGTATCTAAGAAAAGTTTTGGTAAGGCAATTTTGAGTTCCAGGTGAGGCTGAATGTATTCAGACTTAATAGTCGTGTGAGACTATTTGGCTTTGACTCTCTCCCCTAGGCGGCCCATCCAGATTGGCGGGGCTCCTGGAATCTAAAAAAGGTTTGGTATAACAGTTTTGACAACTACGTAAGTCCTTATGTTTTAAGGTTAAATAGTCGGGTGAGTCTGTTTGACTTCGACTTGCTCCCCTAGGATGCAAATGCTGGATTAACAGGGTTCTGGTATCTGAGACAAGTTTTGGTAAATCAGTTTTGGCGGCCAGATGAACTATATGTTTTGAGATTTAATAGTCGGGTGAGGCTATTTGGCCTTGTCTTCCTCCCCTAGGCTGCACATGCCAGATTGGCGGGACTCCTGGAATCTAAGACAAGTTTTGGTAAATCAGTTTTGACAGCTAGGTAAGGCTGTATGCTTTAAGAATAAACAGTCGCGGAGCGTGTTTGGCGTTGACTTGCGCCCCTAGGATGCAAATGCTGGAATAACAGGGTTCCTGGTATCTAAGACAAGTTTTCGTAAATCAGTTTTGGCGACCAGATGGGGCTATATGTTTTAAGATTTAATAGTCGGGTGAGCCTGTTTGGCTTTGACTTGCGCCCCTAGGATGCAAATGCTAGGTTATCAGGGTTCCTGGTATCTGAAACAAGTTTTGGTATGGCAATTTTGAGTTCCAGGAGATGCTGAATGTTTTCAGATTTAATAGTCGTGAGAGACTATTTGGCTTTGACTTTCTCCCCTAGGCGGCAGATAAAAAAAGCTTTGGTAAAACAGTTTTGACAGCTACGTAAGTCTGTCTGTTTTAAGGTTAAATAGTCGGGTGAGTCTGTTTGACTTTGACTTGCTCCCCTAGGATGCAAATGCTGGATTAACAGGGTTCCTGGTATCTGAGACAAGTTTTGGTAAATCAGTTTTGGTGGCCAGATGAACTATATGTTTTAAGATTTAATAGTCGGGTGAGGCTATTTGACTTTGTCTTCCTCCCCTAGGCTGCACATGCCAGATTGGCGGGACTCCTGGAATCTAAGACAAGTTTTGGTAAATCAGTTTTGACAACTAGGTAAGGCTGTATGCTTTAAGAATAAACAGTCGCGGAGCGTGTTTGGCGTTGACTTGCGCCCCTAGGATGCAAATGCTGGAATAACAGGGTTCCTGGTATCTAAGACAAGTTTTCGTAAATCAGTTTTGGCGGCCTGATGGGGCTGTTTGTTTTAAGATTAAATTGTAGGGTGAGCCTGTATGACTTTGACTTGCGCCCCCAGGATGCAAATACTGGATTAACAGGGCTCCTGGTATCTGAGACAAGTTTTGGAAGAGCAGTTTTGTCGGCCAAATGGGGTTGTATGTTTTAAGGTTTAAAAGTCGGGTGAGACTAGGCTGCAAATGCTAGATTATCAGGGCACCTTGTATCTGAGACAAGTTTCGGTAAAGCAATTTTGACTTCCAGGTGAGGCTGTATGTTGTAGGATTAAATAGTCGGATAAGCTTGTTAGGCTTTGACTTGCTCCCATAGGCTACACATGCCACATTGGCGGGGCTCCAGGAATCTAAGACAAGGTTTGGTAAAACAGTTTTGACAGCTAGGTAAGGCTGAATGTTTTCAAGTTAAATAAAAAGGGTGAGCCTGTTTAACTTTGAATTGCGCCCCCAGGATGCAAATACTGGATTTACAGGGTTCCTGGTATCTGAGACAAGTTTTGGTAAGGCAATTTTGAACTACAGGTGAGGCTGAATGTGTTAAGACTTAATAGTCGGGTGAGACTATTTTGCTTTGACTTGGGCCCCTAGGCTGCAAATGCTAGATTAACATGGCTCCTGGAATCTAAAAAAAGTTTTAGTAAAACAGTTTTGACAGCTAGATAAGGCTGTATGTTTTAAGATTAAATAGTCGGGTAAGACCATTTGGCTTTGACTTGGGCCCCCAGGATGCAAATGCTAGATTATCTGGGATCCTTGTATCTGAGACAAGTTTCGGTAAAGCAATTTTGACTTCCAGGTGAGGCTGTATGTTTTAGGATTAAATAGTCGGATGAGCCTGTTTGGCTTTGACTTGCTCCCCTAGGCTCCACATGCCAGATAGGCAGGGCTCCTGGAATCTAAGAGAAGGTTTGGTAAAACAGTTTTGACAGCTAGGCAAGACTGTATGTTTTAAGATTAAAAAGTCGGTTGAGCATGTTTGGCTTTGACTTGCGCCCCTTGGCGGCACATGCCAGATTGGCGGGGCTCCTGGAATCTGATATATGTTTTGGTAAAGCAGTTTTGGCAACCAGATGGGACTGTGTGTTTTCAG
This sequence comes from Drosophila kanekoi, assembly GCA_037075305.1. NCBI lineage: Eukaryota > Metazoa > Arthropoda > Insecta > Diptera > Drosophilidae > Drosophila > Drosophila kanekoi. Next base: position 173,332 of record JBAMCE010000649.1, on the reverse strand, counting down.
ATTGGATAATAAGGCCCGACTAATTGGCTTTGACTTGTTCCCCTAGGCTGCAAATGCCAGATTGGCCGGGTTTTGGTAGAGCAGTTTCGGCGGCCAGATGGGGCTGTATGTTTAGTATTAAATAGTCGGGTGAGCCTGTTTTGCTTTGACCTGCTCCCCTAGGCTGCACATGCCAGATTGGCAGGGCTCCTGGTATCTGAGACAAGTTTTGGTAAAACTGTTTTGACAGCTCGGCGAGACTGTATGTTTTAAGATTAAAGAGTCGGGTAAGCCAGTTTGGCATTGACTTGCGCCCCTAGAATGCAAATGCTGGATTAACAGGGTTCCTGGTATCTGAGACAAGTTTTGGTAAGGCAATTTTGAGTTCTAGTTGAGGCTGAATGTGTTAAGACTTAATAGGCAGGTGAGACTATTTTGCTTTGACCTACTCCCCTAGGCTGCACACGCCAGATTGGCAGGGCTCCTGGTAACTGAGACAAGGTTTGGTAAAACAGTTTTGACAGCTAGGCAAGACTGTATATTTTCAGATTAAATAGTCGGGTAAGCCTGTTTGGCTTTGACTTGCTCCCCTAGGCTACACATGCCAGATTGGCGGGGCTCGTGGAATCTAAGACAAGTTTTGGTAAAACAGTTTGATAGCTAGGTAAGGCTGTATGTCTTAAGATTATATAGTCAAGTGAGTGTGTTTGGCTATGACTTGCGCCCCTAGGATGCAAATGCTGGATTAACAGGGTTCCTGGTATCTGAGACAAGTTTTGGTAAGGCAATATTGAGTTCTAGTTGAGGCTGAATGTGTTAAGACTTAATAGGCAGGTGAGACTATTTTGCTTTGACCTGCTCCCCTAGGCTGCACACGCCAGATTGGCAGGGCTCCTGGTATCTGAGACAAGGTTTGGTAATACAGATTTGACAGCTAGGTCAAGATACATGTTTGAAGGTTAAATAGTCGGGTGAGCCTGTTTGGCTTTGACTTGCTCCCCTAGGATGCAAATGCTGGAATAACAGGGTTCCTGGCATCTGAGACAAGTTTCGGTAAAGCAATTTTGACTTGCAGGTGAGGCTGTATGTTTTAAGACTTAATAGTCGGGTGACTTGCTCCCCTAGGCGGCACATGCCAGATTGGCAAGGCTCTTGGAATCTAATAAAAGTTTTAGTAAAACAGTTTTGACAGCCAGATGGGGCTGTTTGTTTTAAGATTAAATTGTAGGGTGAGCCTGTATGACTTTGACTTGCGCACCCAGGATGCAAATACTGGATTAACAGGGCTCCTGGTATCTGAGACAAGTTTTGGGAGAGCAGTTTTGTCGGCCAAATGGGGCTGTATGTTTTAAGGTTTAAAAGTCGGGTGAGACTAGGCTGCAAATGCTAGATTATCAGGGCACTTTGTATCTGAGACAAGTTTCGGTAAAGCAATTTTGACTTCCAGGTGAGGCTGTATGTTTTAGGATTAAATAGTCTGATGAGCTTGTTTGGCTTTGACTTGCTCCCCTAGGCTACACATGCCAGATTGGCGGGGCTTTAGGAATCTAAGACAAGGTTTGGTAAAACAGTTTTGACAGCTAGGTAAGGCTGAATGTTTTAAGATTAAATAGTCGGGTGAGCCTGTTTAACTTTGAATTGAGCCCCCAGGATGCAAATACTGGACTTACAGGGTTCCTGGTATGTGAGACAAGTTTTGGTAAGGCAATTTTGAACTACAGGTGAGGCTGAATGTGTTAAGACTTAATAGTCGGGTGAGACTAGTTTGCTTTGACTTGGTCCCCTAGGCTGCAAATGCTAGATTAACAGGGCTCCTGGAATCTAAAAAAAAGTTTTAGTAAAATAGTTTTGACAGCTAGGTAAGGCTGTATGTTTTAAGATTAAATAGTCGGGTGAGACTATTTGGCTTTGACTTGCGCCCCCAGGATGCAAATGCTAGATTATCTGGGATCCTTGTATCTGAGACAAGTTTCGGTAAAGCAATTTTGACTTCCAGGTGTGGCTGTTTGTTTAAGGATTAAATAGTCGGATGAGCCTGTTTGGCTTTGACCTGCTCCCCCAGGTTCCACATGCCAGATAGGCGGGGCTCCTGGAATCTAAGACAAGGTTTGGTAAAACAGTTGTGACAGCTAGGCAAGACTATATGCTTTAAGATTAAGAAGTCGGTTGAGCATGTTTGGCTTTGACTTGCGCCCCTAGGCGGCACATGCCAGATTGGCGGGCTCCTGGAATCTGATAGACGTTTTGATAAAGCAGTTTTGGCAACCAGATGGGACTGTGTGTTTTCAGATTGGATAATGAGGTCCGACTAATTGGCTTTGACTTGTTCCCCTAGGCTGCAAATGCCAGATTGGCCGGGTTTTGGTAGAGCAGTTTCGGCGGCCAGATGGGGCTGTATGTTTAGTATTAAATAGTCGGGTGAGCCTGTTTTGCTTTGACCTGCTCCCCTAGGCTGCACATGCCAGATTGGCAGGGCTCCTGGTATCTGAGACAAGTTTTGGTAAAACTGTTTTGACGGCTAGGCAAGACTGTATGTTTTAGCATTAAATAGTCGGGTAAGCCAGTTTGGCTTTGACTTGCGCCCCTAGGATGCAAATGCTGGACTTACAGGGTTCCTGGTATCTGAGACAAGTTTTGGTAAGGCAATTTTGAGTTCCAGGTGAGGCTGAATGTGTTAAGACTTAATAGTCGGGTGAGACTATTTTACTTGGACCTGGTCCCCTAGGCTGCAAATGCTAGATTAACAGGGCTCCTGGTATCTAAAACAAGTTTTAGTAAAACAGTTTTGACAGCTAGGTAAGGCTGTATGTTTTAAGATTAAATAGTCGGGTGAGCCTGTTTAGCTTTGACTTGCGCCCCCAAGATGCAAATACTGGATTAACAGGTTTCCTGGTATCTGAGACAAGTTTTGGTAAATCAGTGTTGGCGGCCAGATGGGGCTGTATGTTTTAAGATTTAATAGTCGGGTGAGGCTATTTGGCTTTGACGTGCTCCCTTACGCTGCAAATGCTAGATTAACAGGGCTCCTGGTATCCATGACAAGTTTTGATAAAGCAGCTTTGGCAGCCAGATGGGGCTGTTTGTTTTAAGATTAAATTGTAGAGTGAGCCTGTTTGGCTTTGAACTTCTCCCCTAGGCTGCACACGCAAGATTGTCAGGGCTCCTGGTAACTGAGACAAGATTTGGTAAAACAGTTTTGACAGCTAGGCAAGACTGTATATATTCAGATTAAATAGTCGGGTAAGCCTGTTTGCCTTTGTCTTGCGCCCCTAGGATGCATATGCTGGATTAACAGGGTTCCTGGTATCTGAGTCAAGTTTTGGTAAGGCAATTTTGAGTTCTATTTGAGGCTAAATGTGTTAAGACTTAATAGGCAGGTGAGACTATTTTGCTTTGACCTGCTCCCCTAGGCTGCACACGCCAGAGTGGCAGGGCTCCTGGTATCTGAGACAAGGTTTGGTAAAACAGTTTTGACAGCTAGGTCAGGATACATGTTTGAAGGTTAAGCCTGTAGGGTGAGCCTGTTTGGCTTTGACTTGCTCCCCTAGGATGCAAATGCTGGAATAACAGGGTTCCTGGCATCTGAGACAACTTTCGGTAAAGCAATTTTGACTTTCAGGTGAGGCTGTATGTTTTAGGATTAAATAGTCGGATGAGCTTGTTTGGCTTTGACTTGCTCCCCTAAGCTACACATGCCAGATTGGCGGGGCTCCAGGAATCTAAGACAAGGTTTGGTAAAACAGTTTTGACAGCTAGGTAAGGCTGAATGTTTTAAGATTAAATAGCCGGGTAAGCCAGTTTGGCTTTGACTTGCGCCCCTAGGATGCAAATGCTGGATTAACAGGGTTCCTGGTATCTGAGACAAGTTTTGGTAAGGCAATTTTGAGTTCCAGGTGAGGCTGAATGTGTTAAGACTTAATAGTCGGGTGAGACTATTTTGCTTTGACTTGGTCCCCTAGGCTGCAAATGCTAGATTAACAGGGCTCCTGGAATCTAAAAAAAGTTTTAGTAAAACAGTTTTGACAGCTAGGTAAGGCTGTGTTTTAAGATTAAATAGTCGGGTGAGCCTGTTTAGCTTTGACTTGCGCCCCCAAAATGCAAATACTGGATTAACAGGTTTCCTGGTATCTGAGACAAGTTTTGGTAAATCAGTTTTGGCGGCCAGATGGGCCTGTATGTTTTAGGATTAAATAGTCGGATGAGCCTGTTTGGCTTTGACTTGCTCCCCTAGGCTCCACATGCCAGATAGGCGGGGCTCCTGGAATCTAAGACAAGGTTTGGTAAAACAGTTTTGACAGCTAGGCAGGACTGTATGTTTTAAGATTAAGAAGTCGGTTGAGCATGTTTGGCTTTGACTTGCGCCCCTAGCGGCACATGCCAGATTGGCGGGGCTCCTGGAATCTGATAGATGTTTTGGTAAAGCAGTTTGGCAACCAGATGGGACTGTGTGTTTTCAGATTGGATAATGAGGTCCGACTAATTGGCTTTGACTTGTTCCCCTAGGCTGCAAATGCCAGATTGGCCGGGTTTTGGTAGAGCAGTTTCGGCGGCCAGATGGGGCTGTATGTTTAGTATTAAATAGTCGGGTGAGCCTGTTCTGCTTTGACCTGCTCCCCTAGGCTGCACATGCCAGATTGGCAGGGCTCCTGGTATCTGACACAAGTTTTGGTAAAACTGTTTTGACAGCTAGGCAAGACTGTATGTTTTAAGATTAAAGAGTCGGGTAAGCCAGTTTGGCTTTGACTTGCGCCCCTAGGATGCAAATGCTGGATTTACAGGGTTCCTGGTATGTGAGACAAGTTTTGGTAAGGTAATTTTGAGTTACAGGTGAGGCTGAATGTGTTAAGACTTAATAGTCGGGTGAGACTATGTTGCTTTGACTTGGTCCCCTAGGCTGCAAATGCTAGATTAACAGGGCTCCTGGAATCTAAAAAAAGTTTTAGCAAAACAGTTTTGACAGCTAGGTAAGGCTGTATGTTTTAAGATTAAGACAAGTTTCGGTGAAGCAATTTTGACTTCCAGGTGAGGCTGTATGTTTTAGGATTAAATAGTCGGATGAGCCTGTTTGGCTTTGACTGGCTCCCCTAGGCTCCACATGCCAGATAGGCTGGGCTCCTGGAATCTAAGACAAGGTTTGGTAAAACAGTTTTGACAGCTAGGCAAGACTGTATGTTTTAAGATTAAGAAGTCGGTTGAGCATGTTTAGCTTTGACTTGCGCCCCTAGGCGGCACATGCCAGATTGGCGGGGCTCCTGGAATCTGATAGATGTTTTGGTGAAGCAGTTTTGGCAACCAGATGGGACTGTGTGTTTTCAGATTGGATAATGAGGTCCGACTAATTGGCTTTGACTTGCTCCCCTAGGCTGCAAATGCCAGATTGGCCGGGTTTTGGTAGAGCAGTTTCGGCGGACAGATGGGGCTGTATGTTTAGTATTAAATAGTCGGGTGAGCCTGTTTTGCTTTGACCTGCTCCCCTAGGCTGCACATGCCAGATTGGCAGGGCTCCTGGTATCTGAGACAAGTTTTGGTAAAACTGTTTTGACAGCTAGGCAAGACTGTAGGTTTTAAGATTAAAGAGTCGGGTAAGCCAGTTTGGCTTTGACTTGCGCCCCTAGGATGCAAATGCTGGATTAACAGGGTTCCTGGTATCTGAGACAAGTTTTGGTAAGGCAATTTTGAGTTCCAGGTGAGGCTGAATGTGTTAAGACTTAATAGTCGGGTGAGACTATTTTGCTTTGACCTGGTCCTCTAGGCTGCAAATGCTAGATTAACAGGGCTCCTGGAATCTAAAACAAGTTTTAGTAAAACAGTTTTGACAGCTAGGTAAAGCTGTATGTTTTAAGATTAAATAGTCGGGTGAGCCTGTTTAGCTTTGACTTGCGCCCCCAAGATGCAAATACTGGATTAACAGGTTTCCTGGTATCTGAGACAAGTTTTGGTAAATCAGTGTTGGCGGCCAGATGGGGCTGTATGTTTTAAGATTTAATAGTCGGGTGAGGCTATTTGGCTTTGACGTGCTCCCTTACGCTGCAAATGCTAGATTAACAGGGCTCGTGGTATCCATGACAAGTTTTGATAAAGCAGCTTTGGCAGCCAGATGGGGCTGGTTGTTTTAAGATTAAATTGTAGAGTGAGCCTGTTTGGCTTTGAACTTCTCCCCTAGGCTGCACACGCAAGATTGTCAGGGCTCCTGGTAACTGAGACAAGGTTTGGTAAAACAGTTTTGACAGCTAGGCAAGACAGTATATATTCAGATTAAATAGTCGGGTAAGCCTGTTTGCCTTTGTCTTGCGCCCCTAGGATGCAAATGCTGGATTAACAGGGTTCCTGGTATCTGAGACAAGTTTTGGTAAGGCAATTTTGAGTTCTATTTGAGGCTGAATGTGTAAAGACTTAATAGGCAGGTGAGACTATTTTGCTTTGACCTGCTGCCCTAGGCTGCACACGCCAGATTGGCAGGGCTCCTGGTATCTGAGACAAGGTTTGGTAAAACAGTTTTGACAGCTAGGTCAGGATACATGTTTGAAGGTTAAGCCTGTAGGGTGAGCCTGTTTGGCTTTGACTTGCGCCCCTAGGATGCAAATGCTGGAATAACAGGGTTCCTGGCATCTGAGACAAGTTTCGGTAAAGCAATTTTGACTTTCAGGTGAGGCTGTATGTTTTAGGATTAAATAGTCGGATGAGCTTGTTTGGCTTTGACTTGCTCCCCTAGGCTACACATGCCAGATTGGCGGGGCTCCAGGAATCTAAGACAAGGTTTGGTAAAACAGTTTTGACAGCTAGGTAAGGCTGAATGTTTTAAGATTAAATAGTCGGTCGAGCCTGTTTAACTTTGAATTGAGCCCCCAGGATGCAAATACTGGATTTACAGGGTTCCTGGTATGTGAGACAAGTTTTGGTAAGGTAATTTTGAGTTACAGGTGAGGCTGAATGTGTTAAGACTTAATAGTCGGGTGAGACTATTTTGCTTTGACTTGGTCCCCTAGGCTGCAAATGCTAGATTAACAGGGCTCCTGGAATCTTAAAAAGTTTTAGTAAAACAGTTTTGACAGCTAGCTAAGGCTGTATGTTTTAAGATTAAATAGTCGGGTGAGCCTGTTTAGCTTTGACTTGCGCCCCCAGGATGCAAATGCTAGATTATCTGGGATCCTTGTATCTGAGACAAGTTTCGGTAAAGCATTTTTGACGTCCAGGTGAGGCTGTATGTTTTAAGATTAAATAGTCGGGTGAGACTGTTTAGCTTTGACTTACGCCCCCAAGATGCAAATACTGGATTAACAGGTTTCCTGGTATCTGAGACAAGTTTTGGTAAATCAGTTTTGGCGGCCAGATGGGGCTGTATGTTTTAGGATTAAATAGTCGGGTGAGCCTGTTCTGCTTTGACCTGCTCCCCTAGGCTGCACATGCCAGATTGGCAGGGCTCCTGGAATCTAAGACAAGGTTTGGTAAAACAGTTTTGACAGCTAGGCAAGACTGTATGTTTTAAGATTAAAAAGTCGGTTGAGCATGTTTGGCTTTGACTTGCGCCCCTAGGCGGCACATGCCAGATTGGCGGGGCTCCTGGAATCTGATAGATGTTTTGGTAAAGCAGTTTTGGCAACCAGATGGGACTGTGTGTTTTCAGATTGGATAATGAGGTCCGACTAATTGGCTTTGACTTGTTCCCCTAGGCTGCAAATGCCAGATTGGCCGGGTTTTGGTAGAGCAGTTTCGGCGGCCAGATGGGGCTGTATGTTTAGTATTAAATAGTCGGGTGAGCCTGTTCTGCTTTGACCTGCTCCCCTAGGCTGCACATGCCAGATTGGCAGGGCTCTTGGTATCTGAGACAAGTTTTGGTAAAACTGTTTTGACAGCTAGGCAAGACTGTATGTTTTAAGATTAAAGAGTCGGGTAAGCCAGTTTGGCTTTGACTTGCGCCCCTACGATGCAAATGCTGGATAAACAGGGTTCCTGGTATCTGAGACAAGTTTTGGTAAGGCAATTTTGAGTTCCAGGTGAGGCTGAATGTGTTAAGACTTAATAGTCGGGTGAGACTATTTTGCTTTGACTTGGTCCCCTAGGCTGCAAATGCTAGATTAACAGGGCTCCTGGAATTTAAAAAAGTTTTAGTAAAACAGTTTTGACAGCTAGGTAAGGCTGTATGTTTTAAGATTAAATAGTCGGGTGAGACTATTTGGCTTTGACTTGCGCCCCCAGGATGCAAATGCTAGATTATTTGGGATCCTTGTATCTGAGACAAGTTTCGGTAAAGCAATTTTGACTTCCAGGTGAGGCTGTATGTTTTAGGATTAAGTAGTCGGATGAGCCTGTTTGGCTTTGACTTGCTCCCCTAGGCTCCACATGCCAGATAGGCGGGGCTCCTGGAATCTAAGACAAGGTTTGGTAAAACAGTTTTGACAGCTAGGCAAGACTGTATGTTTTAAGATTAAGAAGTCGGTTGAGCATGTTTGGCTTTGACTTGCGCCCCTAGGCGGCACATGCCAGATTTGCGGGGCTCCTGGAATCTGATAGATGTTTTGGTAAAGCAGTTTTGGCAACCAGATGGGACTGTGTATTTTCAGATTGGATAATAAGGTCCGACTAATTGGCTTTGACTTGTTCCCCTAGGCTGCTAATGCCAGATTGGCCGGGTTTTGGTAGAGCAGTTTCGGCGGCCAGATGGGGCTGTATGTTTAGTATTAAATAGTCAAGTGAGCCTGTTTTGCTTTGACCTGCTCCCCTAGGTTGCAGATGCCAGATTGGCAGGGCTCCTGGTATCTGAGACAAGTTTTGGTAAAACTGTTTTGACAGCTAGGCAAGACTGTTTGTTTTAAGATTAAAGAGTCGGGTAAGCCAGTTTGGCTTTGACTTGCGCCCCTAGGATGCAAATGCTGGATTAACAGGGTTCCTGGTATCTGAGACAAGTTTTGGTAAGGCTATTTTGAGTTCCAGGTGAGGCTGAATGCGTTAAGACTTAATTGTTGGGTGAGACTATTTTGCTTTGACTTGGTCCCCTAGGCTGCAAATGCTAGATTAACAGGGTTCCTGGAATCTAAAAAAAGTTTTAGTAAAACAGTTTTGACAGCTAGGTAAGGATGTATGTTTTAAGATTAAATAGTCGGGTGAGACTATTTGGCTTTGACTTGCGCCCCCAGGATGCAAATGCTAGATTATCTGGGATCCTTGTATCTGAGACAAGTTTCGGTAAAGCAATTTTGACTTCCAGGTGAGGCTGTTTGTTTTAGGATTAAATTGTCGGATGAGCCTTTTTGGCTTTGACTTGCTCCCCTAGGCTCCACATGCCAGATAGGCGGGGCTCCTGGAATCTAAGACAAGGTTTGGTAAAACAGTTTTGACAGCTAGGCAAGACTGTATGTTTTAAGATTAAGAAGTCGGTTGAGCATGTTTGGCTTTGACTTGCGCCCCTAGGCGGCACATGCCAGATTGGCGGGGCTCCTGGAATCTGATAGATGTTTTGGTAAAGCAGTTTTGGCAACCAGATGGGACTGTGTGTTTTCAGATTGGATAATGAGGTCCGACTAATTGGCTTTGACTTGTTCCCCTAGGCTGCAAATGCCAGATTGGCCGGGTTTTGGTAGAGCAGTTTCGGCGGACAGATGGGGCTGTATGTTTAGTATTAAATAGTCGGGTGAGCCTGTTTTGCTTTGACTTGCTCCCATAGGCTGCACATGCCAGATTGGCAGGGCTCCTGGTATCTGAGACAAGTTTTGGTAAAACTGTTTTGACAGCTAGGCAAGACTGTATGTTTTAAGATTAAAGAGTCGGGTAAGCCAGTTTGGCTTTGACTTGCGCCTCTAGGATGCAAATGCTGGATTAACAGGGTTCCTGGTATCTGAGACAAGTTTTGGTAAAGTAATTTTGAGTTCCAGGTGAGGCTGAATGTGTTAAGACTTAATAGTCGGGTGAGACTATTTTGCTTTGACTTGCGCCCCCAAGATGCAAATACTGGATTAACAGGTTTCCTGGTATCTGAGACAAGTTTTGGTAAATCAGTTTTGGCGGCCAGATGGGGCTGTTTGTTTTAAGATTTAATAGTCGGGCGAGGCTATTTGGCTTTGACTTGCTCCCTTACGCTGCAAATGCTAGATTAACAGGGCTCCTGGTATCCATGACAAGTTTTGATAAAGCAGCTTTGGCAGCCAGATGGGGCTGTTTGTTTTAAGATTAAATTGTAGAGTGAGCCTGTTTGGCTTTGAACTTCTCCCCTAGGCTGTAAACGCAAGATTGTCAGGGCTCCTGGTAACTGAGACAAGGTTTGGTAAAACAGTTTTGACAGCTAGGCAAGACTGTATTTTTTCAGATTAAATAGTCGGGTAAGCCTGTTTGCCTTTGTCTTGCGCCCCTAGGATGCAAATGCTAGACTAACAGGGTTCCTGGTATCTGAGAGAAGTTTTGGTAAGGCAATTTTGAGTTACAGGTGAGGCTGAATGTGTTAAGACTTAATAGTCAGGTGAGACTATTTTGCTTTGACCTGCTCCCCTAGGCTACACACGCCAGATTGTCAGGGCTCCTGGTATCTGAGACAGTTTTGACAGCTAGGTCAGGATACATGTGTGAAGGTTAAATAGTCGGGTGAGCCTGTTTGGCTTTGACTTGCTCCCCTAGGATGCAAATGCTGGAATAACAGGGTTCCTGGCATCTGAGACAAGTTTCGGTAAAGCAATTTTGACTTTCAGGTGAGGCTGTATGTTTTAGGATTAAATAGTCGGATAAGCTTGTTTGGCTTTGACTTGCTCCCCTAGGCTACACATGCCAGATTGGCGGGGCTCCAGGAATCTAAGACAAGGTTTGGTAAAACAGTTTTGACAGCTAGGTAAGGCTGAATGTTTTAAGATTAAATAGTCGGGTGAGCCTGTTTAACTTTGAATTGAGCCCCCAGGAAGCAAATACTGGATTTACAGGGTTCCTGGTATGTGAGACAAGTTTTGGTAAGGTAATTTTGAGTTACAGGTGAGGCTGAATGTGTTAAGACTTAATAGTCGGGTGAGACTATTTTGCTTTGACTTGCTCCCATAGGCTGCAAATGCTAGAATAACAGGGCTCCTGGTTTCTAAGGCAAGTTTTGGTAAAGCAGTTTTGGCAGCTACGTTAGTCTGTATGTTTTAAGATTAAATTGTCAGGTGAGCCTGTTTGGCTTTGACTTGCTCCCCTAGGCTCCACATGCCAGATTGGCGGGGCTCCTGGAATCTAAGTCAAGTTTTGGTAAAACAGTTTTGACAGCTAGGTAAGGCTGTATGCTTTAAGATTAAATAGTCAGGTGAGCGTGTTTGGCTTTGACTTGCGCCCCTAGGATGCAAATGCTGGAATAACAGGGTTCCTGGTATCTAAGACAAGTTTAGGTAAATCAGTTTTGGCGGCCAAATGGGGCTATATGTTTTAAGATTTAATAGTCGGGTGAGGCTATTTGACTTTGCCGTGCTCCCCTAGGATGCAAATGCTGGAATAACAGGGTTCCTGGTATCTAAGACAAGTTTTGGTAAATCAGTTTTGGCGGCCAGATGGGTTTGTATGTTTTAAGATTTATTAGTCGGGTGAGGCTATTTGGCTTTGACTTGCTCCCCTAGACTGCACATGCCAGATTGGCGAGGCTCCTGGGATCTAAGACAAGTTTTGGTAAAACTGTTTTGACAGCTAGGTAAGGCTGTATGCTTTAAGATTAAATTGTCGGGTGAGCCTGTTTGGCTTTGAGTTGCGCCCCTAGGATGCAAATGCTGGATTAACAGGGTTCCTGGTATCTGAAACAAGTTTTGGTAAGGCAATTTTGAGTTCCAGGTGAGGCTGAATGTGTTAAGACTTAATAGTCGGGTGAGACTATTTGGCTTTGACTTGCTCCCCTAGGCTGCAAATACTAGATTAACAGGGCTCCTGGTTTCTAAGGCTAGTTTTGGTAAAGCAGTTTTGGCAGCAACGTAAGTCAGTATGTATTAAGATTAAATTGTCGGGTGAGCCTGTTTGGCTTTGAGTTGCTCCCCTAGGCTCCACATGCCAGATTGGCGGGGCTCCTGGAATCTAAGACAAGTTTTGGTAAAACAGTTTTGACAGCTAGGTAAGGCTGTATGCTTTAAGATTAAATAGTCGGGTGAGCGTGTTTGGCTTTGACTTGCGCCCCTAGGATGCAAATGCTGGAATAACAGGGTTCCTGGTATCTAAGACAAGTGTTGGTAAATCAGTTTTGGCGGCCAGATGGGGCTATATGTTTTAAGATTTAATAGTCGGGTGAGGCTATTTGGCTTTGCCTTGCTCCCCTAGGATGCAAATGCTGGTATAACAGGGTTCCTGGTATCTAAGACAAGATGTGGTAAATCAGTTCCGGCGGCCAGATGGGGTTGTATGTTTTAATATTTAATAGTCTGGTGAGGCTATTTGGCTTTGACTTGCTCCCCTAGGCTCCACATGCCAGATTGGCGGGGCTCCTGGAATCTAAGACAAGTTTTGGTAAAACAGTTTTGACAGCTAGGTAAGGCTGTATGCTTTAAGATTAAATAGTCGGGTGAGCGTGTTTGGTTTTGACTTGCGCCCCTAGGATGCAAATGCTGGAATAACAGGTTTCCTGGTATCTAAGACAAGTTTTGGTAAAGCTGTTTTGGCAGCTACGGAAGTCTGTATGTTTTAAGATTAAATTGTCGGGTGAGCCTGTTTGGCTTTGACTTGCTCCCGTAGGCTCCACATGCCAGATTGGCTTGGCTCCTGGAATCTAAGACAAGGTTTGGTAAAACAGTTTTGACAGCTGGGCAAGACTGTATGTTTTAAGATTAAATAGTCGGTTGAGGCTGTTTGGCTTTGACTTGCGCCCCTAGGATGCAAATGCTGGATTAACAGGGTTCCTGGTGTCTGAAACAAGTTTTGGTAAGGCAATTTTGAGTTCCAGGTGAGGCTGAATGTGTTAAGACTTAATAGTCGGGTGAGACTATTTTGCTTTGACTTGCTCCCATAGGCTGCAAATGCTAGAATAACAGGGCTCCTGGTTTCTAAGGCAAGTTTTGGTACAGCAGTTTTGGCAGCTACGTAAGTCTGTATGTTTTAAGATTAAATTGTCGGGTGAGCCTGTTTGGCTTTGAGTTGCTCCCCTAGGCTCCACATGCCAGATTGGCGGGGCTCCTGGAATCTAAGACAAGTTTTGGTAAAACAGTTTTGACAGCTAGGTAAGGCTGTATGCTTTAAGATTAAATAGTCGGGTGAGCGTGTTTGGCTTTGACTTGCGCCCCTAGGATGCAAATGCTGGAATAACAGGGTTCCTGGTTTCTAAGGCAAGTTTTGGTAAAGCTGTTTTGGCAGCTACGGAAGTCTGTATGTTTTAAGATTAAATTGTCGGGTGAGCCTGTTTGGCTTTGACTTGCTCCCTTAGGCTCCACATGCCAGATTGGCTTGGCTCCTGGAATCTAAGACAAGGTTTGGTAAAACAGTTTTGACAGCTGGGCAAGACTGTATGTTTTAAGATTAAATAGTCGGTTGAGGCTGTTTGGCTTTGACTTGCGCCCCTAGGATGCAAATGCTGGATTAACAGGGTTCCTGGTATCTGAAACAAGTTTTGGTAAGGCAATTTTGAGTTCCAGGTGAGGCTGAATGTGTTAAGACTTAATAATCGGGTGAGACTATTTTGCTTTGACTTGCTCCCATAGGCTGCAAATGCTAGAATAACAGGGCTCCTGGTTTCTAAGGCAAGTTTTGGTAAAGCAGTTTTGGCAGCTATGTAAGTCTGTATGTTTTAAGATTAAATTGTCGGGTGAGCCTGTTTGGCTTTGAGTTGCTCCCCTAGGCTCCACATGCCAGATTGGCGGGGCTCCTGGAATCTAAGACAAGTTTTGGTAAAACAGTTTTGACAGCTAGGTAAGGCTGTATGCTTTAAGATTAAATAGTCGGGTGAGCGTGTTTGGCTTTGACTTGCGCCCCTAGGATACAAATGCTGGACTAACAGGGTTCCTGGTATCTAAGACAAGTTTTGGTAAATCAGTTTTGGCGGCCAAATGGGGCTATATGTTTTAAGATTTAATAGTCGGGTGAGGCTATTTGGCTTTGACTTGCTCCCCTAGGCTCCACATGCCAGATTGGCGGGGCTCCTGGAATCTAAGACAAGTTTTGGTAAAACAGTTTTGACATCTGGGCAAGACTGTATGCTTTAAGATTAAATAGTCGGGTGAGCGTTTTTGGCTTTGACTTGCGCCCCTAGGATGCAAATGATGGAATAACAGGGTTCCTGGTTTCTAAGGCAAGTTTTGGTAAAGCTGTTTTGGCAGCTATGTAAGTGTGTATGTTTTAAGATTAAGTTGTCGGGTGAGCCTGTTTGGCTTTGACTTGCTCCCCTAGGCTCCACATGCCAGATTGGCGGGGCTCCTGGAATCTAAGACCAGTTTTGGTAAAACAGTTTTGACAGCTAGGTAAGGCTGTATGCTTTACGATTAAGTAGTCGGGTGAGCGTGTTTGGCTTTGACTTGCGCCCCTAGGATGCAAATGCTGCATTAACAGGGTTCCTGGTATCTGAGACAAGTTTTGGGAAATCTGTTTTGGCGGCCAGATGGGGCTATATGTTTTAAGATTTAATAGTCGGGTGAGCCTGTTTGGCTTTGACTTGCGCCCCTAGGATGCAAATGCTGGATTAACAGGGTTCCTGGTATCTGAAACAAGTTTTGGTAAGGCAATTTTGAGTTCCAGGTGAGGCTGAATGTGTTAAGACTTAATAATCGGGTGAGACTATTTTGCTTTGACTTGCTCCCATAGGCTGCAAATGCTAGAATAACAGGGCTCCTGGTTTCTAAGGCAAGTTTTGGTAAAGCAGTTTTGGCAGCTATGTAAGTCTGTATGTTTTAAGATTAAATTGTCGGGTGAGCCTGTTTGGCTTTGAGTTGCTCCCCTAGGCTCCACATGCCAGATTGGCGGGGCTCCTGGAATCTAAGACAAGTTTTGGTAAAACAGTTTTGACAGCTAGGTAAGGCTGTATGCTTTAAGATTAAATAGTCGGGTGAGCGTGTTTGGCTTTGACTTGCGCCCCTAGGATACAAATGCTGGACTAACAGGGTTCCTGGTATCTAAGACAAGTTTTGGTAAATCAGTTTTGGCGGCCAAATGGGGCTATATGTTTTAAGATTTAATAGTCGGGTGAGGCTATTTGGCTTTGACTTGCTCCCCTAGGCTCCACATGCCAGATTGGCGGGGCTCCTGGAATCTAAGACAAGTTTTGGTAAAACAGTTTTGACATCTGGGCAAGACTGTATGCTTTAAGATTAAATAGTCGGGTGAGCGTGTTTGGCTTTGACTTGCGCCCCTAGGATGCAAATGATGGAATAACAGAGTTCCTGGTTTCTAAGGCAAGTTTTGGTAAAGCTGTTTTGGCAGCTATGTAAGTGTGTATGTTTTAAGATTAAGTTGTCGGGTGAGCCTGTTTGGCTTTGACTTGCTTCCCTAGGCTCCACATGCCAGATTGGCGGGGCTCCTGGAATCTAAGACCAGTTTTGGTAAAACAGTTTTGACAGCTAGGTAAGGCTGTATGCTTTACGATTAAGTAGTCGGGTGAGCGTGTTTGGCTTTGACTTGCGCCCCTAGGATGCAAATGCTGCATTAACAGGGTTCCTGGTATCTGAGACAAGTTTTGGGAAATCTGTTTTGGCAGCCAGATGGGGCTATATGTTTTAAGATTTAATAGTCGGGTGAGCCTGTTTGGCTTTGACTTGCGCCCCTAGGATGCAAATGCTGCATTAACAGGGTTCCTGGTATCTGAGACAAGTTTTGGTAAAGCAGCTTTGGCAACTACGTAAGTCTGTATGTTTTAAGATTAAATTGTTGGGTGAGCCTGATTGGCTTTGACTTGCTCCCCTAGGCTCCACATACCAGATTGGCTTGGCTCCTGGAATCTAAGACAAGGTTTGGTAAAACAGTTTTGACAGCTGGGCAAGACTGTATGTTTTAAGATTAAATAGTCGGTTGAGCCTGTTTGGCTTTGAGTTGCGCCCCTAGGATGCAAATGCTGGATTAACAGGGTTCCTGGTATCTGAAACAAATTTTGGTAAGGCAATTTTGAGTTCCAGGTGAGGCTGAATGTGTTAAGACTTAATAGTCGGGTGAGACTATTTTGCTTTGACTTGCTCCCCTAGGCTGCAAATGCTAGATTAACAGGGCTCCTGGTTTCTAAGGCAAGTTTTGGTAAAGCAGTTTTGGCAGCTACGTAAGTCTGTATAATTTAAGATTAAATTGTCGGGTGAGCCTGTTTGGCTTTGACTTGCTCCCCTAGGCTCCACATGCCAGATTGGCGGGGCTCCTGGAATCTTAGACAAGTTTAGGTAAAACAGTTTTGACAGCTAGGTAAGGCTGTATGCTTTAAGATTAAATAGTCGGGTGAGCCTGTTTGGCTTTGAGTTACTCCCCTAGGCTCCACATGCCAGATTGGCGGGGCTCTTGGAATCTAAGACAAGTTTTGGTAAAACAGTTTTGACAGCTATTTAAGGCTGTATGCTTTAAGATTAAATAGTCGGGTGAGCGTGTTTGGCTTTGACTTGCGCCCCTAGGATGCAAATGCTGGACTAACAGGGTTCCTGGTATCTAAGACAAGTTTTGGTAAATCAGTTTTGGCGGCCAAATGGGGCTATATGTTTTAAGATTTAATAGTCGGGTGAGGCTATTTGGCTTTGCCTTGCTCCACTAGGATGCAACTGCTGGAATAACAGGGTTCCTGGTATCTAAGACAAGTTTTGGTAAATCAGTTCCGGCGGCCAGATGGGGTTGTATGTTTTAACATTAAATAGTCGGGTGAGGCTATTTGGCTTTGACTTGCTCCCCTAGGCTCCACATGCCAGATTGGCGGGGCTCCTGGAATCTAAGACAAGTTTTGGTAAAACAGTTTTGACATCTGGGCAAGACTGTATGCTTTAAGATTAAATAGTCGGGTGAGCGTGTTTGGCTTTGACTTGCGCCCCTAGGATGCAAATGATGGAATAACAGGGTTCCTGGTTTCTAAGGCAAGTTTTGGTAAAGCTGTTTTGGCAGCTATGTAAGTCTGTATGTTTTAAAATTAAATTGTCGGGTGAGCCTGTTTGGCTTTGACTTGCTCCCCTAGGCTCCACATGCCAGATTGGCTTGGCTCCTGGAATCTAAGACCAGTTTTGGTAAAACAGTTTTGACAGCTAGGTAAGGCTGTATGCTTTACGATTAAGTAGTCGGGTGAGCGTGTTTGGCTTTGACTTGCGCCCCTAGGATGCAAATGCTGCATTAACAGGGTTCCTGGTATCTGAGACAAGTTTTGGGAAATCTGTTTTGGCGGCCAGATGGGGCTATATGTTTTAAGATTTAATAGTCGGGTGAGCCTGTTTGGCTTTGACTTGCGCCCCTAGGATGCAAATGCTGCATTAACAGGGTTCCTGGTATCTGAGACAAGTTTTGGTAAAGCAGCTTTGGCAACTACGTAAGTCTGTATGTTTTAAGATTAAATTGTTGGGTGAGCCTGATTGGCTTTGACTTGCTCCCCTTGGCTCCACATGCCAGATTGGCTTGGCTCCTGGAATCTAAAACAAGGTTTGGTAAAACAGTTTTGACAGCTGGGCAAGACTGTATGTTTTAAGATTAAATAGTCGGTTGAGCCTGTTTGGCTTTGAGTTGCGCCCCTAGGATGCAAATGCTGGATTAACAGGGTTCCTGGTATCTGAAACAAATTTTGGTAAGGCAATTTTGAGTTCCAGGTGAGGCTGAATGTGTTAAGACTTAATAGTCGGGTGAGATTATTTTGCTTTGACTTGCTCCCCTAGGCTGCAAATGCTAGATTAACAGGGCTCCTGGTTTCTAAGGCAAGTTTTGGTAAAGCAGTTTTGGCAGCTACGTAAGTCTGTATAATTTAAGATTAAATTGTCGGGTGAGCCTGTTTGGCTTTGACTTGCTCCCCTAGGCTCCACATGCCAGATTGGCGGGGCTCCTGGAATCTTAGACAAGTTTAGGTAAAACAGTTTTGACAGCTAGGTAAGGCTGTATGCTTTAAGATTAAATAGTCGGGTGAGCGTGTTTGGCTTTGACTTGCGCCCCTAGGATGCAAATGCTGGAATAACTGGGTTCCTGGTATTTAAGACAAGTTTTGGTAAATCAGTTTTGGCGTCTATGGGGCTATATGTTTTAAGATTTAATAGTCGGGTGAGCCTGTTTGGCTTTGACTTGCGCCCCTAGGATGCAAATGCTGGATAAACAGGGTTCCTGGTATCTGAAACAAGTTTTGGTAAAGCAATTTTGAGTTCCGGGTGAGGCTGAATGTGTTAAGATTTATTAGTCGGGTGAGGCTATTTGGCTTTGTCTTGCTCCCCTAGGCTGCAAATGCTAGATTAACAGGGTTCCTGGTATCTGAGACAAGTTTTGGTAAATCAGTTTTGGCGGCCAGATGGGGCTATATGTTTTAGGATTAAATAGTTTTGGTAAAGCAGCTTTGGCAACTACGTAAGTCTGTATGTTTTAAGTTTAAATTGTCGGGTGAGCCTGTTTGGCTTTGACTTGCTCCCTTAGGCTCAGCATGCCAGATTGGCTTGGCTCCTGGAATCTAAGACAAGGTTTGGTAAAACAGTTTTGACAGCTGGGCAAGACTGTATGTTTTAAGATTAAATAGTTGGAAGAGCGTGTTTGGCTTTGACTTGCGCCCCTAGGATGCAAATGCTGGAATAACAGGGTTTCTGGTATCTAAGACAAGTTTTGGTAAATCAGTTTTGGCGGCCAGATGGGGCTATATGTTTTTAAATTTAATAGTCGGGTGAGAATATTTGTCTTTGTCTTGCTCCCCTAGGCTGCAAATGCTAGATTAACAGGGTTCCTGGTAACTGGGATAAGTTTTGGTAAAACAGTTTTGGCGGCAAGATGGGGCTATATGTTTTAGGATTAAATAGTCAGATAAGCCTGTTTGGCTTTGACTTGCTCCACTAGGCTGCACATGCCAGATTGGCGGTGCTCCTGGAATCTAAGACAAGTTTTGGTAAAACAGTTTTGACAGCTAGGTAAGGCTGTATGCTTTAAGATTAAATAGTCGGGTGAGCGTGTTTGGCTTTGACTTGCGCCCCTAGGATGAAAATGCTGGAATAACAGGGTTCCTGGTATCTGAGACAAGTTTTGGTAAAGCAGCTTTGGCAACTACGTAAGTCTGTATGTTTTAAGATTAAATTGTCGGGTGAGCCTGTTTGGCTTTGACTTGCTCCCTTAGGCTCCACATGCCAGATTGGCTTGGCTCCTGGAATCTAAGACAAGGTTTGGTAAAACAGTTTTGACAGCTGGGAAAGACTGTATGTTTTAAGATTAAATAGTCGGTCTAGCCTGTTTGGCTTTGAGTTGCGCCCCTAGGATGCAAATGCTGGATTAACAGGGTTCCTGGTATCTGAAACAAGTTTTGGTAAGGCAATTTTGAGTACCAGGTGAGGCTGAATGTGTTAAGACTTAATAGTCGGGTGAGATTATTTTGCTTTGACTTGCTCCCATAGGCTGCAAATGCTAGAATAACAGGGCTCCTGGTTTCTAAGGCAAGTTTTGGTAAAGCAGTTTTGGCAGCTACGTAAGTCTGTATGTTTTAAGATTAAATTGTCAGGTGAGCCTGTTTGGCTTTGACCTTACCCTAGGCTCCACATGCCAGATTGGCGGGGCTCCTGGAATCTAAGACAAGTTTTGGTAAAACAGTTTTGACAGCTAGGTAAGGTTGTATGCTTCAAGATTAAATAGTCGGAAGAGCGAGTTCGGCTTTGACTTGCGCCCCTAGGATGCAAATGCTGGAATAACAGGGTTTCTGGTATCTAAGACAAGTTTTGGTAAATCAGTTTTGGCGGCCAGATGGGGCTATATGTTTTAAGATTTAATAGTCGGGTGAGCCTGTTTGGCTTTGACTTGCGCCCCTAGGATGCAAATGCTGGATAACCAGGGTTCCTGGAATCTGAGACAAGTTTTAATAAGGCAATTCTGAGTTCCAGGTGAGGCTGAATGTGTTCAGACTTAATAGTCGGATGAGATTATTTTGCTTTGACTGGCTCCCCTAGGCTGCAAATGCTAGATTAACAGGGCTCCTGGTTTCTAAGGCAAGTTTTGGTAAAGCAGTTTTGGCAGCCAGATGGGGCTGTATGTTTTAAGATTAAATTCTCGGGTGAGCCTGTTTGGTTTTGACTTGCTCCCCTAGGCTCCACATGCCAGATTGACGGGGCTCCTGGAATCTAAGACAAGGTTTGGTAAAACAGTTTTGGCAGCTGGGCAAGACTGTATGTTTTAAGATTAAATAGTCATTTGAGCCTATTTGGCCTTGACTTGCGCCCCTAGGATGCAAATGCTGGATTAACAGGGTTCCTGGTATCTGAAACAAGTTTTGGTATGGCAATTTTGAGTTCCAGGTGAGGCTGAATGTTTTATGTTTCGTGTGAGACTATTTGGCTTTGACTTTCTCCCCTAGGCTCCACATGCCAGATTGGCGGGGCTCTTGGAATCTTAAAAAGGTTTTGGTAAAACAGTTTTAACAGCTACGTAAGTCTGTATGTTTTAAGTTTAAATAGTCGGGTGAGTCTGTTTGACTTTGACTTGCTCCCCTAGGATGCAAATGCTGGATTAACAGGGTTCCTGATATCTGAGACAAGTTTTGGGAAATTAGTTTTGGCGGCCAGATGAATCTATATGTTTTAGGATTAAATAGTCAGATGAGCCTGTTTGGCTTTGACTTGCGCCCCTAGGATGCAAATGCTGGATAACCAGGGTTCCTGGTATCTGAAACAAGTTTTGGTAAGGCAATTTTGAGTACCAGGTGAGGCTGAATGTGTTAAGACTTAATAATCGGGTGAGACTATTTTGCTTTGACTTGCTCCCATAGGCTGCAAATGCTAGATTAACAGGGCTCCTGGTTTCTAAGGCAAGTTTTGGTAAAGCAGTTTTGGCAGTTTGGTGGGGCTCCTGGAATCTAAAAGAGGTTTTGGTAAAACAGTTTTAACGGCTACGTAAGTCTGTATGTTTTTGGATTAAATAGTCAGATGAGCCTGTTTGGCTTTGACTTGCTCCACTAGGCTGCACATGCCAGATTGGCGGTGCTCCTGGAATCTAAGACAAGTTTTGGTAAAACAGTTTTGACAGCTAGGTAAGGCTGTATGCTTTAAGATTAAATAGTCGGGTGAGCGTGTTTGGCTTTGACTTGCGCCCCTAGGATGAAAATGCTGGAATAACAGGGTTCCTGGCATCTAAGACAATTTTTGGTAAATCATTTTTGGCGGCCAGATGGGGCTATATGTTTTAAGATTTAATAGTCGGGAGAGCCTGTTTGGCTTTGACTTGCGCCCCTAGGATGCAAATGCTGCATTAACAGGGTTCCTGGTATCTGAGACAAGTTTTGGTAAAGCAATTTTGAGTTCCGGGTGAGGCTGAATGTGTTAAGATTTATTAGTCGGGTGAGGCTATTTGGCTTTGTCTTGCTCCCCTAGGCTGCAAATGCTAGATTAACAGGGTTCCTGGTATCTGAGACAAGTTTTGGTAAATCAGTTTTGGCGGCCAGATGGGGCTATATGTTTTAGGATTAAATAGTTTTGGTAAAGCAGCTTTGGCAACTACGTAAGTCTGTATGTTTTAAGTTTAAATTGTCGGGTGAGCCTGTTTGGCTTTGACTTGCTCCCTTAGGCTCAGCATGCCAGATTGGCTTGGCTCCTGGAATCTAAGACAAGGTTTGGTGAAACAGTTTTGACAGCTGGGCAAGACTGTATGTTTTAAGATTAAATAGTTGGAAGAGCGTGTTTGGCTTTGACTTGCGCCCCTAGGATGCAAATGCTGGAATAACAGGGTTTCTGGTATCTAAGACAAGTTTTGGTAAATCAGTTTTGGCGGCCAGATGGGGCTATATGTTTTTAAATTTAATAGTCGGGTGAGAATATTTGTCTTTGTCTTGCTCCCCTAGGCTGCAAATGCTAGATTAACAGGGTTCCTGGTAACTGAGATAAGTTTTGGTAAAACAGTTTTGGCGGCAAGATGGGGCTATATGTTTTAGGATTAAATAGTCAGATAAGCCTGTTTGGCTTTGACTTGCTCCAATAGGCTGCACATGCCAGATTGGCGGTGCTCCTGGAATCTAAGACAAGTTTTGGTAAAACAGTTTTGACAGCTAGGTAAGGCTGTATGCTTTAAGATTAAATAGTCGGGTGAGCGTGTTTGGCTTTGACTTGCGCCCCTAGGATGAAAATGCTGGAATAACAGGGTTCCTGGTATCTGAGACAAGTTTTGGTAAAGCAGCTTTGGCAACTACGTAAGTCTGTATGTTTTAAGATTAAATTGTCGGGTGAGCCTGTTTGGCTTTGACTTGCTCCCTTAGGCTCCACATGCCAGATTGGCTTGGCTCCTGGAATCTAAGACAAGGTTTGGTAAAACAGTTTTGACAGCTGGGCAAGACTGTATGTTTTAAGATTAAATAGTCGGTCTAGCCTGTTTGGCTTTGAGTTGCGCCCCTAGGATGCAAATGCTGGATTAACAGGGTTCCTGGTATCTGAAACAAGTTTTGGTAAGGCAATTTTGAGTACCAGGTGAGGCTGAATGTGTTAAGACTTAATAGTCGGGTGAGATTATTTTGCTTTGACTTGCTCCCATAGGCTGCAAATGCTAGAATAACAGGGCTCCTGGTTTCTAAGGCAAGTTTTGGTAAAGCAGTTTTGGCAGCTACGTAAGTCTGTATGTTTTAAGATTAAATTGTCAGGTGAGCCTGTTTGGCTTTGACCTTACCCTAGGCTCCACATGCCAGATTGGCGGGGCTCCTGGAATCTAAGACAAGTTTTGGTAAAACAGTTTTGACAGCTAGGTAAGGTTGTATGCTTTAAGATTAAATAGTCGGAAGAGCGAGTTCGGCTTTGACTTGCGCCCCTAGGATGCAAATGCTGGAATAACAGGGTTTCTGGTATCTAAGACAAGTTTTGGTAAATCAGTTTTGGCGGCCAGATGGGGCTATATGTTTTAAGATTTAATAGTCGGGTGAGCCTGTTTGGCTTTGACTTGCGCCCCTAGGATGCAAATGCTGGATAACCAGGGTTCCTGGAATCTGAGACAAGTTTTAATAAGGCAATTCTGAGTTCCAGGTGAGGCTGAATGTGTTCAGACTTAATAGTCGGATGAGATTATTTTGCTTTGACTTGCTCCCCTAGGCTGCAAATGCTAGATTAACAGGGCTCCTGGTTTCTAAGGCAAGTTTTGGTAAAGCAGTTTTGGCAGCCAGATGGGGCTGTATGTTTTAAGATTAAATTCTCGGGTGAGCCTGTTTGGTTTTGACTTGCTCCCCTAGGCTCCACATGCCAGATTGACGGGGCTCCTGGAATCTAAGACAAGGTTTGGTAAAACAGTTTTGGCAGCTGGGCAAGACTGTATGTTTTAAGATTAAATAGTCGGTTGAGCCTATTTGGCCTTGACTTGCGCCCCTAGGATGCAAATGCTGGATTAACAGGGTTCCTGGTATCTGAAACAAGTTTTGGTATGGCAATTTTGAGTTCCAGGTGAGGCTGAATGTTTTATGTTTCGTGTGAGACTATTTGGCTTTGACTTTCTCCCCTAGGCTCCACATGCCAGATTGGCGGGGCTCTTGGAATCTTAAAAAGGTTTTGGTAAAACAGTTTTAACAGCTACGTAAGTCTGTATGTTTTAAGTTTAAATAGTCGGGTGAGTCTGTTTGACTTTGACTTGCTCCCCTAGGATGCAAATGCTGGATTAACAGGGTTCCTGATATCTGAGACAAGTTTTGGGAAATTAGTTTTGGCGGCCAGATGAATCTATATGTTTTAGGATTAAATAGTCAGATGAGCCTGTTTGGCTTTGACTTGCGCCCCTAGGATGCAAATGCTGGATAACCAGGGTTCCTGGTATCTGAAACAAGTTTTGGTAAGGCAATTTTGAGTACCAGGTGAGGCTGAATGTGTTAAGACTTAATAATCGGGTGAGACTATTTTGCTTTGAATTGCTCCCATAGGCTGCAAATGCTAGATTAACAGGGCTCCTGGTTTCTAAGGCAAGTTTTGGTAAAGCAGTTTTGGCAGTTTGGTGGGGCTCCTGGAATCTAAAAGAGGTTTTGGTAAAACAGTTTTAACGGCTACGTAAGTCTGTATGTTTTTGGATTAAATAGTCAGATGAGCCTGTTTGGCTTTGACTTGCTCCACTAGGCTGCACATGCCAGATTGGCGGTGCTCCTGGAATCTAAGACAAGTTTTGGTAAAACAGTTTTGACAGCTAGGTAAGGCTGTATGCTTTAAGATTAAATAGTCGGGTGAGCGTGTTTGGCTTTGACTTGCGCCCCTAGGATGAAAATGCTGGAATAACAGGGTTCCTGGCATCTAAGACAAGTTTTGGTAAATCATTTTTGGCGGCCAGATGGGGCTATATGTTTTAAGATTTAATAGTCGGGAGAGCCTGTTTGGCTTTGACTTGCGCCCCTAGGATGCAAATGCTGCATTAACAGGGTTCCTGGTATCTGAGACAAGTTTTGGTAAAGCAATTTTGAGTTCCGGGTGAGGCTGAATGTGTTAAGATTTATTAGTCGGGTGAGGCTATTTGGCTTTGTCTTGCTCCCCTAGGCTGCAAATGCTAGATTAACAGGGTTCCTGGTATCTGAGACAAGTTTTGGTAAATCAGTTTTGGCGGCCAGATGGGGCTATATGTTTTAGGATTAAATAGTTTTGGTAAAGCAGCTTTGGCAACTACGTAAGTCTGTATGTTTTAAGTTTAAATTGTCGGGTGAGCCTGTTTGGCTTTGACTTGCTCCCTTAGGCTCAGCATGCCAGATTGGCTTGGCTCCTGGAATCTAAGACAAGGTTTGGTAAAACAGTTTTGACAGCTGGGCAAGACTGTATGTTTTAAGATTAAATAGTTGGAAGAGCGTGTTTGGCTTTGACTTGCGCCCCTAGGATGCAAATGCTGGAATAACAGGGTTTCTGGTATCTAAGACAAGTTTTGGTAAATCAGTTTTGGCGGCCAGATGGGGCTATATGTTTTTAAATTTAATAGTCGGGTGAGAATATTTGTCTTTGTCTTGCTCCCCTAGGCTGCAAATGCTAGATTAACAGGGTTCCTGGTAACTGAGATAAGTTTTGGTAAAACAGTTTTGGCGGCAAGATGGGGCTATATGTTTTAGGATTAAATAGTCAGATAAGCCTGTTTGGCTTTGACTTGCTCCACTAGGCTGCACATGCCAGATTGGCGGTGCTCCTGGAATCTAAGACAAGTTTTGGTAAAACAGTTTTGACAGCTAGGTAAGGCTGTATGCTTTAAGATTAAATAGTCGGGTGAGCGTGTTTGGCTTTGACTTGCGCCCCTAGGATGAAAATGCTGGAATAACAGGGTTCCTGGTATCTGAGACAAGTTTTGGTAAAGCAGCTTTGGCAACTACGTAAGTCTGTATGTTTTAAGATTAAATTGTCGGGTGAGCCTGTTTGGCTTTGACTTGCTCCCTTAGGCTCCACATGCCAGATTGGCTTGGCTCCTGGAATCTAAGACAAGGTTTGGTAAAACAGTTTTGACAGCTGGGCAAGACTGTATGTTTTAAGATTAAATAGTCGGTCTAGCCTGTTTGGCTTTGAGTTGCGCCCCTAGGATGCAAATGCTGGATTAACAGGGTTCCTGGTATCTGAAACAAGTTTTGGTAAGGCAATTTTGAGTACCAGGTGAGGCTGAATGTGTTAAGACTTAATAGTCGGGTGAGATTATTTTGCTTTGACTTGCTCCCATAGGCTGCAAATGCTAGAATAACAGGGCTCCTGGTTTCTAAGGCAAGTTTTGGTAAAGCAGTTTTGGCAGCTACGTAAGTCTGTATGTTTTAAGATTAAATTGTCAGGTGAGCCTGTTTGGCTTTGACCTTACCCTAGGCTCCACATGCCAGATTGGCGGGGCTCCTGGAATCTAAGACAAGTTTTGGTAAAACAGTTTTGACAGCTAGGTAAGGTTGTATGCTTTAAGATTAAATAGTCGGAAGAGCGAGTTCGGCTTTGACTTGCGCCCCTAGGATGCAAATGCTGGAATAACAGGGTTTCTGGTATCTAAGACAAGTTTTGGTAAATCAGTTTTGGCGGCCAGATGGGGCTATATGTTTTAAGATTTAATAGTCGGGTGAGCCTGTTTGGCTTTGACTTGCGCCCCTAGGATGCAAATGCTGGATAACCAGGGTTCCTGGAATCTGAGACAAGTTTTAATAAGGCAATCCTGAGTTCCAGGTGAGGCTGAATGTGTTCAGACTTAATAGTCGGATGAGATTATTTTGCTTTGACTTGCTCCCCTAGGCTGCAAATGCTAGATTAACAGGGCTCCTGGTTTCTAAGGCAAGTTTTGGTAAAGCAGTTTTGGCAGCCAGATGGGGCTGTATGTTTTAAGATTAAATTCTCGGGTGAGCCTGTTTGGTTTTGACTTGCTCCCCTAGGCTCCACATGCCAGATTGACGGGGCTCCTGGAATCTAAGACAAGGTTTGGTAAAACAGTTTTGGCAGCTGGGCAAGACTGTATGTTTTAAGATTAAATAGTCGGTTGAGCCTATTTGGCCTTGACTTGCGCCCCTAGGATGCAAATGCTGGATTAACAGGGTTCCTGGTATCTGAAACAAGTTTTGGTATGGCAATTTTGAGTTCCAGGTGAGGCTGAATGTTTTATGTTTCGTGTGAGACTATTTGGCTTTGACTTTCTCCCCTAGGCTCCACATGCCAGATTGGCGGGGCTCTTGGAATCTTAAAAAGGTTTTGGTAAAACAGTTTTAACAGCTACGTAAGTCTGTATGTTTTAAGTTTAAATAGTCGGGTGAGTCTGTTTGACTTTGACTTGCTCCCCTAGGATGCAAATGCTGGATTAACAGGGTTCCTGATATCTGAGACAAGTTTTGGGAAATTAGTTTTGGCGGCCAGATGAATCTATATGTTTTAGGATTAAATAGTCAGATGAGCCTGTTTGGCTTTGACTTGCGCCCCTAGGATGCAAATGCTGGATAACCAGGGTTCCTGGTATCTGAAACAAGTTTTGGTAAGGCAATTTTGAGTACCAGGTGAGGCTGAATGTGTTAAGACTTAATAATCGGGTGAGACTATTTTGCTTTGACTTGCTCCCATAGGCTGCAAATGCTAGATTAACAGGGCTCCTGGTTTCTAAGGCAAGTTTTGGTAAAGCAGTTTTGGCAGTTTGGTGGGGCTCCTGGAATCTAAAAGAGGTTTTGGTAAAACAGTTTTAACGGCTACGTAAGTCTGTATGTTTTTGGATTAAATAGACAGATGAGCCTGTTTGGCTTTGACTTGCTCCACTAGGCTGCACATGCCAGATTGGCGGTGCTCCTGGAATCTAAGACAAGTTTTGGTAATACAGTTTTGACAGCTAGGTAAGGCTGTATGCTTTAAGATTAAATAGTCGGGTGAGCGTGTTTGGCTTTGACTTGCGCCCCTAGGATGAAAATGCTGGAATAACAGGGTTCCTGGCATCTAAGACAAGTTTTGGTAAATCATTTTTGGCGGCCAGATGGGGCTATATGTTTTAAGATTTAATAGTCGGGAGAGCCTGTTTGGCTTTGACTTGCGCCCCTAGGATGCAAATGCTGCATTAACAGGGTTCCTGGTATCTGAGACAAGTTTTGGTAAAGCAGTTTTGGCAACTACGTAAGTGTGTATGTTTTAAGATTAAATTGTCGGGTGAGCCTGTTTGGCTTTGACTTGCTCCCTTAGGCTCCGCATGCCAGATTGGCTTGGCTCCTGGAATCTAAGACAAGGTTTGGTAAAACAGTTTGGACAGCTGGGCAAGACTGTATGTTTTAAGATTAAATAGTCGGTCTAGCCTGTTTGGCTTTGAGTTGCGCCCCTAGGATGCAAATGCTGGATTAACAGGGTTCCTGGTATCTGAAACAAGTTTTGGTAAGGCAATTTTGAGTTCCAGGTGAGGCTGAATGTGTTAAGACTTAATAGTCGGGTGAGATTATTTTGCTTTGACTTGCTCCCATAGGCTGCAAATGCTAGATTAACAGGGCTCCTGGTTTCTAAGGCAAGTTTTGGTAAAGCAGTTTTGGCAGCTACGTAAGTCTGTATGTTTAAAGATTAAATTGTCAGGTGAGCCTGTTTGGCTTTGACTTGCTCCCCTAGGCTCCACATGCCAGATTGGCGGGGCTCCTGGAATCTAAGACAAGTTTTGGTAAAACAGTTTTGACAGCTAAGTAAGGTTGTATGCTTTAAGATTAAATAGTCAGAAGAGCGTGTTTGGCTTTGACTTGCGCCCCTAGGATGCAAATGCTGGAATAACAGGGTTTCTGGTATCTAAGACAAGTTTTGGTAAATCAGTTTTGGCGGCCAGATGGGGCTAAATGTTTTAAGATTTAATAGTCGGGTGAGCCTGTTTGGCTTTGGCTTGCGCCCCTAGGATGCAAATGCTGGATAACCAGGGTTCCTGGAATCTGAGACAAGTTTTGGTAAGGCAATTCTGAGTTCCAGGTGAGGCTGAATGTGTTCAGACTTAATAGTCGGATGAGATTATTTTGCTTTGACTTGCTCCCCTAGGCTGCAAATGCTAGATTAACAGGGCTCCTGGTTTCTAAGGCAAGTTTTGGTAATGCAGTTTTGGCAGCCAGATGGGGCTGTATGTTTTAAGATTAAATTCTCGGGTGAGCCTGTTTGGTTTTGACTTGCTCCCCTAGGCTCCACATGCCAGATTGGCGGGGCTCCTGGAATCTAAGACAAGGTTTGGTAAAACAGTTTTGGCAGCTGGGCAAGACTGTATGTTTTAAGATTAAATAGTCGGTTGAGCCCATTTGGCCTTGACTTGCGCCCCTAGAATGCAAATGCTGGATTAACAGGGTTCCTGGTATCTGAAACAAGTTTTGGTATGGCGATTTTGAGTTCCAGGTGAGGCTTTAAGATTAAATAGTCAGAAGAGCGTGTTTGGCTTTGACTTGCGCCCCTAGGATGCAAATGCTGGAATAACAGGGTTTCTGGTATCTAAGACAAGTTTTGGTAAATCAGTTTTGGCGGCCAGATGGGGCTAAATGTTTTAAGATTTAATAGTCGGGTGAGCCTGTTTGGCTTTGACTTGCTCCCTTAGGCTCCGCATGCCAGATTGGCTTGGCTCCTGGAATCTAAGACAAGGTTTGGTAAAACAGTTTTGACAGCTGGGCAAGACTGTATGTTTTAAGATTAAATAGTCGGTCTAGCCTGTTTGGCTTTGAGTTGCGCCCCTAGGATGCAAATGCTGGATTAACAGGGTTCCTGGTATCTGAAACAAGTTTTGGTAAGGCAATTTTGAGTTCCAGGTGAGGCTGAATGTGTTCAGACTTAATAGTCGGATGAGATTATTTTGCTTTGACTTGCTCCCCTAGGCTGCAAATGCTAGATTAACAGGGCTCCTGGTTTCTAAGGCAAGTTTTGGTAAAGCAGTTTTGGCAGCCAGATGGGGCTGTATGTTTTAAGATTAAATTCTCGGGTGAGCCTGTTTGGTTTTGACTTCCTCCCCTAGGCTCCACATGCCAGATTTGCGGGGCTCCTGGAATCTAAGACAAGGTTTGGTAAAACAGTTTTGGCAGCTGGGCAAGACTGTATGTTTTAAGATTAAATAGTCGGTTGAGCCTATTTGTCCTTGACTTGCGCCCCTAGAATGCAAATGCTGGATTAACAGGGTTCCTGGTATCTGAAACAAGTTTTGGTATGGCGATTTTGAGTTCCAGGTGAGGCTGAATGTTTTATGTTTCGTGTGAGACTATTTGGCTTTGACTTTCTCCCCTAGGCGGCACATGCCAGATTGGCGGGGCTCCTGGAATCTAAAAAAGGTTTTGGTAAAACAGTTTTAACAGCTACGTAAGTCTGTATGTTTTAAGTTTAAATAGTCGGGTGAGTCTGTTTGACTTTGACTTGCTCCCCTAGGATGCAAATGCTGGATTAACAGGGTTCCTGATATCTGAGACAAGTTTTGGTAAATCAGTTTTGGCGGCTAGATGGGGCTATATGCTTTAAAATTTAATAGTCGGGTGAGAATACTTGGCTTTGCCTTGCTCCCCTAGGCTGCAAATGCTAGATTAACAGGGTTTCTGGTAACTGAGATAAGTTTTGGTAAATCAGTTTTGGCGGCAAGATGGGGCTATATGTTTTAGGATTAAATAGTCAGATGAGCCTGATTGGTACGTAAGTCTGTATGTTTTAAGATTAAATTGTCGGGTGAGCCTGTTTGGCTTTGACTTGCTCCCTTAGGCTCCACATGCCAGATTGGCTTGGCTCCTGGAATCTAAGACAAGGTTTGGTAAAACAGTTTTGACAGCTGGGCAAGACTGTATGTTTTAAGATTAAATAGTCGGTCTAGCCTGTTTGGCTTTGAGTTGCGCCCCTAGGATGCAAATGCTGGATTAACAGGGTTCCTGGTATCTGAAACAAGTTTTGGTAAGGCAATTTTGAGTACCAGGTGAGGCTGAATGTGTTAAGACTTAATAGTCGGGTGAGACTATTTTGCTTTGACTTGCTCCCATAGACTGCAAATGCTAGATTAACAGGGCTCCTGGTTTCTAAGGCAAGTTTTGGTAAAGCAGTTTTGGCAGTTTGGCGGGGCTCCTGGAATCCAAAAAAGGTTTTGGTAAAACAGTTTTAACGGCTACGTAAGTCTGTATGTTTTTGGATTAAATAGTCAGATGAGCCTGTTTGGCTTTGACTTGCTCCACTAGGCTGCACATGCCAGTTTGGCGGTGCTCCTGGAATCTAAGACAAGTTTTGGTAAAACAGTTTTGACAGCTAGGTAAGGCTGTATGCTTTAAGATTAAATAGTCGGGTGAGCGTGTTTGGCTTTGACTTGCGCCCCTAGGATGAAAATGCTGGAATAACAGGGTTCCTGGCATCTAAGACAAGTTTTGGTAAATCATTTTTGGCGGCCAGATGGGGCTATCTGTTTTAAGATTTAATAGTCGGGAGAGCCTGTTTGGCTTTGACTTGCGCCCCTAGGATGCAAATGCTGCATTAAAAGGGTTCCTGGTATCTGAGACAAGTTTTGGTAAAGCAGCTTTGGCAACTACGTAAGTCTGTATGTTTTAAGATTAAATTGTCGGGTGAGCCTGTTTGGCTTTGACTTGCTCCCTTAGGCTCCGCATGCCAGATTGGCTTGGCTCCTGGAATCTAAGACAAGGTTTGGTAAAACAGTTTTGACAGCTGGGCAAGACTGTATGTTTTAAGATTAAATAGTCGGTCTAGCCTGTTTGGCTTTGAGTTGCGCCCCTAGGATGCAAATGCTGGATTAACAGGGTTCCTGGTATCTGAAACAAGTTTTGGTAAGGCAATTTTGAGTTCCAGGTGAGGCTGAATGTGTTCAGACTTAATAGTCGGATGAGATTATTTTGCTTTGACTTGCTCCCCTAGGCTGCAAATGCTAGATTAACAGGGCTCCTGGTTTCTAAGGCAAGTTTTGGTAAAGCAGTTTTGGCAGCCAGATGGAGCTGTATGTTTTAAGATTAAATTCTCGGGTGAGCCTGTTTGGTTTTGACTTCCTCCCCTAGGCTCCACATGCCAGATTGGCGGGGCTCCTGGAATCTAAGACAAGGTTTGGTAAAACAGTTTTGGCAGCTGGGCAAGACTGTATGTTTTAAGATTAAATAGTCGGTTGAGCCCATTTGGCCTTGACTTGCGCCCCTAGAATGCAAATGCTGGATTAACAGGGTTCCTGGTATCTGAAACAAGTTTTGGTATGGCGATTTTGAGTTCCAGGTGAGGCTGAATGTTTTATGTTTCGTGTGAGACTATTTGGCTTTGACTTTCTCCCCTAGGCGGCACATGCCAGATTGGCGGGGCTCCTGAAATCTAAAAAAGGTTTTGGTAAAACAGTTTTAACAGCTACGTAAGTCTGTATGTTTTAAGTTTAAATAGTCGGGTGAGTCTGTTTGACTTTGACTTGCTCCCCTAGGATGCAAATGCTGGATTAACAGGGTTCCTGATATCTGAGACAAGTTTTGGTAAATCAGTTTTGGCGGCTAGATGGGGCTATATGCTTTAAAATTTAATAGTCGGGTGAGAATACTTGGCTTTGCCTTGCTCCCCTAGGCTGCAAATGCTAGATTAACAGGGTTCCTGGTAACTGAGATAAGTTTTGGTAAATCAGTTTTGGCGGCAAGATGGGGCTATATGTTTTAGGAGTAAATAGTCAGATGAGCCTGTTTGGTACGTAAGTCTGTATGTTTTAAGATTAAATTGTCGGGTGAGCCTGTTTGGCTTTGACTTGCTCCCTTAGGCTCCACATGCCAGATTGGCTTGGCTACTGGAATCTAAGACAAGGTTTGGTAAAACAGTTTTGACAGCTGGGCAAGACTGTATGTTTTAGCATTAAATAGTCGGTCTAGCCTGTTTGGCTTTGAGTTGCGCCCCTAGGATGCTAATGCTGGATAACCAGGGTTCCTGGAATCTGAGACAAGTTTTGGTAAGGCAATTCTGAGTTCCAGGTGAGGCTGAATGTGTTCAGACTTAATAGTCGGATGAGATTATTTTGCTTTGACTTGCTACCCTAGGCTGCAAATGCTAGATTAACAGGGCTCCTGGTTTCTAAGGCAAGTTTTGGTAAAGCAGTTTTGGCAGCCAGATGGGGCTGTATGTTTTAAGATTAAATTCTCGGGTGAGCCTGTTTGGTTTTGACTTCCTCCCCTAGGCTCCACATGCCAGATTGGCGGGGCTCCTGGAATCTAAGACAAGGTTTGGTAAAACAGTTTTGGCAGCTGGGCAAGACTGTATGTTTTAAGATTAAATAGTCGGTTGAGCCTATTTGGCCTTGACTTGCGCCCCTAGAATGCAAATGCTGGATTAACAGGGTTCCTGGTATCTGAAACAAGTTTTGGTATGGCAATTTTGAGTTCCAGGTGAGGCTGAATGTTTTATGTTTCGTGTGAGACTATTTGGCTTTGACTTTCTCCCCTGGGCGGCACATGCCAGATTGGCGGGGCTCCTGGAATCTAAAAAAGGTTTTGGTAAAACAGTTTTAACAGCTACGTAAGTCTGTATATTTTAAGTTTAAATAGTCGGGTGAGTCTGTTTGACTTTGACTTGCTCCCCTAGGATGCAAATGCTGGATTAACAGGGTTCCTGATATCTGAGACAAGTTTTGGTAAATCAGTTTTGGCGGCTAGATGGGGCTATATGTTTTAAAATTTAATAGTCGGGTGAGAATATTTGGCTTTGACTTGCTCCCCTAGGCTGCAAATGCTAGATTAACAGGGCTCCTGGTTTCTAAGGCAAGTTTTGGTAAATCAGTTTTGGCGGCCAGATGGGGCTATATGTTTTAAGATTTAATAGTCGGGTGAGCCTGTTTGGCTTTGACTTGCGCCCCTAGGATGCAAATGCTGGATAACCAGGGTTCCTGGAATCTGAGACAAGTTTTGGTAAGGCAATTCTGAGTTCCAGGTGAGGCTGAATGTGTTCAGACTTAATAGTCGGATGAGATTATTTTGCTTTGACTTGCTACCCTAGGCTGCAAATGCTAGATTAACAGGGCTCCTGGTTTCTAAGGCAAGTTTTGGTAAAGCAGTTTTGGCAGCCAGATGGGGCTGTATGTTTTAAGATTAAATTCTCGGGTGAGCCTGTTTGGTTTTGACTTCCTCCCCTAGGCTCCACATGCCAGATTGGCGGGGCTCCTGGAATCTAAGACAAGGTTTGGTAAAACAGTTTTGGCAGCTGGGCAAGACTGTATGTTTTAAGATTAAATAGTCGGTTGAGCCTATTTGGCCTTGACTT
The DNA here is from genome assembly GCA_037075305.1 of Drosophila kanekoi. Classification (NCBI taxonomy): domain Eukaryota; kingdom Metazoa; phylum Arthropoda; class Insecta; order Diptera; family Drosophilidae; genus Drosophila; species Drosophila kanekoi. Next base: position 139,730 of record JBAMCE010000649.1, on the reverse strand, counting down.
GCGCCCCTAGAATGCAAATGCTGGATTAACAGGGTTCCTGGTATCTGAAACAAGTTTTGGTATGGCAATTTTGAGTTCCAGGTGAGGCTGAATGTTTTATGTTTCGTGTGAGACTATTTGGCTTTGACTTTCTCCCCTGGGCGGCACATGCCAGATTGGCGGGGCTCCTGGAATCTAAAAAAGGTTTTGGTAAAACAGTTTTAACAGCTACGTAAGTCTGTATATTTTAAGTTTAAATAGTCGGGTGAGTCTGTTTGACTTTGACTTACGCCCCTAGGATGCAAATGCTGGATTAACAGGGTTCCTGATATCTGAGACAAGTTTTGGTAAATCAGTTTTGGCGGCTAGATGGGGCTATATGTTTTAAAATTTAATAGTCGGGTGAGAATATTTGGCTTTGTCTTGCTCCCCTAGGCTGCAAATGCTAGATTAACAGGGTTCCTGGTAGCTGAGATAAGTTTTGGTAAATCAGTTTTGGCGGCAAGATGGGGCTATATGTTTTAGGATTAAATAGTCAGATGAGCCTGTATGGTACGTAAGTCTGTATGTTTGAGGATTAAGTTGTCGGGTGAGCCTGTTTGGCTTTGACTTGCTCCCTTAGGCTCCACATGCCAGATTGGCTTGGCTCCTGGAATCTAAGACAAGGTTTGGTAAAACAGTTTTGACAGCTGGGCAAGACTGTATGTTTTAAGATTAAATAGTCAGTTGAGCCTGTTTGGCTTTGAGTTGCGCCCCTAGGATGCAAATGCTGGATTAACAGGGTTCCTGGTATCTGAGACAAGTTTTGGCAAAGCAGCTTTGGCAACTACGTAAGTCTGTATGTTTTAAGATTAAATTGTCGGGTGAGCCTGTTTGGCTTTGACTTGCTCCCTTAGGCTCCGCATGCCAGATTGGCTTGGCTCCTGGAATGTAAGACAAGGTTTGGTAAAACAGTTTTGACAGCTGGGTAAGACTGTATGTTTTAAGATTAAATAGTCGGGTGAGCCTGGTTGGCTTTGAGTTGCGCCCCTAGGATGCAAATGCTGGAATAACAGGGTTCCTGGCATCTAAGACAAGTTTTGGTAAATCATTTTTGGCGGCCAGATGGGGCTATATGTTTTAAGATTTAATAGTCGGGAGAGCCTGTTTGGCTTTGACTTGCGCCCCTAGGATGCAAATGCTGCATTAACAGGGTTCCTGGTATCTGAGACAAGTTTCGGTAAGGCAGCTTTGGCAACTACGTAAGTCTGTATGTTTAAAGATTAAATTGTCGGGTGAGCCTGTTTGGCTTTGACTTGCTCCCTTAGGCTCCACATGCCAGATTGGCTTGGCTCCTGGAATCTTAGACAAGGTTTGGTAAAACAGTTTTGACAGCAGGGCAGGACTGTATGTTTTAAGATTAAATAGTCGGTTGAGCCTGTTTGGCTTTGAGTTGCGCCCCTAGGATGCAAATGCTGGATTAACAGGGTTCCTGGTATCTGAAACAAGTTTTGGTAAGACAATTTTGAGTACCAGGTGAGGCTGAATGTGTTAAGACTTAATAGTTGGGTGAGACTATTTTGCTTTGACTTGCTCCACTAGGCTGCACATGCCAGATTGGCGGTGCTCCTGGAATCTAAGACAAGTTTTGGTAAAACAGATTTGACAGCTAGGTAAGGCTGTATGCTTTAAGATTAAATAGTCGGGTGAGCGTGTTTGGCTTTGACTTGCGCCCCTAGGATGAAAATGCTAGATTAACAGGGTTCCTGGCATCTAAGACAAGTTTTGGTAAATCATTTTTGGCGGCCAGATGGGGCTATTTGTTTTAAGATTTAATAGTCGGGAGAGCCTGTTTGGCTTTGACTTGCGCCCCTAGGATGCAAATGCTGCATTAACAGGGTTCCTGGTATCTGAGACAAGTTTTGGTAAAGCAGCTTTGGCAACTACGTAAGTCTGTATGTTTTAAGATTAAATTGTCGGGTGAGCCTGTTTTGCTTTGACTTGCTCCCTTAGGCTCCACATGCCAGATTGGCTTGGCTCCTGGAATCTAAGACAAGGTTTGGTAAAACAGTTTTGACAGCAGGGCAAGACTGTATGTTTTAAGATTAAATAGTCGGTCTAGCCTGTTTGGCTTTGAGTTGCGCCCCTAGGATGCAAATGCTGGATTAACAGGGTTCCTGGAATCTGAGACAAGTTTTGGTAAGGCAATTCTGAGTTCCAGGTGAGGCTGAATGTGTTCAGACTTAATAGTCGGGTGAGACTATTTTGCTTTGACTTGCTCCCCTAGGCTGCAAATGCTAGATTAACAGGGCTCCTGGTTTCTAAGGCAAGTTTTGGTAAAGCAGTTTTGGCAGCTACGTAAGTCTGTATGTTTTAAGATTAAATTGTCGGGAGAGCCTGTTTGGCTTTGACTTGCGCCCCTAGGATGCAAATGCTGGATATCCAGGGTTCCTGGAATCTGAGACAAGTTTTGGTAAGGCAATTCTGAGTTCCAGGTGAGGCTGAATGTGTTCAGACTTAATAGTCGGGTGAGACTATTTTGCTTTGACTTGCTCCCCTAGGCTGCAAATGCTAGACTAACAGGGCTCCTGGTTTCTAAGGCAAGTTTTGGTAAGGCAGTTTTGGCAGCCAGATGGGGCTGTATGTTTTAAGATTAAACTCTCGGGTGAGCCTGTTTGGTTTTGACTTGCTCCCCTAGGCTCCACATGCCAGATTGGCGGGACTCCCGGAATCTAAGACAAGGTTTGGAAAAACAGTTTTGGCAGCTGGGCAAGACTGTATTTTTTAAGATTAAATAGTCGGTTGAGCCTATTTGGCCTTGACTTGCGCCCCTAGGATGCAAATGCTGGATTAACATTGTTCCTGGTATCTGAAACAAGTTTTGGTATGGCAATTTTGAGTTCCAGGTGATGCTGAATGTTTTAAGACTTAATAGTCGGATGAGCCTGTTTGGCTTTGACTTGCTCCACTAGGCTGCACATGCCAGATTGGCTTGGCTCCTGAAATCTAAGACAAGGCTTGGTAAAACAGTTTTGATAGCTGGGCAAGACTGTATGTTTTAAGATTAAATAGTCGGTTGAGCCTATTTGGCTTTGAGTTGCGCCCCTAGGATGCAAATGCTGGATTAACAGGGTTCCTGGTATCTGAAACAAGTTTTGGTAAGGCAATTTTGAGTTCCAGGTGAGGCTGAATGTGTTAAGACTTAATAGTCGGGTGAGACTATTTTGCTTTGACTTGCTCCCCTAGGCTGCAAATGCTAGATTAACAGGGCTCCTGGTTTCTAAGGCAAGTTTTGGTAAAGCAGTTTTGGCAGCTACGTAAGTCTGTATGTTTTAAAATTAAATTGTCGGGTGAGATTATTTGGCTTTGACTTGCTCCCCTTGGCTCCACATGCCAGATTGGCGGGGCTCCTGGAATCTAAGACAAGTTTTGGTAAAACAGTTTTGACAGCTAGGTAAGGCTGTATGCTTTAAGATTAAATAGTCGGGTGAGCGTGTTTGGCTTTGACTTGCGCCCCTAGGATGCAAATGCTGGAATAACAGGGTTAATGGTATCTAAGACAAGTTTTGGTAAATCATTTTTGGCGGCCAGATGGGGCTTTAAGTTTTAAGATTTAGTAGTCGGGAGAGCCTGTTTGGCTTTGACTTGCGCCCCTAGGATGCAAATGCTGCATTAACAGGGTTCCTGGTATCTGAGACAAGTTTTGGTAAAGCAGCTTTGGCAACTGCGTAAGTCTGTATGTTTTAAGATTAAATTGTCGGGTGAGCCTGTTTGGCTTTGACTTGCTCCCTTAGGCTCCACATGCCAGATTGGCTTGGCTCCTGGAATCTAAGACAAGGTTTGGTAAAACAGTTTTGACAGCTGGGCATGGCTGTATGTTTTAAGATTATATAGTCGGTTGAGCCTGTTTGGCTTTGAGTTGCGCCCCTAGGATGCAAATGCTGGATTAACAGGGTTCCTGGTATCTGAAACAGGTTTTGGTAAGGCAATTTTGAGTTCCAGGTGAGGCTAATTGTGTTAAGACTTAATAGTCGGGTGAGACTATTTTGCTTTGACTTGCTCCCCTAGGCTGCACATGCCAGATTGGCGGGGCTCCTGGAATCTAAGACAAGTTTTGGTAAAACAGTTTTGACAGCTAGGTAAGGCTGTATGCTTTAAGATTAAATAGTCGGGTGAGCGTGTTTGGCTTTGATTTGCGCCCCTTGGATGCAAGTGCAGGAATAACAGGGTTCCTGGTATGTAAGACAAGTTTTGGTAAATCAATTTTGGCGGCCAGATGGGGCTATATGTTTCAAGATTTAATAGTCGGGTAAGCCTGTTTGGCTTTGACTTGCGCCCCTAGGATACAAATGCTGCATTAACAGAGTTCCTGGTATCTGAGACAAGTTTTGGTAAAGCAGCTTTGGCAACTACGTAAGTCTGTATGTTTTAAGATTAAATTGATGGGTGAGCCTGATTGGCTTTGACTTGCTCTCCTAGGCACCACATGCCAGATTGGCTTGACTCCTGAAATCTAAGACAAGGTTTGGTAAAACAGTTTTGACAGCTGGGCAAGACTGTATGTTTTAAGATTAAATAGTCGGTTGAGCCTGTTTGGCTTTGAATTGCGCCCCTAGGATGCAAATGCTGGATTAACAGGGTTCCTGGTATCTGAAACAAGTTTTGGTAAAACAGTTTTGACAGCTAGGTAAGGCTGTATGCTTTAAGATTAAATATTCGGGTGAGGGTGTTTGGCTTTGACTTGCGCCCCTAGGATGCAAATGCTGGAATAACAGGGGTCCTGGTATCTAAGACATGTTTTGGTAAGTCAGTTTTGGCGGCCAGATGGGGCTATATGTTTTAAGATTTAAAAGTCGGGTGAGCCTGTTTGGCTTTGACTTGCGCCCCTAGGATGCAAATGCTGCATTAACAGTGTTCCTGGTATCTGAGACAAGTTTTGGTAAAACAGTTTTGACAGCTAGGTAAGGCTGTATGCTTTAAGATTAAATAGTCGGGTGAGGGTGTTTGGTTTTGACTTGCGCCCCTAGGATGCAAATGCTGGAATAACAGGGTTCCTGGTATCTAAGACATGTTTTGGTAAGTCAGTTTTGGCGGCCAGATGGGGCTATATGTTTTAAGATTCAATAGTTTGGTGAGCCTGTTTGGCTTTGACTTGCGCCCCTAGGATGCAAATGCTGGATTAACAGGGTTTCTGGTATCTGAGACAAATTTTGGTAAATCAGTTTTGGCGTCTTTGGGGGGGCTATTTGTTTTAAGATTTAAAAGTCGGCTGAGCCTGTTTGGCTTTGACTTGCGCTCCTAGGATGCAAATGCTGGATACACAGGGTTCTTGGTATCTGAAACAAGTTTCGGGTAGGCAATTTTAAGTTCCAGGTGAGGCTGAATGTGTTAAGATTTCATAGTCGGGTGAGGCTATTTGGCTTTGTCTTGCTCCCCTAGGCTGCAAATGCTAGATTAACAGGGTTCCTGGTATCTGAGACAAGTTTTGGTAAATCAGTTTTGGCGGCCAGATGGGGCTATATGTTTTAGGATTAAATAGTCGGATGAGCCTGGTTAACTTTGACTTGCTCCCCTAGGCTGTACATGCCAGCTTGGCGGGGCTCCTGGAATCTAAGACAAGTTTTGTTAAAACAGTTTTGACAGCTAGGTAAGGTGTTTGGCTTTGACTTGCGCTCCTAGGATGCAAATGCTGGATAAACAGGGTTCTTGATATCTGAAACAAGTTTTGGTAAGGCAATTTTGAGTTCCAGGTGAGGCTGAATGTGTTAAGATTAAATAGTCGGGTGAGCGAGTTTGGCTTTGACTTGCGCCCCTAGGATGCAAATGCTGGAATAACAGGGTTCCTGGTATCTAAGACAAGTTTTGGTAAATCAGTTTTGGCGTCTATGGGGCTATATCTTTTAAGATTTAATAGTCGGGTGAGCCTGTTTGGCTTTGACTTGCGTTCACAGGATACAAATGCTGGATAAACAGGGTTCTTGGTATCTGAAACAAGTTTTGGTAAGGCAATTTTGAGTACCAGGTGAGGCTGAATGTGTTAAGATTTAATAGTCGGGTGAGGTTATTTGGCTTTGCCTTGCTCCCCTAGGCTGCAAATGTTAGATTAACAGGGTTCCTGGTATCTGAAACAAGTTTTGCTAAATCAGTTTTGGCGGCCAGATGGGGCTATATGTTTTAGGATTAAATAGTCGGATGAGCCTGGTTGGCTTTGACTTGCTCCCCTAGGCTGTACATGCCAGATTTGCGGGTCTCCTGGAAACGAAGACAAGTTTTGGTAAAACAGTTTTGACAGCCAGGTAAATTTGTATGCTTTAAGATTAAGTAGTCGGATGAGCGTGTTTGGCTTTGACTTGCGCCCCTAGGATGCAAATGCTGGAATAACAGGGTTCCTGGTATTTAAGACAAGTTTTGGTAAATCAGTTTTGGCGGCCAGATGGGGCTATATATTTTAAGATTTAATAGTCGGGTGAGCCTGTTTGGCTTTGACTTGCGCCCCTAGGATGCCAATGATGGATAACCAGGGTTCCTGGAATCTGAGACAAGTTTTGGTAAAGCAATTCTGAGTTCCAGGTGAGGCTGAATGTGTTCAGACTTAATAGTCGGGTGAGACTATTTTGCTTTGACTTGCTCCCCTAGGCTGCAAATGCTAGATTAACAGGGCTCCTGGTTTCTAAGGCAAGTTTTGGTAAAACAGTTTTGACAGCTGGGCAAGACTGTATGTTTTAAGATTAAAATCTCAGGTGAGCCTGTTTGGTTTTGAATTTCTCCCCTAGGCGGCATATGCCAGATTGGCGGGGCTCCTGGAGTCTAAAAAAAGTTTTTGTAAAACAGTTTTAACAGCTACGTAAGTCTGTATGTTTTAAGTTAAAATAGTTGGGTGAGTCTGTTTGACTTTGACTTGCTCCCCTAGGATGCAAATGCTGGATTAACAGGGTTCCTGGTATCTGAGACAAGTTTTGGTAAATCAGTTTTGGCGGCAAGATGGGGCTATATGTTTTAGGATTAAATAGTCGGATGAGCCTGTTAGGCTTTGACTTGCTCCACTAGGCTGCACATGCCAGATTGGCGGGGCTCCTGGAATCCAAGACAAGTTTTGGTAAAATAGTTTTGACAGCTAGGTAAGGCTGTATGCTTTAAGACTGAGTGTGTTTGGCTTTGACTTGCGCCCCTAGGATGCAAATGCTGGAATAACTGGGCTCCTGGTATCTAACACAAGTTTTGGTAAATCATTTTTGGCGGCGAGATGGGGCTATATGTTTTAAGATTTAATAGTCGGGAGAGCCTGTTTGGCTTTGACTTGCGCCCCTAGCATGCAAATGCTGCATGAACAGGGGTCCTGGTATCTGAGACAAGTTTTGGTAAAGCCGCTTTGGCAACTACGTAAGTCTGTATGTTTTAAGATTAAATTGTCGGGTGAGCCTGTTTGGCTTTGACTTGCTCCCTTAGGCTCCACATGCCAGAATGGCTTGGCTCCTGGAATCTAAGACAAGGTTTGGTAAAAGAGTTTTGACAGCTGGGCAAGACTGTATGTTTTAAAATTAAATAGTCAGTTGAGCCTGTTTGGCTTTGAGATGCGCCCCTAGGATGCAAATGCTGGATTAGCAGGGTTCCTGGTATCTAAGACATGTTTTGGTAAGTCAGTTTTGGCGGCCAGATGGGGCTATATGTCTTAAGATTTAATTGTTTGGTGAGCCTGTTTGGCTTTGACTTGCGCCCCTAGGATGCAATTGCTGGATTAACAGGGTTCCTGGTATCTGAGACAAGTTTTGGTAAGGCATGTTTGAGTTCCAGGTGTGGCTGAATGAGTTAAAATTAAATAGTCGGGTGAGGCTATTTTGCTTTGTTTTGCTCCCGTAGGCTGCAAATGCGAGATTAACAGGGTTCCTGGTATCTGAGACAAGTTTTGGTAAATCGGTCCTGGCGGCCAGATGGGGCTATATGTTTTAGGATTAAATAGTCGGATGAGCCTGTTTGGCTTTGACTTGCTCCCCTAGGCTGCAAATGCTAGATTAACAGGGCTCCTGGTTTCTAAGGCAAGTTTTGGTAAAGCAGTTTTGGCAGCTACGTAAATCTGTATGTTTTAAGATTAAATTGTCGGGTGAGCCTGTTTGGCTTTGACTTGCGCCCCTAGGATGCAAATGCTGGAATAACAGGGTTCCTGGTATCTAAGACAAGTTTTGGTAAATCAGTTTTGGCGTCTATGCGGCTATATGTTTTAAGGATAAACAGGGTTCCTGGTATCTGAGACAAGTTTTGGTAAGGCAATTTTGAGTTCCAGGTGTGGCTGAATGAGTTAAAATTTAATAGTCGGGTGAGGCTATTTGGCTTTGTTTTGCTCGCCTAGGCTGCAAATGCTAGATTAACAGTGTTCCTGGTATCTGAGACAAGTTTTGATAAAACAGTTTTGACAGCTAGGTAAGGCTGTATGCTTTAAGATTAAATACTCGGGTGAGGGTGTTTGGCTTTGACTTGCGCCCCTAGGATGCAAATGCTGGAATAACAGGGTTCCTGGTATCTAAGACATGTTTTGGTAAGTCAGTTTTGAGTTCCAGGTGTGGCTGAATGAGTTAAAATTTAATAGTCGGGTGAGGCTATTTGGCTTTGTTTTGCTCCCCTAGGCTGCAAATGCTAGATTAACAGGGTTCCTGGTATCTGAGACAAGTTTTGGTAAATCAGTCTTGGCGGCCAGATGGGGTTATATGTTTTAAGATTTAATAGTCGGGAGAGCCTGTTTCGCTTTGACTTGCTCCCCTAGGCTGCAAATGCTAGATTAACAGGGCCCCTGGTTTCTAAGGAAAGTTTTGGTAAAGCAGTTTTGGCAGCTACGTAAGTATGTATGTTTTAAGATTAAATTGTCGGGTGAGCCTGTTTGGCTTTGACTTGCTCCCCTAGGCTCCACATGCCAGATTGGCGGGGCTCCTGGAATCTAAGACAAGTTTTGGTAAAACAGTTTTGACAGCTAGGTAAGGCTGTATGCTTTAAGATTAAATAGTCGGGTGAGCGTGTTTGGCTTTGCCTTGCTCCCCTAGGCTGCAAATGCTAGATTAACAGGGTTCCTGGTATCTAAGACAAGTTTTGGTAAATCAGTTTTGGTAGCCAGATGAGGCTGTATGTTTCAAGATTAAATTCTCGGGTGAGCCTGTTTGGCTTTGCCTTGCTCCCCTAGGCTGCAAATGCTAGATTAACAGGGTTTCTGGTATCTGAGACAAGTTTTGGTAAATCAGTTTTGGCGGCCAGATGGGGCTATATGTTTTAAGATTAAATAGTCGGATGAGCCTGGTTGGCCTTGACTTGCTCCCCTAGGCTGTACATGCCAGATTGGCGGGGCTCCTGGAATCTAAGACAAGTTTTAGTAAAACAGTTTTGACAGCTAGGCAAGGTTGTATGCTTTAAGATTAAGTAGTCGGATGAGCGTGTTTGGCTTTGACTTGCGCCCCTAGGATGCAAATGCTGGAATAACAGAGTTCCTGGTATTTAAGACAAGTTTTGGTAAATCTGTTTTGGCAGCCAGATGGGGCTGTATGTTTTAAGATTAAATTCTCGGGTGAGCCTGTTTGGTTTTGACTTTCTCCCCTAGGCGGCACATGCCAGATTGGCGGAGCTCCTGGAATCTAAAAAAAGTTTTGGTAAAACAGTTTTAACAGCTACGTAAGTCTGTATGTTTTAAGTTTAAATAGTCGGGTGAGTCTGTTTGACTTTGACTTGCTCCCTTAGGATCCAAATGCTGGATTAACAGGGTTCCTGGTATCTGAGACAAGTTTTGGTAAATCAGTTTTGGCGGCCAGATGGGGCTATATGTTTTAAAATTTAATAGTCGGGTGGGACTATTTGGCTTTGTCTTGCTCCCCTAGGCTGCAAATGCTAGATTAACAGGGTTCCTGGTAACTGAGATAAGTTTTGGTAAATCAGTTTTGGCGGCAAGATGGGGCTATATGTTTTAGGATTAAATAGTCGGATGAGCCTGTTTGGCTTTGACTTGCTCCACTAGGCTGCACATGCCGGATTGGCGGTTCTCCTGGAATCTAAGACAAGTTTTGGTAAAACAGTTTTGACAGCTAGGTAAGGCTGTATGCTTTAAGATTGAGCGTGTTTAGCTTTGACTTGCGCCCCTAGGATGCAAATGCTGGAATAACAGGGTTCCTGGTATCTAAGACAAGTTTTGGTAAATCATTTTTGGCGGCCAGATGGGGCTATATGTTTTAAGATTTAATAGTCGGGAGAGCCTGTTTGGCTTTGACTTGCGCCCCTAGCATGCAAATAATGCATTAACAGGGTTCCTGGTATCTGAGACAAGTTTTGGTAAAGCAGCTTTGGCAACTACGTAAGTCTGCATGTTTTAAGATTAAATTGTCGGGTGAGCCTGTTTGGCTTTGACTTGCTCCCTTAGGCTCCACATGCCAGATTGGCTTGGCTCCTGGAATCTAAGACAAGGTTTGGTAAAAGAGTTTTGACAGCTGGGCAAGACTGTATGTTTTAAGATTAAATATTCGGTTCAGCCTGTTTGGCTTTGAGTTGCGCCCCTAGGATGCAAATGCTGGATTAACAGGGTTCCTGGTATCTAAGACATGTTTTGGTAAGTCAGTTTTTTCGGCCAGATGGGGCTATATGTTTTAAGATTTAATAGTTTGGTGAGCCTGTTTGGCTTTGACTTGCGCCCCTAGGATGCAAATGCTGGATTAACAGGGTTCCTGGTATCTGAGACAAGTTTTGGTAAGGCAATTTTGAGTTCCAGGTGTGGCTGAATGAGTTCAAATTTAATAGTCGGGTGAGGCTATTTGGCTTTGTTTTGCTCCCCTAGGCTGCAAATGCTAGATTAACAGGGTTCCTGGTATCTGAGACAAGTTTTGGTAAATCAGTCTTGGCGGCCAGATGGGGCTATATGTTTTAGGATTAAATAGTCGGGTGAGCCTGTTTGGCTTTGACTTGCTCCCCTAGGCTGCAAATGCTGGATTAACAGGGTTCCTGGTATCTGAGACAAGTTTTGGTAAGGCAATTTTGAGTTACAGGTGAGGCTGAATGTGTTAAGACTTAATAGTCAGGTGAGACTATTTTGCTTTGACTTGCTCCCCTAGGCTGCAAATGCTAGATTAACAGGGCTCCTGGTATCTATGACAAGTTTTGGTAAAGCAGTTTTGGTAGCCAGATGGGGCTGTATGTTTTATGATTAAATTGTCGGGTGAGCGTGTTTGGCTTTGAGCTGCGCCCCTAGGATGCAAATGCTGGATTAACAGGGTTCCTGGTATCTAAGACATGTTTTGGTAAGTCAGTTTTGGCGGCCAAATGGGGCTATATGTTGTAAGATTTAATAGTTTGGTGAGCCTGTTTGGCTTTGACTTGCTCCCCTAGGCTGCAAATGCTAGATTAACAGGGCTCCTGGTTTCTAAGGCAAGTTTTGGTAAAGCAGTTTTGGCAGCTACGTAAATCTGTATGTTTTAAGATTAAATTGTCGGGTGAGCCTGTTAAGCTTTGACTTGCTCCCCTAAGCTCCACATGCCAGATAGGCGGGGCTCCTGGAGTCTAAGACAAGTTTTGGTAAAACAGTTTGACAGCTAGGTAAGGCTGTATGCTTTAAGATTAAATAGTCGGGTGAGCGTGTTTGGCTTTGACTTGCGCCCCTAGGATGCAAATGCTGGAATAACAGGGTTCCTGGTATCTAAGACAAGTTTTGGTAAATCAGTTTTGGCGTCTATGCGGCTATATGTTTTAAGGATAAACAGGGTTCCTGGTATCTGAGACAAGTTTAGGTAAGGCAATTTTGAGTTCCAGGTGTGGCTGAATGAGTTAAAATTTAATAGTCGGGTGAGGCTATTTGGCTTTGTTTTGCTCGCCTAGGCTGCAAATGCTAGATTAACAGTGTTCCTGGTATCTGAGACAAGTTTTGATAAAACAGTTTTGACAGCTAATTAAGGCTGTATGCTTTAAGATAAAATACTCGGGTGAGCGTGTTTGGCTTTGACTTGCGCCCCTAGGATGCAAATGCTGGAATAACAGGGTTCCTGGTATCTAAGACATGTTTTGGTAAGTCAGTTTTGAGTTCCAGGTGTGGCTGAATGAGTCAAAATTTAATAGTCGGGTGAGGCTATTTGGCTTTGTTTTGCTCCCCTAGGCTGCAAATGCTAGATTAACAGGGTTCCTGGTATCTGAGACAAGTTTTGGTAAATCAGTCTTGGCGGCCAGATGGGGCTATATGTTTTAAGATTTAATAGTCGGGAGAGCCTGCTTCGCTTTGACTTGCTCCCCTAGGCTGCAAATGCTAGATAAACAGGGCTCCAGGTTTCTAAGGAAAGTTTTGGTAAAGCAGTTTTGGCAGCTACGTAAGTATGTATGTTTTAAGATTAAATTGTCGGGTGAGCCTGTTTGGCTTTGACTTGCTCCCTTAGGCTCCACATGCCAGATTGGCGGGTCTCCTGGAATCTAAGACAAGTTTTGGTAAAACAGTTTTGACAGCTACGTAAGTCTGTATGTTTTAAGTTTAAATAGTCGGGTGAGTCTGTTTGACTTTGACTTGCTCCCCTAGGATGCAAATGCTGGATTAACAGGGTTTTCTGGTATCTGAGACAAGTTTTGGTAAATCAGTTTTGGCAGCTACGTAAGTCGGTATGTTTTAAGAATTAATTGTCGGGTGAGCCTGTTTGGCTTTGACTTGCTCCCCTAGGATGCAAATGCTGGATTAACAGGGTTCCTGGTATCTGAGACAAGTTTTGGTAAAACAGATTTGACAGCTAGGTAAGGCTGTATGCTTTAAGATTAAATAGTCGGGTGAGCGTGTTCGGCTTTGACTTGCGCCCCTAGGATGCAAATGCTGGAATAACAGGGTTCCTGGTATTTAAGACAAGTTTTGGTAAATCAGTTTTGGCAGCCAGATGGGGCTGTATGTTTTAAGATTAAATTCTCGGGTGAGCCTGTTTGGTTTTGACTTTCTCCCCTAGGCGGCACATGCCAGATTGGCGGGGCTCCTGGAATCTAAAAAAAGTTTTGGTAAAACAGTTTTAACAGCTACGTAAGTCTGTATGTTTTAAGTTTAAATAGTCGGGTGAGTCTGTTTGACTTTGACTTGCTCCCCTAGGATGCAAATGCTGGATTAACAGGGTTCCTGGTATCTGAGACAAGTTTTGGTAAATCAGTTTTGGCAGCTACGTAAGTCTGTATGTTTTAAGATTAAATTGTCGGGTGAGCCTGTTTGGCTTTGACTTGCTCCCCTAGGATGCAAATGCTGGATTAACAGGGTTCCTGGTATCTGAGACAAGTTTTGGTAAAACAGTTTTGACAGCTAGGTAAGGCTGTATGCTTTAAGATTAAATAGTCGGGTGAGCGTGTTTGGCTTTGACTTGCGCCCCTAGGATGCAAATGCTGGAATAACAGGGTTCCTGGTATTTAAGACAAGTTTTGGTAAGTCAGTTTTGGCGTCTATGGGGCTATATGTTTTAGGATTTAATAGTCGGGTGAGCCTGTTTGGCTTTGACTTCCGCTCCTAGGATGCAAATGCTGGATAAACAGGGTTCTTGGTATCTGAAACAAGTTTTGGTAAGGCAATTTTGAATTCAAGGTGAGGCTGAATGTGTTAAGATTTAATAGTCGGGTGAGGCTATTTGACTTTGCCTTGCTCCCCTAGGCTGCAAATGCTAGATTAACAGGGTTTCTGGTATCTGAGACAAGTTTTGGTAAATCAGTTTTGGCGGCCAGATGGGGCTATATGTTTTAGGATTAAATAGTCGGATGAGCCTGGTTGGCTTTGACTTGCTCCCCTAGGCTGTACATGCCAGATTGGCGGGGCTCCTGGAATCTAAGACAAGTTTTGGTAAAACAGTTTTGACAGCTAGGTAAGGTTGTATGCTTTAAGATTAAGTAGTCGGATGAGCGTGTTTGGCTTTGACTTGCGCCCCTAGGGTGCAAATGCTGGAATAACAGGGTTCCTGGTATCTAAGACAAGTTTTGGTAAATCAGTTTTGGTAGCCAGATGGGGCTGTATGTTTCAAGATTAAATTCTCGGGTGAGCCTGTTTGGTTTTGACTTTCTCCCCTAGGCGGCACATGCCAGATTGGCGGGGCTCCTGGAATCTGATGGTCTATATGTTGTAATATTTAATAGTTTGGTGAGCCTGGTTGGCTTTGACTTGCTCCCCTAGGCTGTACATGCCAGATTGGCGGGGCTCCTGGAATCTAAGACAAGTTTTGGTAAAACAGTTTTGACAGCTAGGTAAGGTTGTATGCATTAAGATTAAGTAGTCGGGTGAGTCTGTTTGACTTTGACTTGCTCCCCTAGGATGCAAATGCTGGATTAACAGGGTTCCTGGTATCTGAGACAAGTTGTGGTAAATCAGTTTTGGCGGCCAGATGGGGCTATATGTTTTAAAATTTAATAGTCGGGTGAGACTATTTGGCTTTGTCTTGCTCCCCTAGGCTGCAAATGCTAGATTAACAGGGTTCCTGGTAACTGAGATAAGTTTTGGTAAATCAGTTTTGGCGGCAAGATGGGGCTATATGTTTTAGGATTAAATAGTCGGATGAGCCTGTTTGGCTTTGACTTGCTCCACTAGGCTGCACATGCCGGATTGGCGGTTCTCCTGGAATCTAAGACAAGTTTTGGTAAAACAGTTTTGACAGCTAGGTAAGGCTGTATGCTTTAAGATTGAGCGTGTTTAGCTTTGACTTGCGCCCCTAGGATGCAAATGCTGGAATAACAGGGTTCCTGATATCTAAGACAAGTTTTGGTAAATCATTTTTGGTGGCCAGATGGGGCTATATGTTTTAAGATTTAATAGTCGGGAGAGCCTGTTTGGCTTTGATTTGCGCCCCTAGCATGCAAATAATGCATTAACAGGGTTCCTGGTATCTGAGACAAGTTTTGGTAAAGCAGCTTTGGCAACTACGTAAGTCTGCATGTTTTAAGATTAAATTGTCGGGTGAGGCTATTTGGCTTTGTCTTCCTCCCTTAGGCTCCACATGCCAGATTGGCTTGGCTCCTGGAATCTAAGACAAGGTTTGGTAAAACAGTTTTGACAGCTGGCCAAGACTGTATGTTTTAAGATTAAATATTCGGTTCAGCCTGTTTGGCTTTGAGTTGCGCCCCTAGGATGCAAATGCTGGATTAACAGGGTTCCTGGTATCTAAGACATGTTTTGGTAAGTCAGTTTGTTCGGCCAGATGGGGCTATATGTTTTAAGATTTAATAGTTTGGTGAGCCTGTTTGGCTTTGACTTGCGCCCCTAGGATGCAAATGCTGGATTAACAGGGTTCCTGGTATCTGAGACAAGTTTTGGTAAGGCAATTTTGAGTTCCAGGTGTGGCTGAATGAGTTAAAATTTAATAGTCGGGTGAGGCTATTTGGCTTTGTTTTGCTCCCCTAGGCTGCAAATGCTAGATCAACAGGGTTCCTGGTATCTGAGACAAGTTTTGGTAAATCAGTCTTGGCGGCCAGATGGGGCTATATGTTTTAAGATTTAATAGTTTGGTGAGCCTGTTTGGCTTTGACTTGCGCCGCTAGGCTGCAAATGCTGGATTAACAGGGTTCCTGGTATCTGAGACAAGTTTTGGTAAGGCAATTTTGAGTTACAGGTGAGGCTGAATGTGTTAAGACTTAATAGTCAGGTGAGACTATTTTGCTTTGACTTGCTCCCCTAGGCTGCAAATGCTAGATTAACAGGGCTCCTGGTATCTATGACAAGTTTTGGTAAAGCAGTTTTGGTAGCCAGATGGGGCTGTATGTTTTATGATTAAATTGTCGGGTGAGCCTGTTTGGCTTTGAGCTGCGCCCCTAGGATGCAAATGCTGGATTAACAGGGTTCCTGGTATCTAAGACATGTTTTGGTAAGTCAGTTTTGGCGGCCAGATGGGGCTATATGTTGTAAGATTTAATAGTTTGGTGAGCCTGTTTGGCTTTGACTTGCGCCCCTAGGATGCAAATGCTGGATTAACAGGGTTCCTGGTATCTCAGACAAGTTTTGGTAAGGCAATTTTGAGTTCCAGGTGTGGCTGAATGAGTTCAAATTTAATAGTCGGGTGAGGCTTTTTGGCTTTGTTTTGCTCCCCTAGGCTGCAAATGCTAGATTAACAGGGTTCCTGGTATCTGAGACAAGTTTTGGTAAATCAGTCTTGGCGGCCAGATGGGGCTATATGTTTTAGGACTTAATAGTCGGATGAGCCTGTTTCGCTTTGACTTGCTCCCCTAGGCTGCAAATGCTAGATTAACAGGGTTCCTGGTATCTGAGACAAGTTTTGGTAAATCAGTCTTGGCGGCCAGATGGGGCTATGTGTTTTAGGATTTTGTTTGGCTTTGCCTTGCTCCCCTTGGCTGCAATTGCTAGATTAACAGGGCTCCTGGTTTCTAAGGCAAGTGTTGGTAAAGCAGTTTTGGCAGCTAAGTAAGTCTGTATGTTTTAAGATTAAATTGTCGGGTGAGCCTGTTTGGATTTGACTTGCTCCCCTAGGCTGCAAATGCTGGATTAACAAGGTTCCTGGTATCTGAGACAAGTTTTGGTAAGGCAATTTTGAGTTACAGGTGAGGCTGAATGTGTTAAGACTTAATAGTCAGGTGAGACTATTTTGCTTTGACTTGCTCCCCTTGGCTGCAATTGCTAGATTAACAGGGCTCCTGGTATCTATGACAAGTTTTGGTAAAGCAGTTTTGGCAGCCAGATGTGGCTGTATGTTTTATGATTAAATTGTCGGGTGAGCCTGTTTGGCTTTGAGCTGCGCCCCTAGGATGCAAATGCTGGACTAACAGGGTTCCTGGTATCTAAGACAAGTTTTGGTAAAACAGTTTTGACAGCTAGGTAAGGCTGTATGCTTTAAGATTAAATAGTCGGGTGAGCGTGTTTGGCTTTGACTTGCGCCCCTAGGATGCAAATGCTGGAATAACAGGGTTCCTGGTATCTAAGACATGTTTTGGTAAGTCAGTTTTGGCGGCCAGATGGGGCTATATGTTGTAAGATTTAATAGTTTGGTGAGCCTGTTTGGCTTTGACTTGCGCCCCTAGGATGCAAATGCTGGATTAACAGGGTTCCTGGTATCTGAGACAAGTTTTGGTAAGGCAATTTTGAGTTCCAGGTGTGGCTGAATGAGTTCAAATTTAATAGTCGGGTGAGGCTATTTGGCTTTGCTTTGCTCCCCTAGGCTGCAAATGCTAGATTAACAGGGTTCCTGGTATCTGAGACAAGTTTTGGTAAATCAGTCTTGGCGGCCAGATGGGGCTATGTGTTTTAGGATTTTGTTTGGCTTTGACTTGCTCCCCTTGGCTGCAATTGCTAGATTAAGAGGGCTCCTGGTTTCTAAGGCAACTTTTGGTAAAGCAGTTTAGGCAGCTAAGTAAGTCTGTATGTTTTAAGATTAAATTGTCGGGTGAGCCTGTTTGGCTTTGACTTGCTCTCCTAGGCTCCACTTGCCAGGTTGGCGTGGCTCCTGGAATCTAAGACAAGTTTTGGTAAAACAGTTTTGACAGCTAGGTAAGGCTGTATGCTTTAAGATTAAATAGTCGGGTGAGCGTGTTTGGCTTTGACTTGCGCCCCTAGGATGCAAATGCTGGATTAACAGGGTTCCTGGTATCTAAGACAAGTTTTGGTAAATAAGTTTTGGCGTCTATGGGGCTATATGTTTTAAGATTTAATAGTCGGGTGAGCCTGTTTGGCTTTGACTTGCGCTCCTAGGATGCAAATGCTGGATAAACAGGGTTCTTGGTATCTGAAACAAGTTTCGGTAAATCAGTTTTGGCGGCAAGATGGGGCTATATGTTTTAGGATTAAATAGTCGGACTAGCCTGTTTGGCTTTGACTTGCTCCACTAGGCTGCACATGCCGGATTGGCGGTGCTCCTGGAATCTAAGACAAGTTTTGGTAAAACAGTTTTGACAGCTAGGTAAGGCTGTATGCTTTAAGATTGAGCGTGCTTGGCTTTGACATGCGCCCCTAGGATGCAAATGCTGGAATAACAGGGTTCCTGGTATCTAAGACAAGTTTTGGTAAATCATTTTTGGCGGCCAGATGGGGCTATATGTTTTAAGATTTAATAGTCGGGAAAGCCTGTTTGGCTTTGACTTGCGCCCCTAGCATGCAAATAATGCATTAACAGGGTTCCTGGTATCTGAGACAAGTTTTGGTAAAGCAGCTTTGGCAACTACGTAAGTCTGCATGTTTTAAGGTTAAATTGTGAGCCTGTTTGGCTTTGACTTGCTCCCTTAGGTTCCATATGCCAGATTGGCTTGGCTCCTGGAATCTAAGACAAGGTTTGGTAAAACAGTTTTGACAGCTGGGCAAGACTGTATGTTTTAAGATTAAATATTCGGTTCAGCCTGTTTGGCTTTGTGTTGCGCCCCTAGGATGAAAATGCTGGATTCACAGGGTTCCTGGTATCTAAGACATGTTTTGGTAAGTCAGTTTTGGCGGCCAGATGGGGCTATATGTTGTAAGATATAATAGTTTGGTGAGCCTGTTTGGCTTTGACTTGCGCCCCTAGGATGCAAATGCTGGATTAACAGGGTTCCTGGTATCTGAGACAAGTTTTGGTAAGGCAATTTTGAGTTCCAGGTGTGGCTGAATGAGTTCAAATGTAATAGTCGGGTGAGGCTATTTGGCTTTGTTTTGCTCCCCTAGGCTAACAGGGTTCCTGGTATCTGAGACAAGTTTTGGTAAATCAGTCCTGGCGGCCAGAGGGGGCTATATGTTTTAGGATTAAATAGTCGGATGAGCCTGTTTGGCTTTGGCTTGCTCCCCTAGGCTGCAAATGCTGGATTAACAGGGTTCCTGGTATCTGAGACAAGTTTTGGTAAGGCAATTTTGAGTTACAGGTGAGGCTGAATGTGTTAAGACTTAATAGTCAGTTGAGACTATTTTACTTTGACTTGCTCCCCTAGGCTGCAAATGCTAGATTAACAGGGCTCCTGGTATCTATGACAAGTTTTGGTAAATCAGTTTTGGCAGCCAGATGGGGCTGTATGTTTTATGATTAAATTGTCGGGTGAGCCTGTTTGGCTTTGAGCTGCGCCACTAGGATGCAAATGCTGGATTAACAGGGTTCCTGGTATCTAAGACATGTGTTGACACAAGTTTTGGTAAGGCAATTTTTAGTTACAGGTGAGGCTGAATGTGTTAAGACTTAATAGTCAGGTGAGACTATTTTGCTTTGACTTGCTCCCCTAGGCTGCAAATGCTAGATTAACAGGGCTCCTGGTATCTATGACAAGTTTTGGTAAAGCAGTTTTGGCAGCCAGATGTGGCTGTATGTTTTATGATTAAATTGTCGGGTGAGCTTGTTTGGCTTTGAGCTGCGCCCCTAGGATGCAAATGCTGGATTAACAGGGTTCCTGGTATCTAAGACAAGTTTTGGTAAAACAGTTTTGACAGCTAGGTAAGGCTGTATGCTTTAAGATTAAATAGTCGGGTGAGCGTGTTTGGCTTTGACTTGCGCCCCTAGGATGCAAATGCTGGATTAACAGGGTTCCTGGTATCTAAGACAAGTTTTGGTAAATAAGTTTTGGCGTCTATGGGGCAATATGTTTTAAGATTTAATAGTCGGGTGAGCCTGTTTGGCTTTGACTTGCGCTCCTAGGATGCAAATGCTGGATAAACAGGATTCTTGGTATCTGAAACAAGGTTTGGTTAGGCAATTTTGAGTTCCAGGTGAGGCTGAATGTGTTAAGACTTAATAGTCAGTTGAGACTATTTTGCTTTGACTTGCTCCCCTAGGCTGCGAATGCTAGTTTAACAGGGCTCCTGGTATCTATGACAAGTTTTGGTAAAGCAGTTTTGGCAGCCAGATGTGGCTGTATGTTTTATGATTAAATTGTCGGGTGAGCCTGTTTGGCTTTGAGCTGCGCCCCTAGGATGCAAATGCTGGATTAACAGGGTTCCTGGTATCTAAGACAAGTTTTGGTAAAACAGTTTTGACAGCTAGGTAAGTCTGTATGTTTTAAGATTAAATTGTCGGGTGAGCCTGTTTGGCTTTGACTTGCTTCCCAAGGCTCCACATGCCAGGTTGGCGGGGCTCCTGGAATCTAAGACAAGTTTTGGTAAAAAAGTTTTGACAGCTAGGTAAGGCTGTATGCTTTAAGATTAAATAGTCGGGTGAGCGTGTTTGGCTTTGACTTGCGCCCCTAGGATGCAAATGCTGGATTAACAGGGTTCCTGGTATCTAAGACAAGTTTTGGTAAATAAGTTTTGGCGGTCTATGGGGCAATATGTTTTAAGATTTAATAGTCGGGTGAGCCTGTTTGGCTTTGACTTGCGCTCCTAGGATGCAAATGCTGGATAAACAGGATTCTTGGTATCTGAAACAAGGTTTGGTTAGGCAATTTTGAGTTCCAGGTGAGGCTGAATGTGTTAAGATTTAATAGTCGGGTGAGAATAATTGGCTTTGTCTTGCTCCCCTAGGCTGCAAATGCTAGATTAACAGGGTTCCTGGTATCTGAGACAAGTTTTGGTAAATCAGTTTTGGCGGCCAGATGGGGCTATATGTTTTAGGATTTAATAGTCGGGTGAGCCTGTATGGCTTTGACTTGCGCCCCTAGGCTCCACATGCCAGGTTGGCGAAGCTCCTGGAATCTAAGACAAGTTTTGGTAAAACAGTTTTGACAGCTAGGTAAGGCTGTATGCTTTAAGATTAAATAGTCGGATGAGCCTGGTTGGCTTTGACTTGCTCCCCTAGGCTGTACATGCCAGATTGGCGGGGCTCCTGGAATCTAAGACAAGTTTTGGTAAAACAGTTTTGACTGCTAGGTAAGGTTGTATGCTTTAAGATTAAGTAATCGGATGAGCGTGTTTGGCTTTGACTTGCGCCCCTAGGATGCAAATGCTGGAATAACAGGGTTCCTGGTATCTAAGACAAGTTTTGGTAAATCAGTTTTGGTGGCCAGATGGGGCTGTATGTTTTAAGATTTAATAGTCGGGTGAGCCTGTTTGGCTTTGACTTGCGCCCCTAGGATGCAAATGCTGGATAACCAGGGTTCCTGGAATCTGAGACAAGTTTTGGTAAG
This sequence comes from Drosophila kanekoi, assembly GCA_037075305.1. Lineage (NCBI taxonomy): Eukaryota > Metazoa > Arthropoda > Insecta > Diptera > Drosophilidae > Drosophila > Drosophila kanekoi. Next base: position 118,811 of record JBAMCE010000649.1, on the reverse strand, counting down.
GCAATTCTGAGTTCCATGTGAGGCTGAATGTGTTCAGACTTAATAGTCGGGTGAGACTATTTTGCTTTGACTTGCTCCCCTAGGCTGCAAATGCTAGATTAACAGGGCTCCTGGTATCTATGGCAAGTTTTGGTAAAGCAGTTTTGGCAGCCAGATGGGGCTGTATGTTTTATGATTAAATTGTCGGGTGAGCCTGTTTGGCTTTGAGCTGCGCCCCTAGGATGCAAATGCTGGATTAACAGGGTTCCTGGTATCTAAGACAAGTTTTGGTAAAGCAGTTTTGACAGCTAGGTAAGGCTGTATGCTTTAAGATTAAATAGTCGGGTGAGCGTGTTTGGCTTTGACTTGCGCCCCTAGGATGCAAATGCTGGAATAACAGGGTTCCTGGTATCTAAGACATGTTTTGGTAAGTCAGTTTTGGCGGCCAGATGGGGCTATATGTTGTAAGATTTAATATTTTGGTGAGCCTGTTTGGCTTTGACTTGCGCCCCTAGGATGCAAATGCTGGATTAACAGGGTTCCTGGTATCTGAGACAAGTTTTGGTAAGGCAATTCTGAGTTCCATGTGAGGCTGAATGTGTTCAGACTTAATAGTCGGGTGAGACTATTTTGCTTTGACTTGCTCCCCTAGGCTGCAAATGCTAGATTAACAGGGCTCCTGGTATCTATGGCAAGTTTTGGTAAAGCAGTTTTGGCAGCCAGATGGGGCTGTATGTTTTATGATTAAATTGTCGGGTGAGCCTGTTTGGCTTTGAGCTGCGCCCCTAGGATGCAAATGCTGGATTAACAGGGTTCCTGGTATCTAAGACAAGTTTTGGTAAAGCAGTTTTGACAGCTAGGTAAGGCTGTATGCTTTAAGATTAAATAGTCGGGTGAGCGTGTTTGGCTTTGACTTGCGCCCCTAGGATGCAAATGCTGGAATAACAGGGTTCCTGGTATCTAAGACATGTTTTGGTAAGTCAGTTTTGGCGGCCAGATGGGGCTATATGTTGTAAGATTTAATATTTTGGTGAGCCTGTTTGGCTTTGACTTGCGCCCCTAGAATGCAAATGCTGGATTAACAGGGTTCCTGGTATCTGAGACAAGTTTTGGTAAGGCAATTTTGAGTTCCAGGTGTGGCTGAATGAGTTCAAATTTAATAGTCGGGTGAGGCTATTTGGCTTTGTTTTGCTCCCCTAGGCTGCAAATGCTAGATTAACAGGGTTCCTGGTATCTGAGACAAGTTTTGGTAAATCAGTATTGGCGGCCAGATGGGGCTATGTGTTTTAGGATTTTGTTTGGCTTTGACTTGCTCCCCTTGGCTGCAATTGCTAGATTAACAGGGCTCCTGGTTTCCTAGGCAAGTTTTGGTAAAGCAGTTTTGGCAGCTAAGTAAGTCTGTATGTTTTAAGATTAAATTGTCGGGTGAGCCTGTTTGGCTTTGACTTGCTCCCCTAGGCTCCACATGCCAGGTTGGCGGGGCTCCTGGAATCTAAGACAAGTTTTGGTAAAACAGTTTTGACAGCTAGGTAAGGCTGTATGCTTTAAGATTAAATAGTCGGGTGAGCGTGTTTGGCTTTGACTTGCGCCCCTAGGATGCAAATGCTGGAATAACAGGGTTCCTGGTATCTAAGACAAGTTTTGGTAAATCAGTTTTGGTGGCCAGATGGGGCTGTATGTTTTAAGATTTAATAGTCGGGTGAGCCTGTTTGGCTTTGACTTGCACCCCTAGGATGCAAATGCTGGATAACCAGGGTTCCTGGAATCTGAGACATTTTTTGGTAAGGCAATTCTGAGTTCCATGTGAGGCTGAATGTGTTCAGACTTAATAGTCGGGTGAGACTATTTTGCTTTGACTTGCTTCCCTAGGCTGCAAATGCAGGATTAACAGGGCTCCAGGTTTCTAAGGCAAGTTTTGGTAAAGCAGTTTTGGCAGCCAGATGGGGCTATATGTTTTTAGATTAAATTCTCGGGTGAGCCTGTTTGGTTTTGACTTTCTTCCCTAGGCGGCACATGCCAGATTGGCGGGGCTCCTGGAATCTAAAAAAAGTTTTGGTAAAACAGTTTTAACAGCTTCCTGGTAACTGAGATAAGTTTTGGTAAATAAGTTTTGGCGGCAAGATGGGGCTGTATGTTTTAGGATTAAATAGTCGGATGAGCCTGTTTGGCTTTAACTTGCTCCACTAGGCTCTACATGCCAGATTGGCGGTGCTCCTGGAATCTAAGACAAGTTTTGGTAAAACAGTTTTGACAGCTAGGTTAGGCTGTATGCTTCAAGATTGAGCGTGTTTGGCTTTGACTTGCGCCCCTAGGATGCAAATGCTGGAATAACAGGGTTCCTGGTATCTAAGACAAGTTTTGGTAAATCATTTTTGGCGGCCAGATGGGGCTATATGCTTTAAGATTTAATAGTCGGGAGAGCCTGTTTGGCTTTGACTTGCGCCCCTAGCATGCAAATGCTGCATTAACAGTGTTCCTGGTATCTGAGACAAGTTTTGGTAAAGCAGCTTTGGCAACTACGTAAGTATGCATGTTTTAAGATTAAATTGTCGGGTGAGCCTGTTTGGCTTTGACTTGCTCCCTTAGGCTCCACATGCCAGATTGGCTTGGCTCCTGGAATCTAAGACAAGGTTTGGTAAAACGGTTTTGACAGCTGTATGTTTTAAGATTAAATAGTCGGTTGAGCCTGTTTGGCTTTGAGTTGCGCCCCTAGGATGCAAATGCTGGATTAACAGTGTTCCTGGTATCTGAAACAAGTTTTGGTAAGGCAATTTTGAGTTCAAGGTGAGGCTGAATGTGTTAAGACTTAATAGTCGGGTGAGACTATTTTGCTTTGACTTGCTCCCCTAGGCTGCAAATGCTAGATTAACAGGGCTCCTGGTATCTATGGCAAGTTTTGGTAAAGCAGTTTTGGCAGCCAGATGGGGCTGTATGTTTTATGATTAAATTGTCGGGTGAGCCTGTTTGGCTTTGAGCTGCGCCCCTAGGATGCAAATGCTGGATTAACAGGGTTCCTGGTATCTAAGACAAGTTTTGGTAAAGCAGTTTTGACAGCTAGGTAAGGCTGTATGCTTTAAGATTAAATAGTCGGGTGAGCGTGTTTGGCTTTGACTTGCGCCCCTAGGATGCAAATGCTGGAATAACAGGGTTCCTGGTATCTAAGACATGTTTTGGTAAGTCAGTTTTGGCGGCCAGATGGGGCTATATGTTGTAAGATTTAATATTTTGGTGAGCCTGTTTGGCTTTGACTTGCGCCCCTAGGATGCAAATGCTGGATTAACAGGGTTCCTGGTATCTGAGACAAGTTTTGGTAAGGCAATTTTGAGTTCCAGGTGATGCTGAATGAGTTCAAATTTAATAGTCGGGTGAGGCTATTTGGCTTTGTTTTGCTCCCCTAGGCTGCAAATGCTAGATTAACAGGGTTCCTGGTATCTGAGACAAGTTTTGGTAAATCAGTATTGGCGGCCAGATGGGGCTATGTGTTTTAGGATTTTGTTTGGCTTTGACTTGCTCCCCTTGGCTGCAATTGCTAGATTAACAGGGCTCCTGGTTTCTAAGGCAAGTTTTGGTAAAGCAGTTTTGGCAGCTAAGTAAGTCTGTATGTTTTAAGATTAAATTGTCGGGTGAGCCTGTTTGGCTTTGACTTGCTCCCCTAGGCTCCACATGCCAGGTTGGCGGGGCTCCTGGAATCTAAGACAAGTTTTGGTAAAACAGTTTTGACAGCTAGGTAAGGCTGTATGCTTTAAGATTAAATAGTCGGTTGAGCGTGTTTGGCTTTGACTTGCGCCCCTAGGATGCAAATGCTGGAATAACAGGGTTCCTGGTATCTAAGACAAGTTTTGGTAAATCAGTTTTGGTGGCCAGATGGGGCTGTATGTTTTAAGATTTAATAGTCGGGTGAGCCTGTTTGGCTTTGACTTGCACCCCTAGGATGCAAATGCTGGATAACCAGGGTTCCTGGAATCTGAGACATTTTTTGGTAAGGCAATTCTGAGTTCCATGTGAGGCTGAATGTGTTCAGACTTAATAGTCGGGTGAGACTATTTTGCTTTGACTTGCTTCCCTAGGCTGCAAATGCAGGATTAACAGGGCTCCAGGTTTCTAAGGCAAGTTTTGGTAAAGCAGTTTTGGCAGCCAAATGGGGCTATATGTTTTTAGATTAAATTCTCGGGTGAGCCTGTTTGGTTTTGACTTTCTTCCCTAGGCGGCACATGCCAGATTGGCGGGGATCCTGGAATCTAAGACAAGTTTTAGTAAAACAGTTTTGACAGCTAGGTAAGGCTGTATGCTTTAAGATTAAATAGTCGGGTGAGCGTGTTTGGCTTTGACTTGCGCCCCTAGGATGCAAATGCTGAATTAACAGGGTTCCTGATATCTGAGACAAGTTTTGGTAAGGCAATTTTGAGTTCCAGGTGTGGCTGAATGAGTTAAAATTTAATAGTCGGGTGGGGCTATTAGGCTTTGTTTTGCGCCCCTAGGCTGCACATGCCAGATTGGCGGGGCTCCTGGAATCTAAGACAAGTTTTGGTAAAACACTTTTGACAGCTAAGTAAGGCTGTATGCTTTCAAATAGTCGGGTGAGCGTGTTTGGCTTTGACTTGCGCCCCTAGGATGCAAATGCTGGAATAACAGGGTTCCTGTTATCTAAGACAAGTTTTGGTCAATCAGTTTTGGCGTCTATGGGGCTATATGTTTAAGGATTAAATAGTCGGATGAGCCTGATTGGCTTTGACTTGCTCCTGTAGGCTGCACATGCCAGATTGGCGGTGCTCCTGGAATCTAAGACAAGTTTTGGTAAAACAGTTTTGACAGCTAGGTAAGGCTGTATGCTTCAAGATTGAGCGTGTTTGGCTTTGACTTGCGCCCCTAGTATGCAAATGCTGGAATAATAGGGTTCCTGGTATCTGAATAAAGTTTTGGTAAGGCAATTTTGGGTTCCAGGTGATGCTGAATGTTTTCAGATTTAATTGTCGGATGAGTCTGTTTGGCTTTGACTTGCTCCCCTAGGCTACAAATGCTAGATTAACAGGGTTCCTGGTAACTGAGATAGGTTTAGGTAAATCAGTTTTGGCAGCTACGTAAGTCTGTATGTTTTAACAAACAAGTTTTGGTAAGGCAATTTTGAGTTCCAGGTGAGGCTGAATGTGTTAAGACTTAATAGTCGGGTGAGATTATTTTGCTTTGACTTGCTCCGCTAGGCTGCAAATGCTAGATTAACAGGGCTCCTGGTTTCTAAGGCAAGTTTTGGTTAAGCAGTTTTGGCAGCTACGTAAGTCTGTATGTTTTAAGATTAAATTGTCGGGTGAGCCTGTTTGGCTTTGACTTGCTCCCCTAGGCGCCACATGCCAGATTGGCGGGGCTCCTGGAATCTAAGACAAGTTTTGGTAAAACAGTTTTGACAGCTAGGTAAGGCTGTATGCTTTAAGATTAAATAGTCGGGTGAGCGTGTTTGGCTTTGACTTGCGCCCCTAGGATGCAAATGCTGGAATAACAGGGTTTCTGGTATCTAAGACAAGTTTTGGTAAATCAGTTTTGGCATCTATGGGGCTATATGTTTTAGGATTAAATAGTCGGATGAGCCTGTTTGGCTTTGACTTGCTCCCCTAGGCTGCACATGCCAGATTGGCGGGGCTCCTGGAATCTGAGACAAGTTTTGGTAAAACACTTTTGACAGCTAGGTAAGGCTGTATGCTTTCAGATTAAATAGTCTTGTGAGCGTGTTTGGCTTTGACTTGCGCCCCTAGGATGCAAATGCTGGAATAACAGGGTTCCTGGTATCTAAGACAAGTTTTGGTAAATCAGTTTTGGCGTCTATGGGGCTATATATTTTAGGATTAAATAGTCGGATGAGCCTGTTTGGCTTTGACTTGCTCCCCTAGGCTGCACATGCCAGATTGGCGGGGCTCCTGGAATGTAAGACAAGTGTTGGTAAAACAGTTTTGACAGCTAGGTAAGGCTGTATGCTTTAAGATTAAATAGTCGGGTGAGCGTGTTTGGCTTTGACTTGCGCCCCTAGGATGCAAATGCTGGAATAACAGGGTTCCTGGTATCTAAGACAAGTTTTCGTAAATCAGTGTTGGCGGCCAGATGGGGCTATATGTTTTAAGATTTAATAGTCGGATGAGCCTGTTTGGCTTTGACTTGCTCCCCTAGGATGCAAATGCTGGATTAACAGGGTTCCTGGTATCTGAATCAAGTTTTGGAAAGGCAATTTTGGGTTCCAGGTGACGCTGAATGTTTTCAGATTTAATAGTCGGATGAGTCTGTTTGGCTTTGACTTGCTCCCCTAGGCTGCACATTCCAGATTGGCGGGGCTCCTGGAATCTAAGACAAGTTTTGGTAAAACAGTTTTGACAGCTACGTAAGTCTGTATTTTTTAAGGTTAAATAGTCGGGTGAGTCTGTTTGACTTTGACTTGCTCCCCTAGGATGCAAATGCTGTATTAACAGGGTTCCTGGTATCTGAGACATGTTTTGCTAAATCAGTTTTGGCGGCCAGGTGGGGCAATATGATTTAAAATTTAATAGTCGGGTGAGACTATTTGGCTTTGTCTTGCTCTTCTAGGCTACAAATGCTAAATTAACAGGGTTCCTGGTAACTGAGATAGGTTTAGGTAATTCAGTTTTGGCAGCTACGTAAGTCTGTATGTTTTAACAAACAAGTTTTGGTAAGGCAATTTTGAGTTCAAGGTGAGGCTGAATGTGTTAAGACTTAATAGTCGTTTGAGACTATTTGGCTTTGACTTTCTCCCCTAGGCGGCACATGCCAGATTGGCGGGGCACCTGGAATCTAAAAAAGTTTTGGTAAAACAGTTTTGACAGCTACGTAAGTCTGTATGTTTTAAGATTAAACTGTCGGGAGAGCCTGTTTGGCTTTGACTTGCTCCCCTAGGCTCCACATGCCAGATTGGCTTGGCTCCTGGAATCTAAGACAAGGTTTGGTAAAACAGTTTTGACAGCTGGGCAAGACTCTATGTTTTAAGATTAAAAAGTCGGTTGAGCCTGTTTGGCTTTGAGTTTCGCCCCTAGGATGCAAATGCTGGATAAACAGGGTTCCTGGTATTGGTAAGGCAATTTTGAGTTCCAGGTGAGGCTGAATGTGTTAAGACTTAATAGTCGGGTGAGACTATTTTGCTTTGACTTGCTCCCCTAGGCTGCAAATGCTAGATTAACAAGGCTCCTGGTTTTTAAGCCAAGTTTTGGTAAAGCAGTTTTGGCAGCTACGTAAGTCTGTATGTTTTAAGATTAAATTGTCGGGTGAGCCTGTTGTGCAATATGATTTAAAATTTAATAGTCGGGTGAGACTATTTGGCTTTGTCTTGCTCTTCTAGGCTACAAATGCTAGATTAACAGGGTTCCTGGTAACTGAGATAGGTTTAGGTAATTCAGTTTTGGCAGCTACGTAAGTCTGTATGTTTTAACAAACAAGTTTTGGTAAGGCAATTTTGAGTTCAAGGTGAGGCTGAATGTGTTAAGACTTAATAGTCGTTTGAGACTATTTGGCTTTGACTTTCTCCCCTAGGCGGCACATGCCAGATTGGCGGGGCACCTGGAATCTAAAAAAAGTTTTGGTAAAACAGTTTTGACAGCTACGTAAGTCTGTATGTTTTAAGATTAAACTGTCGGGAGAGCCTGTTTGGCTTTGACTTGCTCCCCTAGGCTCCACATGCCAGATTGGCTTGGCTCCTGGAATCTAAGACAAGGTTTGGTAAAACAGTTTTGACAGCTGGGCAAGACTCTATGTTTTAAGATTAAAAAGTCGGTTGAGCCTGTTTGGCTTTGAGTTTCGCCCCTAGGATGCAAATGCTGGATAAACAGGGTTCCTGGTATTGGTAAGGCAATTTTGAGTTCCAGGTGAGGCTGAATGTGTTAAGACTTAATAGTCGGGTGAGACTATTTTGCTTTGACTTGCTCCCCTAGGCTGCAAATGCTAGATTAACAAGGCTCCTGGTTTTTAAGCCAAGTTTTGGTAAAGCAGTTTTGGCAGCTACGTAAGTCTGTATGTTTTAAGATTAAATTGTCGGGTGAGCCTGTTTGACTTTGACTTGCTCCCCTAGGCTCCACATGCCAGATTGGCGGGACTCCTGGAATCTAAGACAAGTTTTGGTAAAACACTTTTGACAGCTAGGTAAGGCTGTATGCTTTAAGATTAAATAGTCGGGTGAGCGTGTTTGGCTTTGACTTGCGCCCCTAGGATGCAAATGCTGGAATAACAGGGTTCCTGGTATCTAAGACATGATTTGGTAAGTCAGTTTTGGCGGCCAGATGGGGCTATATGTTGTAAGATTTAATAGTTTGGTGAGCCTGTTTGGCTTTGACTTGCGCCCCTAGAATGCAAATGCAGGGTTCCTGGTATCTGAGACAAGTTTTGGTAAGGCAATTTTGAGTTCCAGGTGAGACTGAATGTATTCAGACTTAATAGTCGTTTGAGACTATTTGGCTTTGACTTTCTCCCCTAGGCGGCACATGCCAGATTGGCGGGGCACCTGGAATCTAAAAAGAGTTTTAGTAAAACAGTTTTGACAGCCAAATGGGGCTGTTTGTTTTAAGATTAAATTTTAGGGTGAGCCTTTTTGGCTTTGATTTGCTCCCCTAGGCTCCACATGCCACATTGGCGGGGCTCCTGGAATCTAAGACATGTTTTTGTAAAACACTTTTGACAGCTAGGTAAGGCTGTATGCTTTCAGATTAAATAGTCTTGTGAGCGTGTTTGGCTTTGACTTGCGCCCCTAGGATGCAAATGCTGGAATAACAGGGTTCCTGGTATCTAAGACAAGTTTTGGTATATCAGTTTTGGCGTCAATGGGGCTATAAATTTTAGGATTAAATAGTCGGATGAGCCTGTTTGGCTTTGACTTGCTCTCCTAGGCTGCACATGCCAGATTGGCGGGGCTCCTGGAATGTAAGACAAGTGTTGGTAAAACAGTTTTGACAGCTAGGTAAGGCTGTATGCTTTAAGATTAAATAGTCGGGTGAGCGTGTTTGGCTTTGACTTGCGCCCCTAGGATGCAAATGCTGGAATAACAGGGTTCCTGGTATCTAAGACAAGTTTTCGTAAATCAGTGTTGGCGGCCAGATGGGGCTATATGTTTTAAGATTTAATAGTCGGATGAGCCTGTTTGGCTTTGACTTGCTCCCCTAGGATGCAAATGCTGTATTAACAGGGTTCCTGGTATCTGAATCAAGTTTTGGAAAGGCAATTTTGGGTTCCAGGTGATGCTGAATGTTTTCAGATTTAATAGTCGGATGAGTCTGTTTGGCTTTGACTTGTTCCCCTAGGCTCCACATGCCAGATTGGCTTGGCTCCTGGAATCTAAGACAAGGTTTGGTAAAACAGTTTTGACAGCTGGGCAAGACTGTATGTTTTAAGATTAAATAGTCGGTTTAGCCTGTTTGGCTTTGAGTTTCGCCCCTATGATGCAAATGCTGGATAAACAGGGTTCCTGGTATTGGTAAGGCAATTTTGAGTTCCAGGTGAGGCTGAATGTGTTAAGACTTAATAGTCGGGTGAGACTATTTTCCTTTGACTTGCTCCCCTAGGCTGCAAATGCTAGATTAACAAGGCTCCTGGTTTTTAAGGCAAGTTTTGGTAAAGCAGTTTTGGCAGCTACGTAAGTCTGTATGTTTTAAGATTAAATTGTCGGGTGAGCCTGTTTGGCTTTGACTTGCTCCCCTAGGCTCCACATGCCAGATTGGCGGGACTCCTGGAATCTAAGACAAGTTTTGGTAAAACAGTTTTGACAGCTAGGTAAGGCTGTATGCTTTAAGAGTAAATAGTCGGGTGAGCGTGTTTGGCTTTGACTTGCGCCCCTAGGATGAAAATGCTGGAATAACAGGGTTCCTGGTATCTAAGACATGATTTGGTAAGTCGGTTTTGGCGGCCAGATGGGGCTATATGTTTTAAGATTTAATAGTTTGGTGAACCTGTTTGGCTTTGACTTGCGCCCCTAGGATGCAAATGCTGGACTAACAGGGTTCCCGGTATCTGAGACAAGTTTTGGTAAATCAGTTTTGGCGGCCAGATTGGGCTATATGTTTTAGGATTAAATAGTCGGATGAGCCTGTTTGGCTTTGACTTGCTCCCCTAGGCTGCACATCCCAGATTGGCGGGGCTCCTGGAATCTAAGACAAGTTTTGGTAAAACAGTTTTGACAGCTAGGTAAGGCTGTATGCTTTAAGATTAAATAGTCGGGTGAGCGTGTTTGGCTTTGACTTGCGCCCCTTGGATGCAAATGCTGGAATAACAGGGTTCCTGGTATCTAAGACAAGTTTTGGTAAATCAGTTTTGGAAGCTACGTAAGTCTGTATGTTTTAAGATTAAATTGTCGGGTGAGCCTGTTTGGCTTTGACTTGCTCCCCTAGGCTGCACATGCCAGATTGGCGGGGCTCCTGGAATCTAAGACAAGTTTTGGTAAAACAGTTTTGACAGCTAGGTAAGGCTGTATGTTTTAAGGTTAAATAGTCGGGTGAGTCTGTTTGACTTTGACTTGCTCCCCTAGGATGCACATGCTGGATTAACAGGGTTCCTGGTATCTGAGACAAGTTTTGGTAAGGCAATTTTGAGTTCCAGGTGAGGCTGAATGTATTCAGACTTAATAGTCGTTTGAGACTATTTGGCTTTGAGCGTGTGAGCGTGTTTGGCTTTGACTTGCGCCCCTAGGATGCAAATGCTGAATTAACAGGGTTCCTGGTATCTGAGACAAGTTTTGGTAAAGCAGCTTTGGCAACTACGTAAGTCTGTATGTTTTAAGATTAAATTGTCGGGTGAGCCTATTTGGCTTTGACTTGCTCCCTTAGGCTCCACATGCCAGATTAGCTTGGCTCCTGGAATCTAAGACAAGGTTTGGTAAAACAGTTTTGACAGCTGGGCAAGACTGTATGTTTAAAGATTAAATAGTCGTTTGGCTTTGACTTGCTCCCCTAGGATGCAAATGCTGGATTAACAGGGTTCCTGGTGTCTGAATCAAGTTTTGGTAAGGCAATTTTGGGTTCCAGGTGATGCTGAATGTTTTCAGATTTAAAAGTCGGATGAGTCTGTTTGGCTTTGACTTGCTCCCCTAGGCTGCACATGCCAGATTGGCGGGGCTCCTGGAATCTAAGACAAGTTTTGGTAAAACAGTTTTGACAGCTACGTAAGTCTGTATTTTTTAAGGTTAAATAGTCGGGTGAGTCTGTTTGACTTTGACTTGCTCCCCTAGGATGCAAATGTTGGAATAACAGGGCTCCTGGTTTCTAAGGCAAGTTTTGGTAAAGCACTTTTGGCGGCCAGATGGAGCTAAATGTTTTAGGATTAAATGGTCGGATGACCCTGTTTGGCATTGACTTGCTCCCCTAGGCTCCACAGGCCAGATTGGCAGGGCTCCTGGAATCTAAAAAAGTTTTGGTAAAGCAATTTTGACAGATACGTAAGTCTGTATGTTTTAAGGTTAAATAGTCGGGTGAGTCTGTTTGACTTTGACTTGCTCCCCTAGGATGCAAATGCTGGATTAACAGGGTTCCTGGTATCTGAGACAAGTTTTGGTAAGGCAATTTTGAGTTCCAGGTTAGGCTGAATGTATTCAGACTTAATAGTCGTTTGAGACTATTTGGCTTTGACTTTCTCCCCTAGGCGGCACATGCCAGATTGGCGGGGCACCTGGAATCTAAAATACGTTTTGGTAAAACAGTTTTGACAGCTACGTAAGTCTGTATGTTTTAAGATTAAACTGTCGGGAGAGCCTGGTTGGCTTTGACTTGCTCCCCTAGGCTCCACATGCCAGATTGGCTTGGCTCCTGGAATCTAAGACAAGGTTTGATAAAACAGTTTTGACAGCTGGGCAAGACTGTATGTTTTAAGATTAAATAGTCTGTTGAGCCTGTTTGGCTTTGAGTTGCGCCCCTAGGATGCAAATGCTAGATAAACAGGGTTCCTGGTATTGGTAAGGCAATTTTGAGTTCCAGGTGAGGCTGAATGTGTTAAGACTTAATAGTCGGGTGAGACTATTTTGCTTTGACTTGCTCCCCTAGGCTGCAAATGCTAGATTAACAAGGCTCCTGGTTTTTAAGGCAAGTTTTGGTTAAGCAGTTTTGGCAGCTACGTAAGTCTGTATGTTTTAAGATTAAATTGTCGGGTGTACCTGTTTGGCTTTGACTTGCTCCCCTAGGCTCCACATGCCAGATTGGCGGGACTCCTGGAATCTAAGACAAGTTTTGGTAAAACAGTTTTGACAGCTAGGTAAGGCTGTATGCTTTAAGAGTAAATAGTCGGGTGAGCGTGTTTGGCTTGAATTGCAAATGCTGGAATAACAGGGTTCCTGGTATCTAAGACAAGTTTTGGTAAATCAGTTTTGGCGGCCAGATGGGGCTATATGTTTTAAGATTTAATAGTCGGGTGAGCCTGTTTGGCTTTGACTTGCGCCCCTAGGATGCGAATGCTGCATTAACAGTGTTCCTGGTATCTGATACAAGTTTTGGTAAAAAAGTTTTGACAGCTAGGTAAGGCTGTATGCTTTAAGATTAAATAGTCGGGTGAGCGTGTTTGGCTTTGACTTGCGCCCCTAGGATGCAAATGCTGGAATAACAGGGTTCCTGGTATCTAAGACAAGTTTTCGTAAATCAGTTTTGGCGGCCAGATGGGGCTATATGTTTTAAGATTTAATAGTTTGGTGAGCCTGTTTGGCTTTGACTTGCGCACCTAGGATGCAAATGCTGAATTAACAGGGTTCCTGGTATCTGAGACAAGTTTTGGTAAAGCAGCTTTGGCAACTACGTAAGTCTGTATGTTTTAAGATTAAATTGTCGGGTGAGCCTGTTTGGCTTTGACTTGCTCCCTTAGGCTCCACATGCCAGATTGGCTTGGCTCCTGGAATCTAAGACAAGGCTTGGTAAAACAGTTTTGACAGCTGGGCAAGACTGTATGTTTTAAGATTAAATAGTCGGTTGAGCCTGTTTGGCTTTGAGTTGCGCCCCTAGGATGCCAATGCTGGATTAGCAGGGTTCCTGGTATCTGAAACAAGTTTTGGTAAGGCAATTTTGAGTTCCAGGTGAGGCTGAATGTGTTAAGACTTAATAGTCGGGTGAGACTATTTTGCTTTGCCTTGCTCCCCTAGGCTGCAAATGCTAGATTAACAGGGCTCCTGGTTTTTAAGGCAAGTTTTGGTAAATCAGTTTTGGCAGCTACGTAAGTCTGTATGTTTTAAGATTAAATTGTCGGGTGAGCCTGTTTGGCTTTGACTTGCTCCCCTAGGCTGCACATGCCAGATTGGCGGGGCTCCTGGAATCTAAGACAAGTTTTGGTAAAACAGTTTTGACAGCTAGGTAAGGCTGTATGCTTTAAGATTAAATAGTCGGGTGAGCGTGTTTGGCTTTGACTTGCGCCCCTAGGATGCAAATGCTGGAATAACGGGGTTCCTGGTATCTAAGACAAGTTTTGGTAAATCAGTTTTGGCAGCTACGTAAGTCTGTATGTTTTAAGATTAAATTGTCGGGTGAGCCTGTTTGGCTTTGACTTGCTCACCCAGGCTGCAATTGCCAGATTGGCGGGGCTCCTGAAATCTAAGACAAATTTTGGTAAAACAGTTTTGACAGCTAGGTAAGGCTGTATGCTTTAAGATTAAATAGTCGGGTGAGCGTGTTTGGATTTGACTTGCGCCCCTAGGATGCAAATGCTGGAATAACAAGGTTCCTGGTATCTAAGACAAGTTTTGGTAAATCAGTTTTGGCATCTATAGGGCTATATGTTTTAGGATTAAATAGTCGGATGAGCCTGTTTGGCTTTGACTTGCTCCCCTAGGCTGCACATGCCAGATTGGCGGGGCTCCTGGAATCTAAGACAAGTTTTGGTAAAACACTTTTGACAGCTAGGTAAGGCTGCATGCTTTAAGATTAAATTGTCGGGTGAGCGTGTTTGGCTTTGACTTGCGCCCCTAGGATGCAAATGCTGGAATAACAGGGTTCCTGGTATCTAAGACAAGTTTTGGTAAATCAGTTTTGGCATCTATAGGGCTATATGTTTTAGGATTAAATAGTCGGATGAGCCTGTTTGGCTTTGACTTGCTCCCCTAGGCTGCACATGCCAGATTCGCGGGGCTCCTGGAATCTAAGACAAGTTTTGGTAAAACAGTTTCGACTGCTAGGTAAGGCTGTATGCTTTAAGATTAAATAGTCGGGTGAGCGTGTTTGGTTTTGACTTGCGCCCCTAGGATGCAAATGCTGGAATAACAGGTTTCCTGGTATCTAAGACAAGTTTTGGTAAATCAGTTTTGGCAGCTACGTAAGTCTGTATGTTTTAAGATTAAATTGTCGGGTGAGCCTGTTTGGCTTTGACTTGCTCCCCTAGGCTGCACATGCCAGATTGGCGGGGCTCCTGGAATCTAAGACAAGTTTTGGTAAAACAGTTTTGACAGCTAGGTAAGGCTGTATGTTTTAAGATTAAATAGTCGGGTGAGCGTGTTTGGCTTTGACTTGCGCCCCTAGGATGCAAATGCTGGAATAACAGGGTTCCTGGTATCTAAGACAAGCATCGTAAATCAGTGTTGGCGGCCAGATGGGGCTATATGTTTTAAGATTTAATAGTTTGGTGAGCCTGTTTGGCTTTGACTTGCGCCCCTAGGATGCAAATGCTGAATTAACAGGGTTCCTGGTATCTGAGAACAGTTTTGGTAAGGCAATTTTGAGTTCCAGGTGTGGTTGAAAGGTTTAAAATTTAATAGTCGGGTGAGGCTATTTGGCTTTGTTTTGCGGCCGTAGGCTGCACATGCCAGATTGGCGGGGCTCCTGGAATCTAAGACAAGTTTTGGTAAAACAGTTTTGACAACTAGGTAAGGCTGTATGCTTTAAGATTAAATAGTCGGGTGAGCGTGTTTGGCTATGACTTGCGCCCCTAGGATGCAAATGCTGGAATAACAGGGTTCCTGGTATCTAAGACAAGTTTTGGTAAATCAGTTTTGGCATCTATAGGGCTATATGTTTTAGGATTAAATAGTCGGATGAGCCTGTTTGGCTTTGACTCTCTCCCCTAGGCTGCACATGCCAGATTGGCGGGGCTCCTGGAATGTAAGACAAGTTTTGGTAAAACAGTTTTGACAGCTAGGTAATGCTGTATGCTTTAAGATTAAAAAGCCGGGTGAGCGTGTTTGGCTTTGACTTGCGCCCCTAGGATGCAAATGCTGGAATAACAGGGTTCCTGGTATCTGAAACAAGTTTTGGTAAGGCAATTTTGGGTTCCAGGTGATGCTGAATGTTTTCAGATTTAATAATCGGATGAGCCTGTTTGGCTTTGACTGCACATGCCAGATTGGCGGGGCTCCTGGAATCTAAGACAAGTTTTAGTAAAACAGTTTTGACAGCTACGTAAGTCTGTATTTTTTAAGGTTAAACTGTCGGGAGAGCCTGTTTGGCTTTGACTTGCTCCCCTAGGCTCCACATGCCAGATTGGCTTGGCTCCTGGAATCTAAGACAAGGTTTGGTAAAACAGTTTTGACGGCTGGGCAAGACTGTATGTTTTAAGATTAAATAGTCGGGTGAGCGTGTTTGGCTTTGACTTGCGCCCCTAGGATGCAAATGCTGGAATAACGGGGTTCCTGGTATCTAAGACAAGTTTTGGTAAATCAGTTTTGGCAGCTACGTAAGTCTGTATGTTTTAAGATTAAATTGTCGGGTGAGCCTGTTTGGCTTTGACTTGCTCCCCTAGGCTGCACATGCCAGATTGGCGGGGCTCCTGGAATCTAAGACAAGTTTTGGTAAAACAGTTTTGACAGCTAGGTAAGGCTGTATGCTTTAAGATTAAATAGTCGGGTGAGCGTGTTTGGCTTTGACTTGCGCCCCTAGGATGCAAATGCTGGAATAACAGGGTTCCTGGTATCTAAGACAAGTTTTCGTAAATCAGTGTTGGCGGCCAGATGGGGCTATATGTTTTAAGATTTAATAGTCGGATGAGCCTGTTTGGCTTTGACTTGCTCCCCTAGGATGCAAATGCTGGATTAACAGGGTTCCTGGTATCTGAAACAAGTTTTGGTAAGGCAATTTTGGGTTCCAGGTGATGCTGAATGTTTTCAGATTTAATAATCGGATGAGCCTGTTTGGCTTTGACTGCACATGCCAGATTGGCGGGGCTCCTGGAATCTAAGACAAGTTTTAGTAAAACAGTTTTGACAGCTACGTAAGTCTGTATTTTTTAAGGTTAAATAGTCGGGTGAGTCTGTTTGACTTTGACTTGCGCCCCTAGGCTGCAAATGCTGGATTAACAGGGTTCCTGGTATCTGAGACATGTTTTGGTAAATCAGTTTTGGCGGCCAGGTGGGGCAATATGATTTAAATTTAATAGTCGGGTGAGACTAATTGGCTTTGTCTTGCTCCCCTAGGCTACTAATGCTAGATTAACAGGGTACCTGGTAACTGAGATAGGTTAAGGTAAATCAGTCTTGGCAGCTACGTAAGTCTGTATGTTTTAACAAACAAGTTTTGGTAAGGAAATTTTGAGTTCCAGGTGAAGCTGAATGTGTTAAGACTTAATAGTCGTTTGAGACTATTTTGCTTTGACTTGCTCCCCTAGGCTGCAAATGCTAGATTAACAAGGCTCCTGGTTTTTAAGGCAAGTTTTGGTAAAGCAGTTTTGGCAGCTACGTAAGTTAGTATGTTTTAAGATTAAATTGTCGGGTGAGCCTGTTTGGCTTTGACTTGCTCCCCTAGGCTCCACATGCCAGATCCGCGGGACTCCTGGAATCTAAGACAAGTTTTGGTAAAACAGTTTTGACAGCTAGGTAAGGCTGTATGCTTTAAGAGTAAATAGTCGGGTGAGCGTGTTTGGCTTTGACTTGCGCCTCTAGGATGCAAATGCTGGAATAACAGGGTTCCTGGTATCTAAGACAAGTTTTGGTAAATCAGTTTTGGCGGCCAGATGGGGCTATATGTTTTAAGATTTAATAGTCGGGTGAGCCTGTTTGGCTTTGACTTGCGGCCCTAGGATGCAAATGCTGCATTAACAGTGTTCCTGGTATCTGACACAAGTTTTGGTAAAACAGTTTTGACAGCTAGGTAAGGCTGTATGCTTTAAGATTAAATAGTCGGGTGAGCGTGTTTGGCTTTGACTTGCGCCCCTAGGATGCAAATGCTGGAATAACAGGGTTCCTGGTATCTAAGACAAGTTTTGGTAAATCAGTTTTGGCAGCTACGTAAGTCTGTATGTTTTAAGATTAAATTGTCGGGTGAGCCTGTTTGGCTTTGACTTGCTCCCCTAGGCTGCACATGCCAGATTGGCGGGGCTCCTGGAATCTAAGACAAATTTTGGTAAAACAGTTTTGACAGCTAGGTAAGGCTGTATGCTTTAAGATTAAATAGTCGGGTGAGCGTGTTTGGCTTTGACTTGCGCCCCTTGGATGCAAATGCTGGAATAACAAGGTTCCTGGTATCTAAGACAAGTTTTGGTAAATCAGTTTTGGCATCTATAGGGCTATATGTTTTAGGATTAAATAGTCGGATGAGCCTGTTTGGCTTTGACTTGCTCCCCTAGGCTGCACATGCAAGATTGGCGGGGCTCCTGGAATGTAAGACAAGTTTTGGAAAAAACAGTTTTGACAGCTAGGTAATGCTGTATGCTATAAGATTAAAAAGTCGGGTAAGCGTGTTTGGCTTTGACTTGCGCCCCTAGGATGCAAATGCTGGAATAACAGGGTTCCTGGTATCTAAGACAAGTTTTCGTAAATCAGTGTTGTCGCCAGATGGGGCTATATGTTTTAAGATTTAATAGTCGGATGAGCCTGTTTGGCTTTGACTTGCTCCCCTAGGATGCAAATGCTGGATTAACAGGGTTCCTGGTATCTGAAACAAGTTTTGGTAAGGCAATGTTGGGTTCCAGGTGATGCTGAATGTTTTCAGATTTCATAATCGGATGAGCCTGTTTGGCTTTGACTGCACATGCCAGATTGGCGGGGCTCCTGGAATCTAAGACAAGTTTTGGTAAAACAGTTTTGACAGCTACGTAAGTCTGTATTTTTTAAGGTTAAATAGTCGGGTGAGTCTGTTTGGCTTTGACTGGGGCCCCTAGGATGCAAATGCTGGATTAACAGGGTTCCTGGTATCTGAGACAAGTTTTGGTAAATCAGTGTTGGCGGCCAGATGGGGCTATATGTTTTAGGATTAAATAGTCGGATGAGCCTGTTTGGCTTTGACTTGCTCCCCTAGGCTGCACATGCCAGATTGGCGGGGCTCCTGGAATCTAAGACAAGTTTTGGTAAAACAGTTTTGACAGCTAAGTAAGGCTGTATGCTTTAAGATTAAATAGTCGGGTGAGCGTGTTTGGCTTTGACTTGCGCCCCTAGGATGCAAATGCTGGAATAACAGGGTTCCTGGTATCTAAGACAAGTTTTGGTAAATCAGTTTTGGCAGCTACGTAAGTCTGTATGTTTTAAGATTAAATTGTCGGGTGAGCCTGTTTGGCTTTGACTTGCTCCCCTAGGCTGCACATGCCAGATTGGCGGGGCTCCTGGAATCTAAGACAAGTTTTGGTAAAACAGTTTTGACAGCTAGGTAAGGCTGTATGCTTTAAGATTAAATAGTCGGGTGAGCGTGTTTGGCTTTGACTTGCGCCCCTAGGATGCAAATGCTGGAATAACAGGGTTCCTGGTATCTAAGACAAGTTTTGGTAAATCAGTTTTGGCAGCTACGTAAGTCTGTATGTTTTAAGATTAAATTGTCGGGTGAGCCTGTTTGGCTTTGACTTGCTCCCCTAGGCTGCACATGCCAGATTGGCGGGGCTCCTGGAATCTAAGACAAATTTTGGTAAAACAGTTTTGACAGCTAGGTAAGGCTGTATGCTTTAAGATTAAATAGTCGGGTGAGCGTGTTTGGCTTTGACTTGCGCCCCTTGGATGCAAATGCTGGAATAACAAGGTTCCTGGTATCTAAGACAAGTTTTGGTAAATCAGTTTTGGCATCTATAGGGCTATATGTTTTAGGATTAAATAGTCGGATGAGCCTGTTTGGCTTTGACTTGCTCCCCTAGGCTGCACATGCCAGATTGGCGGGGCTCCTGGAATGTAAGACAAGTTTTGGAAAAAACAGTTTTGACAGCTAGGTAATGCTGTATGCTTTAAGATTAAAAAGTCGGGTGAGCGTGTTTGGCTTTGACTTGCGCCCCTAGGATGCAAATGCTGGAATAACAGGGTTCCTGGTATCTAAGACAAGTTTTCGTAAATCAGTGTTGGCGCCAGATGGGGCTATATGTTTTAAGATTTAATAGTCGGATGAGCCTGTTTGGCTTTGACTTGCTCCCCTAGGATGCAAATGCTGGATTAACAGGGTTCCTGGTATCTGAAACAAGTTTTGGTAAGGCAATGTTGGGTTCCAGGTGATGCTGAATGTTTTCAGATTTCATAATCGGATGAGCCTGTTTGGCTTTGACTGCACATGCCAGATTGGCGGGGCTCCTGGAATCTAAGACAAGTTTTGGTAAAACAGTTTTGACAGCTACGTAAGTCTGTATTTTTTAAGGTTAAATAGTCGGGTGAGTCTGTTTGACTTTTACTTGCGCCCCTAGGCTGCAAATGCTGGATTAACAGGGTTCCTGGTATCTGAGACATGTTTTGGTAAATCAGTTTTGGCGGCCAGGTGGGGCAATATGATTTAAAATTTAATAGTCGGGTGAGACTAATTGGCTTTGTCTTGCTCCCCTAGGCTACAAATGTTAGATTAACAGGGTACCTGGTAACTGAGATAGGTTAAGGTAAATCAGTTTTGGCAGCTACGTAAGTCTGTATGTTTTAACAAACAAGTTTTGGTAAGGCAATTTTGAGATCAAGGTGAGGCTGAATGTGTTAAGACTTAATAGTCGGGTGAGACTATTTTGCTTTGACTTGCTCCCCTAGGCTGCAAATGCTAGATTAACAGGGCTACTGGTTTCTAAGGCAAGTTTTGGTAAATCAGTTTTGGCGGCCAGATGGCGCTTAATGTTTTAGGATTAAGTGGTCGGATGAGCCTGTTTGGCATTGACTTGCTCCCCTAGGCTCCACAGGCCAGATTGGCGGGGCTCCTGGAATCTAAAAAAAGTTTTGGTAAATCAATTTTGACAGCTACGTAAGTCTGTATGTTTTAAGGTTAAATAGTCGGGTGAGTCTGCTTGACTTTGACTTGCTCCCCTAGGATGCAAATGCTGGATTAACAGGGTTCCTGGTATCTGAGACAAGTTTTGGTAAGGCAATTTTGAGTTCCAGGTGAGGCTGAATGTGTTAAGACTTAATAGTCGGGTGAGACTATTTTGCTTTGACTTGCTCCCCTATGCTGCAAATGCTAGATTAACAGGGCTCCAGGTTTTTAAGGCAAGTTTTGGTAAATCACTTTTGGCAGCTACGTAAGTTTGTATGTTTTAAGATTAAATTGTCGGGTGAGCCTGTTTGGCTTTGACTTGCTCCCCTAGGCTCCACATGCCAGATCCGCGGGACTCCTGGAATCTAAGACAAGTTTTGGTAAAACAGTTTTGACAGCTAGGTAAGGCTGTATGCTTTAAGAGTAAATAGTCGGGTGAGCGTGTTTGGCTTTGACTTGCGCCTCTAGGATGCAAATGCTGGAATAACAGGGTTCCTGGTATCTAAGACAAGTTTTGGTAAATCAGTTTTGGCGGCCAGATGGGGCTATATGTTTTAAGATTTAATAGTCGGGTGAGCCTGTTTGGCTTTGACTTGCGCCCCTAGGATGCAAATGCTGCATTAACAGTGTTCCTGGTATCTGAGACAAGTTTTGGTAAAACAGTTTTGACAGCTAGGTAAGGCTGTATGCTTTAAGATTAAATAGTCGGGTGACCGTGTTTGGCTTTGACTTGCGCCCCTAGGATGCAACTGCTGGAATAACAGGGTTCCTGGTATCTAAGACATGTTTTGGTAAGTTGGTTTTGGCGGCCAGATGGGGCTATATGTTTTAAGATTTAATAGTTTGGTGAACCTGTTTGGCTTTGACTGGCGCCCCTAGGATGCAAATGCTGGATTAACAGGGTTCCTGGTATCTGAGACAAGTTTTGGTAAATCAGTGTTGGCGGCCAGATGGGGCTATATGTTTTAGGATTAAATAGTCGGATGAGCCTGTTTGGCTTTGACTTGCTCCCCCAGGCTGCACATGCCAGATTGGCGGGGCTCCTGGAATCTAAGACAAATTTTGGTAAAACAGTTTTGACAGCTAGGTAAGGCTGTATGCTTTAAGATTAAATAGTCGGGTGAGCGTGTTTGGCTTTGACTTGCGCCCCTAGGATGCAAATGCTGGAATAACAGGGTTCCTGGTATCTAAGACAAGTTTTGGTAAATCAGTTTTGACAGCTACGTAAGTCTGTATTTTTTAAGGTTAAATAGTCGGGTGAGTCTGTTTGACTTTTACTTGCGCCCCTAGGCTGCAAATGCTGGATTAACAGGGTTCCTGGTATCTGAGACATGTTTTGGTAAATCAGTTTTGGCGGCCAGGTGGGGCAATATGATTTAAAATTTTATAGTCGGGTGAGACTAATTGGCTTTGTCTTGCTCCCCTAGGCTACAAATGCTGGAATAACAGGGTACCTGGTAACTGAGATAGGTTAAGGTAAATCAGTTTTGGCAGCTACGTAAGTCTGTATGTTTTAAGATTAAATTGTCGGGTGAGCCTGTTTGGCTTTGACTTGTTCCCCTAGGCTGCACATGCCAGATTGGCGGGGCTCCAGGAATCTAAGACAAGTTTTGGTAAAACAGTTTTGACAGCTAGGTAAGGCTGTATGCTTTAAGATTAAATAGTCGGGTGAGCGTGTTTGGCTTTGACTTGCGCCCCTAGGATGCAAATGCTGGAATAACAGGGTTCCTGGTATCTAAGACAAGTTTTGGTAAATCAGTTTTGGCAGCTACGTAAGTCTGTATGTTTTAAGATTAAATTGTCGGGTGAGCCTGTTTGGCTTTGACTTGCGCTCCTAGGCTGCACATCCCAGATTGGCGGGGCTCCTGGAATCTAAGACAAATTTTGGTAAAACAGTTTTGACAGCTAGGTAAGGCTGTATGCTTTAAGATTAAATAGTCGGGTGAGCGTGTTTGGCTTTGACTTGCGCTCCTAGGATGCAAATGCTGGAATAACAGGGTTCCTGGTATCTAAGACAAGATTTGGTAAATCAGTTTTGGCATCTATAGGGCTATATGTTTTAGGATTAAATAGTCGGATGAGCCTGTTTGGCTTTGACTTGCTCCCCTAGGCTGCACATGCCAGATTGGCGGGGCTCCTGGAATCTAATAAAAGTTTTGGTAAAACACTTTTGACAGCTAGGTAAGGCTGTATGCTTTCAGATTAAATAGTCGGGTGAGCGTGTTTGACTTTGACTTGCGCATCTAGGATGCAAATGCTGGAATATCAGGGTTCCTGGTTGCTAAGACAAGTTTTGGTAAATCAGTTTTGGCGTCTATGGGGCTATATGTTTTAGGATTAAATAGTCGGATGAGCCTGTTTGGCTTTGACTTGCTCCCCTAGGCTGCACATGGCAGATTGGCGGGGCTCCTGGAATGTAAGACAAGTTTTGGTAAAACAGTTTTGACAGCTAGGTAATGCTGTATGCTTTAAGATTAAAAAGTCGGGTGAGCGTGTTTGGCTTTGACTTGCGCCCCTAGGATGCAAATGCTGGAATAACAGGGTTCCTGGTATCTAAGACAAGTTTTCGTAAATCAGTGTTGGCGGCCAGATGGGGCTATATGTTTTAAGATTTAATAGTCGGATGAGCCTGTTTGGCTTTGACTTGCTCCCCTAGGATTCAAATGCTGGATTAACAGGGTTCCTGGTATCTAAAACAAGTTTTGGTAAGGCAATTTTGGGTTCCAGGTGATGCTGAATGTTTTCAGATTTAATAATCGGATGAGCCTGTTTGGCTTTGACTTGCTCTCCTAGGCTGCACATGCCAGATTGGCGGGGCTCCTGGAATCTAAGACAAGTTTTGGTAAAACAGTTTTGACAGCTACGTAAGTCTGTATTTTTTAAGGTTAAATAGTTGGGTGAGCCTGTTTGGCTTTGACTTGCGCCCCTAGGATGCAAATGCTGCATTAACAGTGTTCCTGGTATCTGAGACAAGTTTTGGTAAAACAGTTTTGACAGCTAGGTAAGGCTGTAGGCTTTAAGATTAAATAGTCGGGTGACCGTGTTTGGCTTTGACTTGCGCCCCTAGAATGCAAATGCTGGAATAGCAGGGTTCCTGGTATCTAAGACATGTTTTGGTAAGTCGGTTTTGGCGGCCAGATGGGGCTATATGTTTTAAGATTTAATAGTTGGGTGAGCCTGTTTGGCTTTGACTTGCGCCCCTAGGATGCAAATGCTGGAATAACAGGGTTCCTGGTACCTAAGACAAGTTTTCGTAAATCAGTTTTGGCGGCCAGATGGGGCTACATGTTTTAAGATTTAATAGTTGGGTGAGCCTGTTTGGCTTTGACTTGCGCCCCTAGGATGCAAATGCTGGATTAACAGGGTTCCTGGTATTTGAGACAAGTTTTGGTAAATCAGTTTTGGCGGCCAGGTGGGGCTATATGATTTAAAATTCAATAGTCGGGTGCGACTATTTGACTTTGACTTGCTCCCCTAGGATGCAAATGCTGGATTAACAGGGTTCCTGGTATCTGAGACAAGTTTTGGTAAGGCAATTTTGAGTTCCAGGTGAGACTGAATGTATTCAGACTTAATAGTCGTTTGAGACTATTTGGCTTTGACTTTCTCCCCTAGGCGGGACATGCCAGATTGGCGGGGCTCCTGGAATCTAAAAAAAGTTTTGGTAAAACAGTTTTGGCAGCTACGTAAGTCTGTATGTTTTAGGATTAAACTGTCGGGGGAGCCTGTTTGGCTTTGACTTGCTCCCCTAGGCTCCACATGCCAGATTGGCTTGGCTCCTGGAATCTTAGACAAGGTTTGGTAAAACAGTTTTGACAGCTGGGAAAGACTGTATGTTTTAAGATTAAGTAGTCGGGTGAGCGTGTTTGGCTTTGACTTGCGCCCCTAGGATGCAAATGCTGGAATAACAGGGTTCCTGGTATGTATGACAAGTTTTGGTAAATCAGTTTTGGCGTCCAGATGAGGCTATATGTTTTAAGATTTCATAGTCGGGTGAGCCTGTTTGGCTTTGACTTGCGCCCCTTGGATGCAAATGCTGCACTAACAGTGTTCCTGGTATCTGAGACAAGTTTTGGTAAAACAGTTTTGACAGCTAGGTAAGGCTGTATGCTTTAAGATTTAAAAGTCGGGTGACCGTGTTTGGCTTTGACTTGCGCCCCTAGGATGCAAATGCTGGAATAACACGGTTCCTAGTATCTAAGACATGTTTTGGTAAGTCGGTTTTGGCGGCCAGATGGGGCTATATGTTTTAAGATTTAATAGTTTGGTGAACCTGTTTGGCTTTGACTGGCGCCCCTAGGATGCAAATGCTGCATTAACAGGGTTCCTGGTATCTGAGACAAGTTTTGGTAAATCAGTTTTGGCGGCCAGATGGGGCTATATGTTTTAGGATTAAATAGTCGGATGAGCCTGTTTGGCTTTGACTTGCTGCCCTAGGCTGCACATGCCAGATTGGCGGGGCTCCTGAAATCTAAGACAAGTTTTGGTAAAACAGTTTTGACAGCTAGGTAAGGCTGTATGCTTTAAGATTAAATAGTCGGGTGAGCGTGTTTGGCCTTGACTTGCGCCCCTAGGATGCAAATGCTGGAATAACAGGGTTCCTGGTATCTAAGACAAGTTTTGGTAAATCAGTTTTGGCAGCTACGTAAGTCTGTATGTTCTAAGATTAAATTGTCGGGTGAGCCTGTTTGGCTTTGACTTGCTCCCCTAGGCTGCACATGCCAGATTGGCGGGGCTCCTGGAATCTAAGACAAGTTTTGGTAAAACAGTTTTGACAGCTAGGTAAGGCTGTATGTTTTAAGATTAAATAGTCGGGTGAGCGTGTTTGGCTTTGACTTGCGCCCCTAGGATGCAAATGCTGGAATAACAGGGTTCCTGGTATCTAAGACAAGTTTTGGTAAATCAGTTTTGGCAGCTACGTAAGTCTGTATGTTTTAAGATTAAATTGTCGGGTGAGCCTGTTTGGCTTTGACTTGCTCCCCTAGGATGCAAATGCTGGATTAACAGAGTTCCTGGTATCTGAGACAAGTTTTGGTAAGGCAATTTTGAGTTCCAGGTGAGACTGAATGTATTCAGACTTAATAGTCGTTTGAGACTATTTGGCTTTGACTTTCTCCCCTAGGCGGCACATGCCAGATTGGCGGGGCTCCTGGAATCTAAGACAAGTTTTGGTAAAACAGTTTTGACAGCTACGTAAGTCTGTATGTTTTAAGATTAAACTGTAGGGGGAGCCTGTTTGGCTTTGACTTGCTCCCCTAGGCTCCACATGCCAGATTGGCTTGGCTCCTGGAATCTTAGACAAGGTTTGGTAAAACAGTTTTGACGGCTGGGCAAGACTGTATGTTTTAAGATTAAATAGTCGGTTGAGCCTGTTTGGCTTTGAGTTGCGCCCCTAGGATGCAAATGCTGGATAAACAGGGTTCCTGGTATTGGTAAGGCAATTTTGAGTTCCAGGTGAGGCTGAATGTGTTAAGACTTAATAGTCGGGTGAGACTATTTTGCTTTGAGTTGCTCCCCTAGGCTGCAAATGCTAGATTAACGAGGCTCCTGGTTTTTAAGGCAAGTTTTGGTAAAGCAGTTTTGACAGCTAGATTAAGATAAAAGATTAAATAGTCGGGTGAGCGTGTTTGGCTTTGACTTGCTCCCCTAGGATGCAAATGCTGGATTAACAGAGCTCCTGGTATCTGAGACAAGTTTTGGTAAGGCAATTTTGAGTTCCAGGTGAGACTGAATGTATTCAGACTTAATAGTCGTTTGAGACTATTTGGCTTTGACTTTCTCCCCTAGGCGGCACATGCCAGATTGGCGGGGCTCCTGGAATCTAATAAAAGTTTTGGTAAAACAGTTTTGGCAGCTACGTAATTCTGTATGTTTTAGGATTAAACTGTAGGGGGAGCCTGTTTGGCTTTGACTTGCTCCCCTAGGCTCCACATGCCAGATTGGCTTGGCTCCTGGAATCTTAGACAAGGTTTGGTAAAACAGTTTTGACGGCTGGGCAAGACTGTATGTTTTAAGATTAAATAGTCGGTTGAGCCTGTTTGGCTTTGAGTTGCGCCCCTAGGATGCAAATGCTGGATAAACAGGGTTCCTGGTATTGGTAAGGCAATTTTGAGTTCCAGGTGAGGCTGAATGTGTTAAGACTTAATAGTCGGGTGAGACTATTTTGCTTTGAGTTGCTCCCCTAGCCTGCAAATGCTAGATTAACGAGGCTCCTGGTTTTTAAGGCAAGTTTTGGTAAAGCAGTTTTGGCAGCTACGTAAGTCTGTATGTTTTAAGATTAAATTGTCGGGTGTACCTGTTTGTCTTTGACTTGCTCCCCTAGGCTCCACATGCCAGATTGGCGGGACTCCTGGAATCTAAGACAAGTTTTGGTAAAACAGTTTTGACAGCTAGGTAAGGCTGTATGCTTTAAGATTAAATAGTCGGGTGAGCGTGTTTGGCTTTGACTTGCGCCCCTAGGATGCAAATGCTGGAATAACAGGGTTCCTGGTATCTAAGACATGTTTTGGTAAGTCCGTATTTGGCGGCCAGATGGGGCTATATGTTTTAAGATTTAATAGTTTGGTGAGCCTGTTTGGCTTTGACTTGCGCCCCTAGGATGCAATTGCTGGATTAACAGGGTTCCTGGTATCTGAGACAAGTTTTGGTAAGGCAATTTTGAGTTCCAGGTGTGGCTGAATGAGTTAAAATTTAATAGTCGGGTGAGGCTATTTGGCTTTGTTTTGCTCCCCTAGGCTGCAAATGCTAGATTAACAGGGTTCCTGGTATCTGAGACAAGTTTTGGTAAATCAGTCTTGGCGGCCAGATGGGGCTATGTGTCTTAAGATTTAATAGTTTGGTGAGCCTGTTTGGCTTTGACTTGCGCCCCTAGGATGCAAATGCTGGAATAACAGGGTTCCTGGTATCTGAGACAAGTTTTGGTAAATCAGTTTTGGCGGCCAGATGGGGCTATATGTTTTAAGATTTAATAGTTGGGTGAGCGTGTTTGGCTTTGACTTGCGCCCCTAGGATGCAAATGCTGGAATAACAGGGTTCCTGGTATCTAAGACAAGTTTTCGTAAATCAGTGTTGGCGGCCAGATGGGGCTATATGTTTTAAGATTTAATAGTCGGATGAGCCTGTTTGGCTTTGACTTGCTCCCCTAGGATTCAAATGCTGGATTAACAGGGTTCCTGGTATCTAAAACAAGTTTTGGTAAGGCAATTTTGGGTTCCAGGTGATGCTGAATGTTTTCAGATTTAATAATCGGATGAGCCTGTTTGGCTTTGACTTGCTCCCCTAGGCTGCACATGCCAGATTGGCGGGGCTCCTGGAATCTAAGACAAGTTTTGGTAAAACAGTTTTGACAGCTACGTAAGTCTGTATTTTTTAAGGTTAAATAGTTGGGTGAGCCTGTTTGGCTTTGACTTGCGCCCCTAGGATGCAAATGCTGCATTAACAGTGTTCCTGGTATCTGAGACAAGTTTTGGTAAAACAGTTTTGACAGCTAGGTAAGGCTGTAGGCTTTAAGATTAAATAGTCGGGTGACCGTGTTTGGCTTTGACTTGCGCCCCTAGAATGCAAATGCTGGAATAGCAGGGTTCCTGGTATCTAAGACATGTTTTGGTAAGTCGGTTTTGGCGGCCAGATGGGGCTATATGTTTTAAGATTTAATAGTTGGGTGAGCCTGTTTGGCTTTGACTTGCGCCCCTAGGATGCAAATGCTGGAATAACAGGGTTCCTGGTACCTAAGACAAGTTTTCGTAAATCAGTTTTGGCGGCCAGATGGGGCTACATGTTTTAAGATTTAATAGTTGGGTGAGCCTGTTTGGCTTTGACTTGCGCCCCTAGGATGCAAATGCTGGATTAACAGGGTTCCTGGTATTTGAGACAAGTTTTGGTAAATCAGTTTTGGCGGCCAGGTGGGGCTATATGATTTAAAATTCAATAGTCGGGTGCGACTATTTGACTTTGACTTGCTCCCCTAGGATGCAAATGCTGGATTAACAGGGTTCCTGGTATCTGAGACAAGTTTTGGTAAGGCAATTTTGAGTTCCAGGTGAGACTGAATGTATTCAGACTTAATAGTCGTTTGAGACTATTTGGCTTTGACTTTCTCCCCTAGGCGGGACATGCCAGATTGGCGGGGCTCCTGGAATCTAAAAAAAGTTTTGGTAAAACAGTTTTGGCAGCTACGTAAGTCTGTATGTTTTAGGATTAAACTGTCGGGGGAGCCTGTTTGGCTTTGACTTGCTCCCCTAGGCTCCACATGCCAGATTGGCTTGGCTCCTGGAATCTTAGACAAGGTTTGGTAAAACAGTTTTGACAGCTGGGCAAGACTGTATGTTTTAAGATTAAGTAGTCGGGTGAGCGTGTTTGGCTTTGACTTGCGCCCCTAGGATGCAAATGCTGGAATAACAGGGTTCCTGGTATGTATGACAAGTTTTGGTAAATCAGTTTTGGCGTCCAGATGAGGCTATATGTTTTAAGATTTCATAGTCGGGTGAGCCTGTTTGGCTTTGACTTGCGCCCCTTGGATGCAAATGCTGCACTAACAGTGTTCCTGGTATCTGAGACAAGTTTTGGTAAAACAGTTTTGACAGCTAGGTAAGGCTGTATGCTTTAAGATTTAAAAGTCGGGTGACCGTGTTTGGCTTTGACTTGCGCCCCTAGGATGCAAATGCTGGAATAACACGGTTCCTAGTATCTAAGACATGTTTTGGTAAGTCGGTTTTGGCGGCCAGATGGGGCTATATGTTTTAAGATTTAATAGTTTGGTGAACCTGTTTGGCTTTGACTGGCGCCCCTAGGATGCAAATGCTGCATTAACAGGGTTCCTGGTATCTGAGACAAGTTTTGGTAAATCAGTTTTGGCGGCCAGATGGGGCTATATGTTTTAGGATTAAATAGTCGGATGAGCCTGTTTGGCTTTGACTTGCTGCCCTAGGCTGCACATGCCAGATTGGCGGGGCTCCTGAAATCTAAGACAAGTTTTGGTAAAACAGTTTTGACAGCTAGGTAAGGCTGTATGCTTTAAGATTAAATAGTCGGGTGAGCGTGTTTGGCCTTGACTTGCGCCCCTAGGATGCAAATGCTGGAATAACAGGGTTCCTGGTATCTAAGACAAGTTTTGGTAAATCAGTTTTGGCAGCTACGTAAGTCTGTATGTTCTAAGATTAAATTGTCGGGTGAGCCTGTTTGGCTTTGACTTGCTCCCCTAGGCTGCACATGCCAGATTGGCGGGGCTCCTGGAATCTAAGACAAGTTTTGGTAAAACAGTTTTGACAGCTAGGTAAGGCTGTATGTTTTAAGATTAAATAGTCGGGTGAGCGTGTTTGGCTTTGACTTGCGCCCCTAGGATGCAAATGCTGGAATAACAGGGTTCCTGGTATCTAAGACAAGTTTTGGTAAATCAGTTTTGGCAGCTACGTAAGTCTGTATGTTTTAAGATTAAATTGTCGGGTGAGCCTGTTTGGCTTTGACTTGCTCCCCTAGGATGCAAATGCTGGATTAACAGAGTTCCTGGTATCTGAGACAAGTTTTGGTAAGGCAATTTTGAGTTCCAGGTGAGACTGAATGTATTCAGACTTAATAGTCGTTTGAGACTATTTGGCTTTGACTTTCTCCCCTAGGCAGCACATGCCAGATTGGCGGGGCTCCTGGAATCTAAGACAAGTTTTGGTAAAACAGTTTTGACAGCTACGTAAGTCTGTATGTTTTAAGATTAAACTGTAGGGGGAGCCTGTTTGGCTTTGACTTGCTCCCCTAGGCTCCACATGCCAGATTGGCTTGGCTCCTGGAATCTTAGACAAGGTTTGGTAAAACAGTTTTGACGGCTGGGCAAGACTGTATGTTTTAAGATTAAATAGTCGGTTGAGCCTGTTTGGCTTTGA
Source organism: Drosophila kanekoi (assembly GCA_037075305.1). Classification (NCBI taxonomy): domain Eukaryota; kingdom Metazoa; phylum Arthropoda; class Insecta; order Diptera; family Drosophilidae; genus Drosophila; species Drosophila kanekoi. The sequence continues at coordinate 88,903 of JBAMCE010000649.1, read as the reverse complement.
GTTGCGCCCCTAGGATGCAAATGCTGGATAAACAGGGTTCCTGGTATTGGTAAGGCAATTTTGAGTTCCAGGTGAGGCTGAATGTGTTAAGACTTAATAGTCGGGTGAGACTATTTTGCTTTGAGTTGCTCCCCTAGGCTGCAAATGCTAGATTAACGAGGCTCCTGGTTTTTAAGGCAAGTTTTGGTAAAGCAGTTTTGACAGCTAGATTAAGATAAAAGATTAAATAGTCGGGTGAGCGTGTTTGGCTTTGACTTGCTCCCCTAGGATGCAAATGCTGGATTAACAGAGCTCCTGGTATCTGAGACAAGTTTTGGTAAGGCAATTTTGAGTTCCAGGTGAGACTGAATGTATTCAGACTTAATAGTCGTTTGAGACTATTTGGCTTTGACTTTCTCCCCTAGGCGGCACATGCCAGATTGGCGGGGCTCCTGGAATCTAATAAAAGTTTTGGTAAAACAGTTTTGGCAGCTACGTAATTCTGTATGTTTTAGGATTAAACTGTAGGGGGAGCCTGTTTGGCTTTGACTTGCTCCCCTAGGCTCCACATGCCAGATTGGCTTGGCTCCTGGAATCTTAGACAAGGTTTGGTAAAACAGTTTTGACGGCTGGGCAAGACTGTATGTTTTAAGATTAAATAGTCGGTTGAGCCTGTTTGGCTTTGAGTTGCGCCCCTAGGATGCAAATGCTGGATAAACAGGGTTCCTGGTATTGGTAAGGCAATTTTGAGTTCCAGGTGAGGCTGAATGTGTTAAGACTTAATAGTCGGGTGAGACTATTTTGCTTTGAGTTGCTCCCCTAGCCTGCAAATGCTAGATTAACGAGGCTCCTGGTTTTTAAGGCAAGTTTTGGTAAAGCAGTTTTGGCAGCTACGTAAGTCTGTATGTTTTAAGATTAAATTGTCGGGTGTACCTGTTTGTCTTTGACTTGCTCCCCTAGGCTCCACATGCCAGATTGGCGGGACTCCTGGAATCTAAGACAAGTTTTGGTAAAACAGTTTTGACAGCTAGGTAAGGCTGTATGCTTTAAGATTAAATAGTCGGGTGAGCGTGTTTGGCTTTTGACTTGCAAATGCTGGAATAACAGGGTTCCTGGTATCTAAGACATGTTTTGGTAAGTCCGTATTTGGCGGCCAGATGGGGCTATATGTTTTAAGATTTAATAGTTTGGTGAGCCTGTTTGGCTTTGACTTGCGCCCCTAGGATGCAATTGCTGGATTAACAGGGTTCCTGGTATCTGAGACAAGTTTTGGTAAGGCAATTTTGAGTTCCAGGTGTGGCTGAATGAGTTAAAATTTAATAGTCGGGTGAGGCTATTTGGCTTTGTTTTGCTCCCCTAGGCTGCAAATGCTAGATTAACAGGGTTCCTGGTATCTGAGACAAGTTTTGGTAAATCAGTCTTGGCGGCCAGATGGGGCTATGTGTCTTAAGATTTAATAGTTTGGTGAGCCTGTTTGGCTTTGACTTGCGCCCCTAGGATGCAAATGCTGGAATAACAGGGTTCCTGGTATCTGAGACAAGTTTTGGTAAATCAGTTTTGGCGGCCAGATGGGGCTATATGTTTTAAGATTTAATAGTTGGGTGAGCCTGTTTGGCTTTGACTTGCGCCCCTAGGATGCAAATGCTGCATTAACAGTGTTCCTGGTATCTGAGACAAGTTTTGGTAGAACAGTTTTGACAGCTAGGTAAGGCTGTATGCTTTAAGATTAAATAGTCGGGTGAGCGTGTTTGGTTTTGACTTGCGCCCCTAGGATGCAAATGCTGGAATAACAGGGTTCCTGGTATCTAAGACATGTTTTGGTAAGTCCGTTTTTGGCGGCCAGATGGGGCTATATGTTTTAAGATTTAATAGTTTGGTGAGCCTGTTTGGCTTTGACTTGCGCCCCTAGGATGCAAATGCTGAATTAACAGGGTTCCTGGTATCTGAGACAAGTTTTGGTAAGGCAATTTTGAGTTCCAGGTGTGGCTGAATGAGTTAAAATTTAATAGTCGGGTGAGGCTATTTGGCTTTGTTTTTCTCCCCTAGGATGCAAATGCTGGAATAACAGGGTTCCTGGTATCTAAGACATGTTTTGGTAAGTCCGTTTTTGGCGGCCAGATGGGGCTATATGTTTTAAGATTTAATAGTTTGGTGAGCCTGTTTGGCTTTGACTTGCGCCCCTAGGATACAAATGCTGGATTTACAGGGTACCTGGTACCTGAGACAAGTTTTGGTAAGGCAATTTTGAGTTCCAGGTGTGGCTGAATGAGTTAAAATTTAATAGCCGGGTGAGGCTATTTGGCTTTGTTTTGCGCCCTTAGGATGCAAATGCTGGAATAACAGGGTTCCTGGTATCTAAGACATGTTTTGGTAAGTCCGTTTTTGGCGGCCAGATGGGGCTATATGTTTTAAGATTTAATAGTTTGGTGAGCCTGTTTGGCTTTGACTTGCGCCCCTAGGATGCAAATGCTGGATTAACAGGGTTCCTGGTATCTGAGACAAGTTTTGGTAAGGCAATTTTGAGTTCAGGTGTGGCTGAATGAGTTAAAATTTAATAGTCGGGTGAGGCTATTTGGCTTTGTTTTGCTCCCCTAGGCTGCAAATGCTAGATTAACAGGGTTCCTGGTATCTGAGACAAGTTTTGGTAAATCAGTCTTGGCGGCCAGATGGGGCTATGTGTCTTAAGATTTAATAGTTTGGTGAGCCTGTTTGGCTTTGACTTGCGCCCCTAGGATGCAAATGCTGGAATAACAGGGTTCCTGGTATCTGAGACAAGTTTTGGTAAATCAGTTTTGGCGGCCAGATGGGGCTATATGTTTTAAGATTTAATAGTTGGGTGAGCCTGTTTGGCTTTGACTTGCGCCCCTAGGATGCAAATGCTGCATTAACAGTGTTCCTGGTATCTGAGACAAGTTTTGGTAAGGCAATTTTGAGTTCCAGGTGTGGCTGAATGAGTTAAAATTTAATAGTCGGGTGAGGCTATTTGGCTTTGTTTTGCTCCCCTAGGATGCAAATGCGGGAATAACAGGGTTCCTGGTATCTAAGACATGTTTTGGTAAGTCCGTTTTTGGCGGCCAGATGGGGCTATATGTTTTAAGATTTAATAGTTTGGTGAGCCTGTTTGGCTTTGACTTGCGCCCCTAGGATGCAAATGCTGGATTAACAGTGTTCCTGGTATCTGAGACAAGTTTTGGTAGAACAGTTTTGACAGCTAGGTAAGGCTGTATGCTTTAAGATTAAATAGTCGGGTGAGCGTGTTTGGCTTTGACTTGCGCCCCTAGGATGCAAATGCTGGAATAACAGGGTTCCTGGTATCTAAGACATGTTTTGGTAAGTCCGTTTTTGGCGGCCAGATGGGGCTATATGTTTTAAGATTTAATAGTTTGGTGAGCCCGTTTGGCTTTGACTTGCGCCCCTAGGATGCAATTGCTGGATTAACAGGGTTCCTGGTATCTGAGACAAGTTTTGGTAAGGCAATTTTGAGTTCCAGGTGTGGCTGAATGAGTTAAAATTTAATAGTCGGGTGAGGCTATTTGGCTTTGTTTTGCTCCCCTAGGCTGCAAATGCTAGATTAACAGGGTTCCTGGTATCTGAGACAAGTTTTGGTAAATCAGTCTTGGCGGCCAGATGGGGCTATGTGTCTTAAGATTTAATAGTTTGGTGAGCCTGTTTGGCTTTGACTTGCGCCCCTAGGATGCAAATGCTGGAATAACAGGGTTCCTGGTATCTGAGACAAGTTTTGGTAAATCAGTTTTGGCGGCCGGATGGGGCTATATGTTTTAAGATTTAATAGTTGGGTGAGCCTGTTTGGCTTTGACTTGCGCCCCTAGGATGCAAATGCTGCATTAACAGTGTTCCTGGTATCTGAGACAAGTTTTGGTAGAACAGTTTTGACAGCTAGGTAAGGCTGTATGCTTTAAGATTAAATAGTCGGGTGAGCGTGTTTGGCTTTGACTTGCGCCCCTAGGATGCAAATGCTGGAATAACAGGGTTCCTGGTATCTAAGACATGTTTTGGTAAGTCCGTTTTTGGCGGCCAGATGGGGCTATATGTTTAAAGATTTAATAGTTTGGTGAGCCTGTTTGGCTTTGACTTGCGCCCCTAGGATGCAAATGCTGGATTAACAGGGTTCCTGGTATCTGAGACAAGTTTTGGTAAGGCAATTTTGAGTTCCAGGTGTGGCTGAATGAGTTAAAATTTAATAGTCGGGTGAGGCTATTTGGCTTTGTTTTGCTCACCTAGGATGCAAATGCTGGAATAACAGGGTTCCTGGTATCTAAGACATGTTTTGGTAAGTCCGTTTTTGGCGGCCAGATGGGGCTATATGTTTTAAGATTTAATAGTTTGGTGAGCCTGTTTGGCTTTGACTTGCGCCCCTAGGATGCAAATGCTGGATTTACAGGGTACCTGGTATCTGAGACAAGTTTTGGTAAGGAATTTTGAGTTCCAGGTGTGGCTGAATGAGTTAAAATTTAATAGCCGGGTGAGGCTATTTGGCTTTGTTTTGCGCCCTTAGGATGCAAATGCTGGAATAACAGGGTTCCTGGTATCTAAGACATGTTTTGGTAAGTCCGTTTTTGGCGGCCAGATGGGGCTATATGTTTTAAGCTTTAATAAATTGGTGAGCCTGTTTGGCTTTGACTTGCGCCCCTAGGATGCAAATGCTGGATTAACAGGGTTCCTGGTATCTGAGACAAGTTTTGGTAAGGCAATTTTGAGTTCAGGTGTGGCTGAATGAGTTAAAATTTAATAGTCGGGTGAGGCTATTTGGCTTTGTTTTGCTCCCCTAGGCTGCAAATGCTAGATTAACAGGGTTCCTGGTATCTGAGACAAGTTTTGGTAAATCAGTCTTGGCGGCCAGATGGGGCTATGTGTCTTAAGATTTAATAGTTTGGTGAGCCTGTTTGGCTTTGACTTGCGCCCCTAGGATGCAAATGCTGGAATAACAGGGTTCCTGGTATCTGAGACAAGTTTTGGTAAATCAGTTTTGGCGGCCAGATGGGGCTATATGTTTTAAGATTTAATAGTTGGGTGAGCCTGTTTGGCTTTGACTTGCGCCCCTAGGATGCAAATGCTGCATTAACAGTGTTCCTGGTATCTGAGACAAGTTTTGGTAAGGCAATTTTGAGTTCCAGGTGTGGCTGAATGAGTTAAAATTTAATAGTCGGGTGAGGCTATTTGGCTTTGTTTTGCTCCCCTAGGATGCAAATGCGGGAATAACAGGGTTCCTGGTATCTAAGACATGTTTTGGTAAGTCCGTTTTTGGCGGCCAGATGGGGCTATATGTTTTAAGATTTAATAGTTTGGTGAGCCTGTTTGGCTTTGACTTGCGCCCCTAGGATGCAAATGCTGGATTTACAGGGTACCTGGTATCTGACACAAGTTTTGGTAAGGCAATTTTGAGTTCCAGGTGTGGCTGAATGAGTTAAAATTTAATAGTCGGGTGAGGCTATTTGGCTTTGTTTTGCTCCCCTAGGATGCAAATGCTGGAATAACAGGGTTCCTGGTATCTACGACATGTTTTGGTAAGTCCGTTTTTGGCGGCCAGATGGGGCTATATGTTTTAAGATTTAATAGTTTGGTGAGCCTGTTTGGCTTTGACTTGCGCCCCTAGGATGCAAATGCTGGATTAACAGGGTTCCTGGTATCTGAGACAAGTTTTGGTAAGGCAATTTTGAGTTCCAGGTGTGGCTGAATGAGTTAAGATTTAATAGTCGGGTGAGGTTATTTGGCTTTGTTTTGCTCCCCTAGGATGCAAATGCTGGAATAACAGGGTTCCTGGTATCTAAGACATGTTTTGGTAAGTCCGTTTTTGGCGGCCAGATGGGGCTATATGTTTTAAGATTTAATAGTTTGGTGAGCCTGTTTGGCTTTGACTTGCGCCCCTAGGATGCAAATGCTGGATTTACAGGGTACCTGGTATCTGAGACAAGTTTTGGTAAGGCAATTTTGAGTTCCAGGTGTGGCTGAATGAGTTAAAATTTAAAAGTCAGGTGAGGCTATTTGGCTTTGTTTTGCGCCCTTAGGATGCAAATGCTGGAATAACAGGGTTCCTGGTATCTAAGACATGTTTTGGTAAATCAGTGTTGGCGGCCAGATGGGGCTATATGTTTTAAGATTTAATAGTTTGGTGAGCCTGTTTGGCTTTGACTTGCGCCCCTAGGATGCAAATGCTGGATTAACAGGGTTCCTGGTATCTGAGACAAGTTTTGGTAAGGCAATTTTGAGTTCCAGGTGTGGCTGAATGAGTTAAAATTTAATAGTCGTTTGAGACTATGTGGCTTTGACTTTCTCCCCTAGGCGGCACATGCCAGATAGGCGGGGCTCCTGGAATCTAATAAAAGTTTTGGTAAAACAGTTTTGACAGCTACGTAAGTCTGTATGTTTTAAGATTAAACTGTCGGGGGAGCCTGTTTGGCTTTGACTTGCTCCCCTAGGCTCCACATGCCAGATTGGCTTGGCTCCTGGAATCTTAGACAAGGTTTGGTAAAACAGTTTTGACAGCTGGGCAAGACTGTATGTTTTAAGATTAAATAGTCGGGTGAGCGTGTTTGGCTTTGACTTGCGCCCCTAGGATGCAAATGCTGGAATAACAGGGTTCCTGGTATGTATGACAAGTTTTGGTAAATCAGTTTTGGCGTCCAGATGAGGCTATATGTTTTAAGATTTCATAGTCGGGTGAGCCTGTTTGGCTTTGACTTGCGCCCCTTGGATGCAAATGCTGCACTAACAGTGTTCCTGGTATCTGAGACAAGTTTTGGTAAAACAGTTTTGACAGCTAGGTAAGGCTGTATGCTTTAAGATTTAAAAGTCGGGTGACCGTGTTTGGCTTTGACTTGCGCCCCTAGGATGCAAATGCTGGAATAACACGGTTCCTAGTATCTAAGACATGTTTTGGTAAGTCGGTTTTGGCGGCCAGATGGGGCTATATGTTTTAAGATTTAATAGTTTCGTGAACCTGTTTGGCTTTGACTGGCGCCCCTAGGATGCAAATGCTGGATTAACAGGGCTCCTGGTATTGGTAAGGCAATTTTGAGTTCCAGGTGAGGCTGAATGTGTTAAGACTTAATAGTCGGGTGAGACTATTTTGCTTTGAGTTGCTCCCCTAGGCTGCAAATGCTAGATTAACAAGGCTCCTGGTTTTAAGGCAAGTTTTGGTAAAGCAGTTTTGGCAGCTACGTAAGTGTGTATGTTTTAAGATTAAATTGTCGGGTGTACCTGTTTGTCTTTGACTTGCGCCCCTAGGATGCAAATGCTGCATTAACAGTGTTCCTGGTATCTGAGACAAGTTTTGGTAGAACAGTTTTGACAGCTAAGTAAGGCTGTATGCTTTAAGATTAAATAGTCGGGTGAGCGTGTTTGGCTTTGACTTGCTCCCCTAGGATGCAAATGCTGGATTAACAGGGTTCCTGGTATCTGAGACAAGTTTTGGTAAGGCAATTTTGAGTTCCAGGTGTGGCTGAATGAGTTAAAATTTAATAGTCGGGTGAGGCTATTTGGCTTTGTTTTGCTCCCCTAGGCTGCAAATGCTAGATTAACAAGGCTCCTGGTTTTAAGGCAAGTTTTGGTAAAGCAGTTTTGGCAGCTACGTAAGTGTGTATGTTTTAAGATTAAATTGTCGGGTGTACCTGTTTGTCTTTGACTTGCTCCCCTAGGCTCCACATGCCAGATTGGCGGGACCCCTGGAATCTAAGACAAGTTTTGGTAAAACAGTTTTGACAGCTAGGTAGGGCTGTATGCTTTAAGATTAAATAGTCGGGTGAGAGTGTTTGGCTTTGACTTGCGCCCCTAGGATGCAAATGCTGGAATAACAGGGTTCCTGGTATCTAAGACATGTTTTGGTAAGTCCGTTTTTGGCGGCCAGATGGGGCTATATGTTTTAAGATTTAATAGTTTGATGAGCCTGTTTGGCTTTGACTTGCGCCCCTAGGATGCAAATGCTGGATTAACAGGGTTCCTGGTATCTGAGACAAGTTTTGGTAAGGCAATTTTGAGTTCCAGGTGTGGCTGAATGAGTTAAAATTTAATAGTCGGGCGAGGCTATTTGGCTTTGTTTTGCTCCCCTAGGCTACAAATGCTAGATTAACAGGGTTCCTGGTATCTGAGACAAGTTTTGGTAAATCAGTTTTGGCGGCCAGATGGGGCTATATGTTTTAGGATTAAATAGTCGGATGATCCTGTTTGGCTTTGACTTGCTCCCCTAGGCTGCACATGCCAGATTGGCGGGGCTCCTGGAATCTAAGACAAGTTTTGGTAAAACAGTTTTGACAGCTAGGTAAGGCTGTATGTTTTAAGATTAAATAGACGGTTGAGCCTGTTTGGCTTTGAGTTGCGCCCCTAGGCTCCACATGCCAGATTGGCTTGACTCCTTGAATCTAAGACAAGTTTTGGTAAAACAGTTTTGACAGCTAGATAAGATTAAAGATTAAATAGTCGGGTGAGCGTGTTTGGCTTTGACTTGCTCACCTAGGATGCAAATGCTGGATTAACAGGGTTCCTGGTATCTGAGACAAGTTTTGGTAAGGCAATTTTGAGTTCCAGGTGAGACTGAATGTATTCAGACTTAATAGTCGTTTGAGACTATTTGGCTTTGACTTTCTCCCCTAGGCGGCACATGCCAGATTGGCGGGGCTCCTGGAATCTAATAAAAGTTTTGGTAAAACAGTTTTGACAGCTACGTAAGTCTGTATGTTTTAAGATTAAACTGTAGGGGGAGCCAGTTTGGCTTTGACTTGCTCCCCTAGGCTCCACATGCCAGATTGGCTTGACTCCTGGAATCTTAGACAAGGTTTGGTAAAACAGTTTTGACCGCTAGGCAAGACTGTATGTTTTAAGATTAAATAGTCGGTTGAGCCTGTTTGGCTTTGAGTTGCGCCCCTAGGATGCAAATGCTGGATAAACAGGGTTCCTGGTATCTAAGACATGTTTTGGTAAGTCCGTTTTTGGCGGCCAGATGGGGCTATATGTTTTCAGATTTAATAGTTTGGTGAGCCTGTTTGGCTTTGACTTGTGCCCCTAGGATGCAAATGCTGGATTAACAGGGTTCCTGGTATCTGAGACAAGTTTTGGTAAGGCAATTTTGAGTTCCAGGTGTGGCTGAATGAGTTAAGATTTAATAGTCAGGTGAGGCTATTTGGCTTTGTTTTGCTCCCCTAGGCTGCAAATGCTAGATTAACAGGGTTCCTGGTATCTGAGACAAGTTTTGGTAAATCAGTTTTGGCGGCCAGATGGGGCTATATGTTTTAAGATTAATAGTTGGGTTAGCCTGTTTGGCTTTGACTTGCGCCCCTAGGATGCAAATGCGGCATTAACAGTGTTCCTGGTATCTGAGACAAGTTTTCGTAGAACAGTTTTGACAGCTAAGTAAGGCTGTATGCTTTAAGATTAAATAGTCGGGTGAGCGTGTTTGGCTTTGACTTGCTCCCCTAGGATGCAAATGCTGGATTAACAGGGTTCCTGGTATCTGAGACAAGTTTTGGTAAGGCAATTTTGAGTTCCAGGTGAGACTGAATGTATTCAGACTTAATAGTCGTTTGAGACTATTTGGCTTTGACTTTCTCCCCTAGGCGGCACATGCCAGATTGGCGGGGCTCCTGGAATCTAATAAAAGTTTTGGTAAAACAGTTTTGACAGTTACGTAAGTCTGTATGTTTTAAGATTAAACTGTAGGGGGAGCCAGTTTGGCTTTGACTTGCTCCCCTAGGCTCCACATGCCAGATTGGCTTGACTCCTGGAATCTTAGACAAGGTTTGGTAAAACAGTTTTGACCGCTGGGCAAGACTGTATGTTTTAAGATTAAATAGTCGGGTGAGCGTGTTTGGCTTTGACTTGCGCCCCTAGGATGAAAATGCTGGAATAACAGGGTTCCTGGTATTGGTAAGGCAATTTTGAGTTCCAGGTGAGGCTGAATGTGTTAAGACTTAATAGTCGGGTGAGACTATTTTGCTTTGACTTGCTCCCCTAGGCTGCAAATGCTAGATTAACGAGGCTCCTGGTTTTTAAGGCAAGTTTTGGTAAAGCAGTTTTGGCAGCTACGTAAGTCTGTATGTTTTAAGATTAAATTGTCGGGTGAGCCTGTTTGTCTTTGACTTGCTCCCCTAGGCTCCACATGCCAGATTGGCGGGACTCCTGGAATCTAAGACAAGTTTTGGTAAAACAGTTTTGACAGCTAGGTAAGGCTGTATGCTTTAAGATTAAATAGTCGGGTGAGCGTGTTTGGCTTTGACTTGCGCCCCTAGGATGCAAATGCTGGAATAACAGGGTTCCTGGTATCTAAGACATGTTTTGGTAAGTCCGTTTTTGGCGGCCAGATGGGGCTATATGTTTTAAGATTTAATAGTTTGGTGAGCCTGTTTGGCTTTGACTTGCGCCCCTAGGATGCAAATGCTGGATTAACAGGGTTCCTGGTATCTGAGACAAGTTTTGGTAAGGCAATTTTGAGTTCCAGGTGTGGCTGAATGAGTTAAAATTTAATAGTCGGGTGAGGCTTTTTGGCTTTGACTTGCGCCCCTAGGATGCAAATGCTGGAATAACACGGTTCCTGGTATCTAAGACATGTTTTGGTAAGTCCATTTTTGGCGGCCAGATGGGGCTATATGTTTTAAGATTTAATAGTCGGGTGAGCCTGTTTGGCTTTGACTTGCGCTCCTAGGATGCAAATGCTGGATAAACAGGGTTCTTGGTATCTGAGACAAGTTTTGGTAAGGCAATTTTGAGTTCCAGGTGTGGCTGAATGAGTTAAAATTTAATAGTCAGGTGAGGCTATTTGGCTTTGTTTTGCTCCCCTTGGCTGCAAATGCTCGATTAACAGGGTTCCTGGTATCTGAGACAAGTTTTGGTAAATCAGTTTTGGCGGCCAGATGGGGCTATATGTTTTAAGATTAATAGTTGGGTGAGCCTGTTTGGCTTTGACTTGCGCCCCTAGGATGCAAATGCTGCATTAACAGTGTTCCTGGTATCTGAGACAAGTTTTGGTAGAACAGTTTTGACAGCTAAGTAAGGCTGTATGCTTTAAGATTAAATAGTCGGGTGAGCCTGTTTGGCTTTGACTTGCGCCCCTAGGATGCAAATGCTGGAATAACAGGGTTCCTGGTATCTAAGACAAGTTTTGGTAAATCAGTTTTGGCAGCTACGTAGGTCTGTATGTTTTAAGATTAAATTGTCGGGTGAGCCTGTTTGGCTTTGACTTGCGCCCCTAGGATGCAAATGCTGCATTAACAGTGTTCCTGGTATCTGAGACAAGTTTTGGTAGAACAGTTTTGACAGCTAAGTAAGGCTGTATGCTTTAACATTAAATAGTCGGGTGAGCGTGTTTGGCTTTGACTTGCGCTCCTAGGATGCAAATGCTGGATAAACAGGGTTCTTGGTATCTGAGACAAGTTTTGGAAAGGCAATTTTGAGTTCCAGGTGTGGTTGAATGAGTTAAAATTTAATAGTCGGGTGAGGCTTTTTGGCTTTGACTTGCGCCCCTAGGATGCAAATGCTGGAATAACAGGGTTCCTGGTATCTAAGACATGTTTTGGTAAGTCCATTTTTGGCGGCCAGATGGGGCTATATGTTTTAAGATTTAATAGTCGGGTGAGCCTGTTTGGCTTTGACTTGCGCTCCTAGGATGCAAATGCTGGATAAACAGGGTTCTTGGTATCTGAGACAAGTTTTGGTAAGGCAATTTTGAGTTCCAGGTGTGGCTGAATGAGTTAAAATTTAATAGTCGGGTGAGGCTTTTTGGCTTTGACTTGCGCCCCTAGGATGCAAATGCTGGAATAACAGGGTTCCTGGTATCTAAGACATGTTTTGGTAAGTCCATTTTTGGCGGCCAGATGGGGCTATATGTTTTAAGATTTAATAGTCGGGTGAGCCTGTTTGGCTTTGACTTGCGCTCCTAGGATGCAAATGCTGGATAAACAGGGTTCTTGGTATCTGAGACAAGTTTTGGTAAGGCAATTTTGAGTTCCAGGTGTGGCTGAATGAGTTAAAATTTAATAGTCGGGTGAGGCTATTTGGTTTTTTTTTGCTCCCCTAGGCTGCAAATGCTAGATTAACAGGGTTCCTGGTATCTGAGACAAGTTTTGGTAAATCAGTTTTGGCGGCCAGATAGGGCTATATGATTTAAGATTTAATAGTTGGTTGAGCCTGATTGGCTTTGACTTGCGCCCCTAGGATGCAAATGCTGCATTAACAGTTTTCCTGGTATCTGAGACAAGTTTTGGTATAACAGTTTTGACAGCTAGGTAAGGCTGTATGCTTTAAGATTAAATAGTCGGGTGAGCGTGTTTGGCTTTGACTTGCGCCCCTAGGATGCAAATGCTGGAATAACAGGGTTCCTGGTATCTAAGACATGTTTTGGTAAGTCCATTTTTGGCGGCCAGATGGGGCTATATGTTTTAAGATTTAATAGTTTGCTGAGCCTGTTTGGCTTTGACTTGCGCCCCTAGGATGCAAATGCTGGATTAACAGGGTTCCTGGTATCTGAGACAAGTTTTGGTAAATCAGTTTTGGCGGCCAGATGGGGCTATATGTTTAAAAATTTAATAGTCGGTTGAGGCTATTTGGCTTTGTTTTGCTCCCCTAGGCTACAAATGCTAGATTAACAGGGTTCCTGGTATCTGAGACAAGTTTTGGTAAATCAGCTTTGGCGGCCAGATGGGGCTATATGTTTTACGATTAAATAGTCGGATGATCCTGTTTGGCTTTGACTTGCTCCCCTAGGCTGCACATGCCAGATTGGCGGGGCTCCTGGAATCTAAGACAAGTTTTGGTAAAACAGTTTTGACAGCTAGGTAAGGCTGTATGCTTTAAGATTAAATAGTCGGGTGAGCGTGTTTGGCTTTGACTTGCGCCCCTAGGATGCAAATGCTGGAATAACAGGGTTCCTGGTATCTAAGACAAGTTTTGGTAAATCAGTTTTGGCAGCTACGTAAGTCTGTATATTTTAAGATTAAATTGTCTGGTGAGCCTGTTTGGCTTTGACTTGCTCCCCTAGGCTGCACATGCCAGATTGGCGGGGCTCCTGGAATCTAAGACAAGTTTTGGTAAAACAGTTTTGACAGCTAGGTAAGGCTGTATGTTTTAAGATTAAATAGTCGGTTGAGCCTGTTTGGCTTTGAGTTGCGCCCCTAGGATGCAAATGCTGGATTAACAGGGTTCCTGGTATCTGAGACAAGTTTTGGTAAGGCAATTTTGAGTTCCAGGTGAGACTGAATGTATTCAGACTTAATAGTCGTTTGAGACTATTTGGCTTTGACTTTCTCCCCTAGGCGGCACATGCCAGATTGGCGGGGCTCCTGGAATCTAATAAAAGTTTTGGTAAAACAGTTTTGACAGCTACGTAAGTCTGTATGTTTTAAGATTAAACTGTAGGGGGAGCCAGTTTGGCTTTGACTTGCTCCCCTAGGCTGCACATGCCAGATTGGCGGGGCTCCTGGAATCTAAGACAAGTTTTGGTAAAACAGTTTTGACAGCTAGGTAAGGCTGTATGCTTTAAGATTAAATAGTCGGGTGAGCGTGTTTGGCTTTGACTTGCGCCCCTAGGATGCAAATGCTGGAATAACAGGGTTCCTGGTATCTAAGACAAGTTTTGGTAAATCAGTTTTGGCAGCTACGTAAGTCTGTATATTTTAAGATTAATTTGTCTGGTGAGCCTGTTTGGCTTTGACTTGCTCCCCTAGGCTGCACATGCCAGATTGGCGGGGCTCCTGGAATCTAAGACAAGTTTTGGTAAAACAGTTTTGACAGCTAGGTAAGGCTGTATGTTTTAAGATTAAATAGTCGGTTGAGCCTGTTTGGCTTTCACTTGCGCCCCTACGATGCAAATGCTGGATTAGCAGGGTTCCTGGTATCTGAGACAAGTTTTGGAAAGGCAATTTTGAGTTCCAGGTGAGGCTGAATGTGTTAAGACTTAATAGTCGGGTGAGACGATTTTGCTTTGAGTTGCTCCCCTAGGCTGCAAATGCAAGATTAACGAGGCTCCTGGTTTTTAAGGCAAGTTTTGGTAAAGCAGTTTTGGCAGCTACGTAAGTCTGTATGTTTTAAGATTAAATTGTCGGGTGAGCCTGTTTGTCTTTGACTTGCTCCCCTAGGCTCCACATGCCAGATTGGCGGGACTCCTTTTAAGATAAGTTTTGGTAAAACAGTTTTGACAGCTAGGTAAGGCTGTATGCTTTAAGATTAAATAGTCGGGTGAGCGTGTTTGGCTTTGACTTGCGCCCCTAGGATGCAAATGCTGGAATAACAGGGTTCCTGGTATCTAAGACATGTTTTGGTAAGTCCGTTTTTGGCGGCCAGATGGGGCATTATGTTTTAAGATTTAATAGTTTGGTGAGCCTGTTTGGCTTTGACTTGCGCCCCTAGGATGCAAATGCTGGATAAACAGGGTTCCTGGTATCTAAGACATGTTTTGGTAAGTCCGCTTTTGGCGGCCAGATGGGGCTATATGTTTTCAGATTTAATAGTTTGGTGAGCCTGTTTGGCTTTGACTTGCGCCCCTAGGATGCAAATGCTGGATTAACAGGGTTCCTGGTATCTGAGACATGTTTCGGTAAGTCCTTTTTTGGCGGCCAGATGGGGCATTATGTTTTAAGATTTAATAGTTTGGTGAGCCTGTTTGGCTTTGACTTGCGCCCCTAGGCTGCAAATGCAAGATTAACGAGGCTCCTGGTTTTTAAGGCAAGTTTTGGTAAAACAGTTTTGACAGCTACGTAAGTCTGTATGTTTTAAGATTAAACTGTAGGGGGAGCCAGTTTGGCTTTGACTTGCTCCCCTAGGCTCCACATGCCAGATTGGCTTGACTCCTGGAATCTTAGACAAGGTTTGGTAAAACAGTTTTGACCGCTGGGCAAGACTGTATGTTTTAAGATTAAATAGTCGGTTGAGCCTGTTTGGCTTTGAGTTGCGCCCCTAGGATGCAAATGCTGGATAAACAGGGTTCCTGGTATTGGTAAGGCAATTTTGAGTTCCAGGTGAGGCTGAATGTGTTAAGACTTAATAGTCGGGTGAGACTATTTTGCTTTGAGTTGCTCCCCTAGGCTGCAAATGCTAGATTAACGAGGCTCCTGGTTTTTAAGGCAAGTTTTGGTAAAGCAGTTTTGGCAGCTACGTAAGTCTGTATGTTTTAAGATTAAATTGTCGGGTGAGCCTGTTTGTCTTTGACTTGCTCCCCTAGGCTCCACATGCCAGATTTGCGGGACTCCTGGAATCTAAGACAAGTTTTGGTAAAACAGTTTTGACAGCTAGGTAAGGCTGTATGCTTTAAGATTAAATAGTCGGGTGAGCGTGTTTGGCTTTGACTTGCGCCCCTAGGATGCAAATGCTGGAATAACAGGGTTCCTGGTATCTAAGACATGTTTCGGTAAGTCCTTTTTTGGCGGCCAGATGGGGCATTATGTTTTAAGATTTAATAGTTTGGTGAGCCTGTTTGGCTTTGACTTGCGCCCCTAGGATGCAAATGCTGGATAAACAGGTATAAACTTGGTATCTGAGACAAGTTTTGGTAAGGCAATTTTGAGTTCCAGGTGTGGCTGAATGAGTTAAAATTTAATAGTCAGGTGAGGCTATTTGGCTTTGTTTTGCTCCCCTTGGCTGCAAATGCTAGATTAACAGGGTTCCTGGTATCTGAGACAAGTTTTGGTAAATCAGTTTTGGCGGCCAGATGGGGCTATATGTTTTAAGATTAATAGTTGGGTGAGCCTGTTTGGCTTTGACTTGCGCCCCTAGGATGCAAATGATGGAATAACAGGGTTCCTGGTATCTAAGACATGTTTTGGTAAGTCCATTTTTGGCGGCCAGATGGGGCTATATGTTTTAAGATTTAATAGTTTGCTGAGCCTGTTTGGCTTTGACTTGCGCCCCTAGGATGCAAATGCTGGAATAACAGGGTTCCTGGTATCTAAGACAAGTTTTGGTAAATCAGTTTTGGCAGCTACGTAGGTCTGTATGTTTTAAGATTAAATTGTCGGGTGAGCCTGTTTGGCTTTGACTTGCGCCCCTAGGATGCAAATGCTGCATTAACAGTGTTCCTGGTATCTGAGACAAGTTTTGGTAGAACAGTTTTGACAGCTAAGTAAGGCTGTATGCTTTAGGATTAAATAGTCGGGTGAGCGTGTTTGGCTTTGACTTGCGCCCCTAGGATGCAAATGCTGGAATAACAGGGTTCCTGGTATCTAAGACAAGTTTTGGTAAATCAGTTTTGGCAGCTACGTAGGTCTGTATGTTTTAAGATTAAATTGTCGGGTGAGCCTGTTTGGCTTTGACTTGCGCCCCTAGGATGCAAATGCTGCATTAACAGTGTTCCTGGTATCTGAGACAAGTTTTGGTAGAACAGTTTTGACAGCTAAGTAAGGCTGTATGCTTTAACATTAAATAGTCGGGTGAGCGTGTTTGGCTTTGACTTGCTCCCCTAGGATGCAAATGCTGGATTAACAGGGTTCCTGGTATCTGAGACAAGTTTTGGTAAGGCAATTTTGAGTTCCAGGTGAGACTGAATGTATTCAGACTTAATAGTCGTTTGAGACTATTTGGCATTGACTTTCTCCCCTAGGCGGCACATGCCAGATTGGCGGGGCTCCTGGAATCTAATAAAAGTTTTGGTAAAACAGTTTTGACAGCTACGTAAGTCTGTATGTTTTAAGATTAAACTGTAGGGGGAGCCAGTTTGGCTTTGACTTGCTCCCCTAGGCTCCACATGCCAGATTGGCTTGACTCCTGGAATCTTAGACAAGGTTTGGTAAAACAGTTTTGACCGCTGGGCAAGACTGTATGTTTTAAGATTAAATAGTCGGTTGAGCCTGTTTGGCTTTGAGTTGCGCCCCTAGGATGCAAATGCTGGATAAACAGGGTTCCTGGTATTGGTAAGGCAATTTTGAGTTCCAGGTGAGGCTGAATGTGTTAAGACTTAATAGTCGGGTGAGACTATTTTGCTTTGAGTTGCTCCCCTAGGCTGCAAATGCTAGATTAACGAGGCTCCTGGTTTTTAAGGCAAGTTTTGGTAAAGCAGTTTTAGCAGCTACGTAAGTCTGTATGTTTTAAGATTAAATTGTCGGGTGAGCCTGTTTGTCTTTGACTTGCTCCCCTAGGCTCCACATGCCAGATTGGCGGGACTCCTGGAATCTAAGACAAGTTTTGGTAAAACAGGTTTGACAGCTAGGTAAGGCTGTATGCTTTAAGATTAAATAGTCGGGTGAGCGTGTTTGGCTTTGACTTGCGCCCCTAGGATGCAAATGCTGGAATAACAGGGTTCTTGGTATCTAAGACAAGTTTTGGTAAATCAGTTTTGGCAGCTACATAAGTCTGTATGTTTTAAGATTAAATTGTCGGGTGAGCCTGTTTGGCTTTGACTTGCTCCCCTAGGCTGCACATGCCAGATTGGCGGGGCTCCCGGAATCTAAGACAAGTTTTGGTAAAACAGTTTTGACAGATAGGTAAGGCTGTATGTTTTAAGATTAAATAGTCGGGTGAGCGTGTTTGGCTTTGACTTGCTCCCCTAGGATGCAAATGCTGGATTAACAGGGTTCCTGGTATCTGAGACAAGTTTTGGTAAGGCAATTTTGAGTTCCAGGTGAGACTGAATGTATTCAGACTTAATAGTCGTTTGAGACTATTTGGCTTTGACTTTCTCCCCTAGGCGGCACATGCCAGATTGGCGGGGCTCCTGGAATCTAATAAAAGTTTTGGTAAAACAGTTTTGACAGCTACGTAAGTCTGTATGTTTTAAGATTAAACTGAAGGGGGAGCCTGTTTGGCTTTGACTTGCTCCCCTAGGCTCCACATGCCAGATTGGCTTGGCTCCTGGAATCTTAGACAAGGTTTGGTAAAACAGTTTTGACCGCTGGGCAAGACTGTATGTTTTGAGATTAAATAGTCGGTTAAGCCTGTTTGGCTTTGAGTTGCGCCCCTAGGATGAGAATGCTGGATAAACAGGGTTCCTGGTATTGGTAAGGCAATTTTTAGTTCCAGGTGAGGCTGAATGTGTTAAGACTTAATAGTCGGGTGAGACTATTTTGCTTTGAGTTGCTCCCCTAGGCTGCAAATGCTAGATTAACGAGGCTCCTGGTTTTTAAGGCAAGTTTTGGTAAAGCAGTTTTGGCAGCTACGTAAGTCTGTATGTTTTAAGATTAAATTGTCGGGAGAGCCTGTTTGTCTTTGACTTGCTCCCCTAGGCTCCACATGCCAGATTGGCGGGACTCCTTTTAAGACAAGTTTTGGTAAAACAGTTTTGACAGCTAGGTAAGGCTGTATGCTTTAAGATTAAATAGTCGGGTGAGCGTGTTTGGCTTTGACTTGCGCCCCTAGGATGCAAATGCTGGAATAACAGGGTTCCTGGTATCTAAGACATGTTTTGGTAAGTCCTTTTTTGGCGGCCAGATGGGGCATTATGTTTTAAGATTTAATAGTCGGGTGAGCCTGTTTGGCTTTGACTTGCGCCCCTAGGATGCAAATGCTGGATTAACAGGGTTCCTGGTATCTGAGACAAGTTTTGGTAAGGCAATTTTGAGTTCCAGGTGTGGCTGAATGAGTTAAAATTTAATAGTCGGGTGAGGCTATTTGGCTTTGTTTTGCTCCCCTAGGCTGCAAATGCTAGATTAACAGGGTTCCTGGTATCTGAGACAAGTTTTGGTAAATCAGTTTTGGCGGCCAGATAGGGCTATATGATTTAAGATTTAATAGTTGGTTGAGCCTGTTTGGCTTTGACTTGCGCCCCTAGGATGCAAATGCTGGAATAACAGGGTTCCTGGTATCTAAGACATGTTTTGGTAAGTCCATTTTTGGCGGCCAGATGGGGCTATATGTTTCAAGATTTAATAGTTTGCTGAGCCTGTTTGGCTTTGACTTGCGCCCCTAGGATGCAAATGCTGGATTAACAGGGTTCCTGGTATCTGAGACAAGTTTTGGTAAGGCAATTTTGAGTTCCAGGTGTGGCTGAATGAGTTAAAATTTAATAGTCGGGTGAGGCTATTTGGCTTTGTTTTGCTCCCCTAGGATGCAAATGCTGCATTAACAGTCTTCCTGGTATCTGAGACAAGTTTTGGTAGAACAGTTTTGACAGCTAGGTAAGGCTGTATGCTTTAAGATTAAATAGTCGGGTGAGCGTGTTTGGCTTTGACTTGCGCCCCTAGGATGCAAATGCTGGAATAACAGGGTTCCTGGTATCTAAGACATGTTTTGGTAAGTCCATTTTTGGCGGCCAGATGGGGCTATATGTTTTAAGATTTAATAGTTTGCTGAGCCTGTTTGGCTTTGACTTGCGCCCCTAGGATGCAAATGCTGGATTAACAGGGTTCCTGGTATCTGAGACAAGTTTTGGTAAGGCAATTTTGAGTTCCAGGTGTGGCTGAATGAGTTAAAATTTAATAGTCGGGTGAGGCTTTTTGGCTTTGACTTGCGCCCCTAGGATGCAAATGCTGGAATAACAGGGTTCCTGGTATCTAAGACAAGTTTTGGTAAATCAGTTTTGGCAGCTACGTAAGTCTGTATGTTTTAAGATTAAATTGTCGGGTGAGCCTGTTTGGCTTTGACTTGCTCCCCTAGGCTGCACATGCCAGATTGGCGGGGCTCCTGGAATCTAAGACAAGTTTTGGTAAAACAGTTTTGACAGCTAGGTAAGGCTGTATGCTTTAAGATTAAATAGTCGGGTGAGCGTGTTTGGCTTTGACTTGCGCCCCTAGGATGCAAAGGCTGGAATAACAGGGTTCCTGGTATCTAAGACAAGTTTTGGTTAATCAGTTTTGGCGTCTATGGGGCTATATGTTTTAGGATTAAATAGTCGGATGAGCCTGCTTGGCTTTGACTTGCTCCCCTTGGCTGCACATGCCAGATTGGCGGGGCTCCTGGAATCTAAGACAAGTTTTGGTAAAACAGTTTTGACAGCTAGGTAAGGCTGTATGTTTTAAGATTAAATAGTCGGGTGAGCGTGTTTGGCTTTGACTTGCGCCCCTAGGATGCAAATGCTGGAATAACAGGGTTCCTGGTATCTAAGACAAGTTTTCGTAAATCAGTTTTGGCGGCCAGATGGGGCTACATGTTTTAAGATTTAATAGTGGGGTTAGCCTGTTTGGCTTTGACTTGCGCCCCTAGAATGCAAATGCTGGATTAACAGGGTTCCTGGTATCTGAAACAAGTTTTGGTAAGGCAATTTTGAGTTCCAGGTGATGCTGATTGTTTTCAGATTTAATAGTCGTGTGAGACTATTTGGCTTTGACTTTCTCCCCCAGGCGGCAGATGCCAGATTGGTGAGGCTCCTGGAATCTAAAAAAAGCTTTGGTAAAACAGTTTTGACAGCTACGTAAGTCGGTATGTTTTAAGGTTAAATAGTCGGGTGAGTCTGTTTGACTTTGACTTGCTCCCCTAGGATGCTAATGCTGGATTAATAGGGTTCCTGGTATTTGAGACAAGTTTTGGTAAATCAGTGGGGCTATATGATTTAAAATTTAATAGTCGGGTGAGACTATTTGACTTTGACTTGCTCCCCTAGGATGCAAATGCTGGATTAACAGGGTTCCTGGTATCTGAGACAAGTTTTGGTAAGGCAATTTTGAGTTCCAGGTGAGACTGAATGTATTCAGGCTTAATAGTCGTTTGAGACTATTTGGCTTTGACTTTCTCCCCTAGGCGGCACATGCCAGATTGGCGGGGCTCCTGGAATCTAAAAAAAGGTTTGGTAAAACAGTTTTGACAGCTACGTAAGTCTGTATGTTTTAAGATTAAACTGTCGGGGGAGCCTGTTTGACTTTGACTTGCTCCCCTAGGCTCCACATGCCTGATTGGCGGGACTCCTGGAATCTAAGACAAATTTTGGTAAAACAGGTTTGACAGCTAGGTAAGGCTGTATGTTTTAAGATTAAATAGTCGGGTGAGCGTGTTTGGCTTTGACTTGCGCCTCTAGGATGCAAATGCTGGAATAACAGGGTTCCTGGTATCTAAGACAAGTTTTCGTAAATCAGTTTTGGCGGCCAGATGGGGCTACATGTTTTAAGATTTAATAGTGGGGTTAGCCTGTTTGGCTTTGACTTGCGCCCCTAGGATGCAAATGCTGGATTAACAGGGTTCCTGGTATCTGAAACAAGTTTTGGTAAGGCAATTTTGAGTTCCAGGTGAGACTGAATGTATTCAGGCTTAATAGTCGTTTGAGACTATTTGGCTTTGACTTTCTCCCCTAGGCGGCACATACCAGATTGGCGGGGCTCCTGGAATCTAAAAAAAGTTTTGGTAAAACAGTTTTGACAGCTACGTAAGTCTGTATGTCTTAAGATTAAACTGTCAGGGGAGCCTGTTTGGCTTTGACTTGCTCCCCTAGGCTCCACATGCCAGATTAGCTTGGCTCTTGGAATCTTAGACAAGGTTTGGTAAAACAGTTTTGACAGCTGGGCAAGACTTTATGTTTTAAGATTAAATAGTCGGTTGAGCCTGTTTGGCTTCGAGTTGCGCCCCTAGGATGCAAATGCTGGATAAACAGGGTTCCTGGTATTGGTAAGGCAATTTTGAGTTTCAGGTGAGGCTGAATGTTTTCAGATTTAATAGTCGTGTGAGACTATTTGGCTTTGACTTTCTCCCCTAGGCGGCAGATGCCAGATTGGCGGGGCTCCTGGAATCTAAAAAAAGCTTTGGTAAAACAGTTTTGACAGCTACGTAAGTCTGTATGTTTTAAGGTTAAATAGTCGGGTGAGTCTGTTTGACTTTGACTTGCTCCCCTAGGATGCAAATGCTGGATTAACAGGGTTCCTGGTATTTGAGACAAGTTTTGGTAACTTAGTTTTGGCGGCCAGGTGGGGCTATATGATTTAAAATTTAATAGTCGGGTGAGACTATTTGGCTTTGTCGTGCTCCCCTAGGCTGCAAATGCTAGATTAACAGGGTTCCTGGTAACTGAGATAGGTTTTGGTAAATCAGTTTTGGCGGCCAGATGGGGCTATATGTTTTAGGATTAAATAGTCGGAATAGCCTGCTTGGCTTTGACTTGCTCCCCTAGGCTGCACATGCCAGATTGGCGGGGCTTCTGGAATCTAGGGCAAGTTTTGGTAAAACAGTTTTGACAGCTAGGTAAGGCTGTATGCATTTAAGATTAAATAGTCGGGTGAGCGTGTTTGGCTTTGACTTGCGCCCCTAGGATGCAAATGCTGGAATAACAGGGTTCCTGGTATCTAAGACAAGTTTTCGTAAATCAGTTTTGGCGGCCAGATGGGGCTATATGTTTTAAGATTTAATAGTCGGGTGAGCCTGTTTGGCTTTGACTTGCGCCCCTAGGATGCAAATGCTGGATTAACAGGGTTCCTGGTATCTGAAACAAGTTTTGGTAAGGCAATTTTGTGTTCCAGGTGATGCTGAATGTTTTCAGATTTAATAGTCGTGTGAGACTATTTTGCTTTCACTTTCTCCCCTAGGCGGCAGATGCCAGATTAGCGGGGCTCCTGGAATCTAAAAAAAGCTTTGGTAAAACAGTTTTGACAGCTTCGTAAGTCGGTATGTTTTAAGGTTAAATAGTCGGGTGAGTCTGTTTGACTTTGACTTGCTCCCCTAGGATGCAAATGCTGGATTAACAGGGTTCCTGGTATCTGAGACAAGTTTTGGTAAATCAGTTTTGGCGGCCAGGTGGGGCTATATGATTTAAAATTTAATAGTCGGGTGAGACTATTTGGCCTTGTCTTGCTCCCCTAGGCTGCAAATGCTAGATTAACAGAGTTCCTGTTAACTGAGATAGGTTTTGGTAAATCAGTTTTGGCGGCCAGATGGGGCTATATGTTTTAGGATTAAATAGTCGGAATAGCCTGCTTGGCTTTGACTTGCTCCCCTAGGCTGCACATGCCAGATTGGCGGGGCTCCTGGAATCTAAGGCAAGTTTTGGTAAAACAGTTTTGACAGCTAGGTAAGGCTGTATGCTTTAAGATTAAATAGTCGGGTGAGCGTGTTTGGCTTTGACTTGCGCCCCTAGGATGCAAATGCTGGAATAACAGGTTTCCTGCTATCTGAGACAAGTTTTGGTAAATCAGTTTTGGCGGCCAGGTGGGGCTATATGATTTAATATTTAATAGTCAGGTGAGACTATTTGGCACTGTCTTGCTCCCCTAGGCTGCAAATGCTAGATTAACAGGGTTCCTGGTAACTTTGATAGGTTTTGGTAAACCAGTTTTGGCGGCCAGATGCGGCTATATGTTTTAGAATTAAATAGTCGGATGAGCCTGTTTGGCTTTGACTTGCTCCCATAGGCTCCACATGCCAGATTGGCTAGCAGTTTTGACAGCTAGGTAAGGCTGTATGCTTTAAGAATAAATAGTCGGGTGAGCGTGTTTGGCTTTTACTTGCGCCCCTAGGATGCAAATGCTGGAATAACAGGGTTCCTGGTATCTAAAACAAGTTTTGGTAAATCAGTTTTGGCGTCTATGGGGCTATATGTTTTAGGATTAAATAGTCGGATGAGCCTGTTTGGCTTTGACTTGCTCCCCTAGGCTGCACATGCCAGATTGGCAGGGCTCCTGGAATCTAAGACAAGTTTTGGTAAAACAGTTTTGACAGCTAGGTAGGGCTGTATGTTTTAAGATTAAATAGTCGGGTGAGCGTGTTTGGCTTTGACTTGCGCCCCTAGGATGCAAATGCTGGAATAACAGGGTTCCTGGTATCTAAGACAAGTTTTCGTAAATCAGTTTTGGCGGCCAGATGGGGCTATATGTTTTAAGATTTAATAGTCGGGTGAGCCTGTTTGGCTTTGACTTGCGCCCCTAGGATGCAAATGCTGGATTAACAGGGTTCCTGGTATCTGAAACAAGTTTTGGTAAATCAGTTTTGGCGGCCAGGTGGGGCTATATGATTTAATATTTAATAGTCAGGTGAGACTATTTGGCACTGTCTTGCTCCCCTAGGCTGCAAATGCTAGATTAACAGGGTTCCTGGTAACTTTGATAGGTTTTGGTAAACCAGTTTTGGCGGCCAGATGCGGCTATATGTTTTAGAATTAAATAGTCGGATGAGCCTGTTTGGCTTTGACTTGCTCCCATAGGCTCCACATGCCAGATTGGCTAGCAGTTTTGACAGCTAGGTAAGGCTGTATGCTTTAAGAATAAATAGTCGGGTGAGCGTGTTTGGCTTTGACTTGCGCCCCTAGGATGCAAATGCTGGAATAACAGGGTTCCTGGTATCTAAAACAAGTTTTGGTAAATCAGTTTTGGCGTCTATGGGGCTATATGTTTTAGGATTAAATAGTCGGATGAGCCTGTTTGGCTTTGACTTGCTCCCCTAGGCTGCACATGCCAGATTGGCAGGGCTCCTGGAATCTAAGACAAGTTTTGGTAAAACAGTTTTGACAGCTAGGTAGGGCTGTATGTTTTAAGATTAAATAGTCGGGTGAGCGTGTTTGGCTTTGACTTGCGCCCCTAGGATGCAAATGCTGGAATAACAGGGTTCCTGGTATCTAAGACAAGTTTTCGTAAATCAGTTTTGGCGGCCAGATGGGGCTATATGTTTTAAGATTTAATAGTCGGGTGAGCCTGTTTGGCTTTGACTTGCGCCCCTAGGATGCAAATGCTGGATTAACAGGGTTCCTGGTATCTGAAACAAGTTTTGGTAAGGCAATTTTGAGTTCCAGGTGATGCTGAATGTTTTCAGATTTAATAGTCGTGTGAGACTATTTGGCTTTGACTTTCTCCCCTAGGCGGCAGATGCCAGATTAGCGGGGCTCCTGGAATCTAAAAAAAGCTTTGGTAAAACAGTTTTGACAGATACGTAAGTCTGTATGTTTTAAGGTTAAATAGTCGGGTGAGTCTGTTTGACTTTGACTTGCTCCCCTAGGATGCAAATGCTGGATTAACAGGGTTCCTGGTATCTGAGACAAGTTTTGGTAAATCAGTTTTGGCGGCCAGGTGGGGCTATATGATTTAAAATTTAATAGTCGGGTGAGACTATTTGGCTTTGTCTTGCTACCCTAGGCTGCAAATGCTAGATTAACAGGGTTCCTGTTAACTGAGATAGGTTTTGGTAAATCAGTTTTGGCGGCCAGATGGGGCTCTATATCTTAGGATTAAATAGTCGGATGAGCCTGTTTGGCTTTGACTTGCGCCCCTAGGATGCAAATGCTGGAATAACAGGGTTCCTGGTATCTAAGACAAGTTTTGGTAAGGCAATTTTGAGTTCCAGGTGAGGCTGAATGTATTCAGACTTAATAGTCGTGTGAGACTATTTGGCTTTGACTTTCTCCCCTAGGCGGTACATGCCAGATTGGCGGGGCTCCTGGAATCTAAAAAAAGCTTTGGTAAAACAGTTTTGACAGCTACGTAAGTCTGTATGTTTTAAGGTTAAATAGTCGGGTGAGTCTGTTTGACTTTGACTTGCTCCCCTAGGATGCAAATGCTGGATTAACAGGGTTCCTGGTATCTGAGACAAGTTTTGGTAAATCAGTTTTGGCGGCCAGGTGGGGCTATATGATTTAAAATTTAATAGTCGGGTGAGACTATTTGGCTTTGTCTTGCTCCCCTAGGCTGCAAATGCTAGATTAACAGGGTTCCTGGTAACTGAGATAGGTTTTGGTAAATCAGTTTTGGCGGCCAAATGGGGCTATATGTTTTAGGATTAAATAGTCGGATGAGCCTGTTTGGCTTTGACTTGCTCCCCTAGGCTGCACATGCCAGATTGGCGGGGCTCCTGGAATCTAAGACAAGTTTTGGTAAAACAGTTTTGACAGCTAGGTAAGGCTGTTTGCTTTAAGATTAAATAGTCGGGTGAGCGTGTTTGTCTTTGACTTGCGCCCCTACGATGCAAATGCTGGAATAACAAAGTTCCTGGTATCTAAGACAAGTTTTGGTAAAGCAATTTTGAGTTCCAGGTGAGGCTGAATGTATTCAGACTTAATAGTCGTGTGAGACTATTTGGCTTTGACTTTCTCACCTAGGCGGTACATGCCAGATTTGCGGGACTCCTGGAACCTAAAAAAAGTTTTGGTAAAACAGTTTTGACAGCTACGTAGGTCTGTATGTTTTAAGGGTAAATAGTCGGGTGAGTCTGTTTGACTTTGACTTGCTCCCCTTGGATGCAAATGCTGGATTAACAGGGTTCTGGTATCTGAGACAAGTTTTTGTAAATCATTTTTGGCGGCCAGATGAGGCTATATGTTTTAAGATTAAATAGTCGGGTGAGGCTATTTGGCTTTGTCTTCCTCCCCTAGGCTGCACATGCCAGATTGGCGGGACACCTGGAATCTAAGACAAGTTTTGGTAAATCAGTTTTGACAGCTAGGTAAGGCTGAATGCTTTAAGATTAAATAGTCGGGTGAGCGTGTTTGGCTTTGACTTGCGCCCCTAGGATGCAATTGCTGGAATAACAGGGTTCCTGGTATCTAAGACAAGTTTTGGTAAATCAATTTTGGCTTCTATGGGGCTATCTGTTTTAGGATTAAATAGTCTGATGAGCCTGCTTGGCTTTGACTTGCGCCCCTAGGATGCAAATGCTGGAATAACAGGTTTCCTGCTATCTGAGACAAGTTTTGGTAAATCAGTTTTGGCGGCCAGGTGGGGCTATATGATTTAATATTTAATAGTCAGGTGAGACTATTTGGCACTGTCTTGCTCCCCTAGGCTGCAAATGCTAGATTAACAGGGTTCCTGGTAACTTTGATAGGTTTTGGTAAACCAGTTTTGGCGGCCAGATGGGGCTATATGTTTTAAGATTTAATAGTCGGATGAGCCTGTTTGGCTTTGACTTGCTCCCATAGGCTCCACATGCCAGATTGGCTAGCAGTTTTGACAGCTAGGTAAGGCTGTATGCTTTAAGAATAAATAGTCGGGTGAGCGTGTTTGGCTTTGACTTGCGCCCCTAGGATGCAAATGCTGGAATAACAGGGTTCCTGGTATCTAAAACAAGTTTTGGTAAATCAGTTTTGGCGTCTATGGGGCTATATGTTTTAGGATTAAATAGTCGGATGAGCCTGTTTGGCTTTGACTTGCTCCCCTAGGCTGCACATGCCAGATTGGCAGGGCTCCTGGAATCTAAGACAAGTTTTGGTAAAACAGTTTTGACAGCTACGTAAGTCTGTATGTCTTAAGATTAAATAGTCGGGTGAGCGTGTTTGGCTTTGACTTGCGCCCCTAGGATGCAAATGCTGGAATAACAGGGTTCCTGGTATCTAAGACAAGTTTTCGTAAATCAGTTTTGGCGGCCAAATGGGGCTATATGTTTTAAGATTTAATAGTCGGGTGAGCCTGTTTGGCTTTGACTTGCGCCCCTAGGATGGAAATGCTGGATTAACAGGGTTCCTGGTATCTGAAACAAGTTTTGGTAAGGCAATTTTGAGTTCCAGGTGATGCTGAATGTTTTCAGATTTAATAGTCGTGTGAGACTATTTGGCTTTGACTTTCTCCCCTAGGCGGCAGATGCCAGATTAGCGGGGCTCCTGGAATCTAAAAAAAGCTTTGGTAAAACAGTTTTGACAGATACGTAAGTCTGTATGTTTTAAGGTTAAATAGTCGGGTGAGTCTGTTTGACTTTGACTTGCTCCCCTAGGATGCAAATGCTGGATTAACAGGGTTCCTGGTATCTGAGACAAGTTTTGGTAAATCAGTTTTGGCGGCCAGGTGGGGCTATATGATTTAAAATTTAATAGTCGGGTGAGACTATTTGGCTTTGTCTTGCTACCCTAGGCTGCAAATGCTAGATTAACAGGGTTCCTGTTAACTGAGATAGGTTTTGGTAAATCAGTTTTGGCGGCCAGATGGGGCTCTATGTCTTAGGATTAAATAGTCGGATGAGCCTGTTTGGCTTTGACTTGCGCCCCTAGGATGCAAATGCTGGAATAACAGGGTTCCTGGTATCTAAGACAAGTTTTGGTAAGGCAATTTTGAGTTCCAGGTGAGGCTGAATGTATTCAGACTTAATAGTCGTGTGAGACTATTTGGCTTTGACTTTCTCCCCTAGGCGGTACATGCCAGATTGGCGGGGCTCCTGGAATCTAAAAAAAGCTTTGGTAAAACAGTTTTGACAGCTACGTAAGTCTGTATGTTTTAAGGTTAAATAGTCGGGTGAGTCTGTTTGACTTTGACTTGCTCCCCTAGGATGCAAATGCTGGATTAACAGGGTTCCTGGTATCTGAGACAAGTTTTGGTAAATCAGTTTTGGCGGCCAGGTGGGGCTATATGATTTAAAATTTAATAGTCGGGTGAGACTATTTGGCTTTGTCTTGCTCCCCTAGGCTGCAAATGCTAGATTAACAGGGTTCCTGGTAACTGAGATAGGTTTTGGTAAATCAGTTTTGGCGGCCAAATGGGGCTATATGTTTTAGGATTAAATAGTCGGATGAGCCTGTTTGGCTTTGACTTGCTCCCCTAGGCTGCACATGCCAGATTGGCGGGGCTCCTGGAATCTAAGACAAGTTTTGGTAAAACAGTTTTGACAGCTAGGTAAGGCTGTTTGCTTTAAGATTAAATAGTCGGGTGAGCGTGTTTGTCTTTGACTTGCGCCCCTATGATGCAAATGCTGGAATAACAAAGTTCCTGGTATCTAAGACAAGTTTTGGTAAAGCAATTTTGAGTTCCAGGTGAGGCTGAATGTATTCAGACTTAATAGTCGTGTGAGACTATTTGGCTTTGACTTTCTCACCTAGGCGGTACATGCCAGATTTGCGGGACTCCTGGAACTTAAAAAAAGTTTTGGTAAAACAGTTTTGACAGCTACGTAGGTCTGTATGTTTTAAGGGTAAATAGTCGGGTGAGTCTGTTTGACTTTGACTTGCTCCCCTTGGATGCAAATGCTGGATTAACAGGGTTCTGGTATCTGAGACAAGTTTTTGTAAATCATTTTTGGCGGCCAGATGAGGCTATATGTTTTAAGATTAAATAGTCGGGTGAGGCTATTTGGCTTTGTCTTCCTCCCCTAGGCTGCACATGCCAGATTGGCGGGACACCTGGAATCTAAGACAAGTTATGGTAAATCAGTTTTGACAGCTAGGTAAGGCTGAATGCTTTAAGATTAAATAGTCGGGTGAGCGTGTTTGGCTTTGACTTGCGCCCCTAGGATGCAAATGCTGGAATAACAGGGTTCCTGGTATCTAAGACAAGTTTTGGTAAATCAATTTTGGCTTCTATGGGGCTATCTGTTTTAGGATTAAATAGTCTGATGAGCCTGCTTGGCTTTGACTTGGTCCCCTTGGCTGCACATGCCAGATTGGCGGGGCTCCTGGAATCTAAGACAAGTTTTGGTAAAACATTTTTGACAGCTAGGTAAGGCTGTATGTTTTAAGATTAAATAGTCGGGTGAGCGTGTTTGGCTTTGACTTGCGCCCCTGGGATGCAAATGCTGGAATAACAGGGTTCCTGGTATCTAAGACAAGTTTTGGTAAATCAGTTTTGACAGCTAGGTAAGGCTGAATGCTTTAAGATTAAATAGCCGGGTGAGCGTGTTGGGCTTTGACTTGCGCCCCTAGGATGCAAATGCTGGAATAACAGGGTTCCTGGTATCTAAGACAAGTTTTGGTAAATCAATTTTGGCTTCTATGGGGCTATCTGTCTTAGGATTAAATAGTCGGATGAGCCTGCTTGGCTTTGACTTGGTCCCCTTGGCTGCACATGCCAGATTGGCGGGGCTCCTGGAATCTAAGACAAGTTTTGGTAAAACAGTTTTGACAGCTACGTAAGTCTGTATGTTTTAAGGTTAAATAGTCGGGTGAGTCTGTTTGACTTTGACTTGCTCCACTAGGATGCAAATGCTGGATTAACAGGGTTCCTGCTATCTGAGACAAGTTTTCGTAAATCAGTTTTGGCGGCCAGATGGGGCTACATGTTTTAAGATCTAATAGTGGGGTTAGCCTGTTTGACTTTGACTTGCGCCCCTAGGATGTAAATGCTGCATTAACAGGCTTCCTGGTATCTGAAACCAGTTTTGGTAAGGCAATTTTGAGTTCCAGGTGATGCTGAATGTTTTCAGACTTAATAATCGTGTGAGACTATTTGGCTTTGACTTTCTCCGCTAGGCGGCAGATTCCAGATTGGCGGGGCTCCTGGAATCTAAAAAAAGTTTTGCTAAAACAGTTTTGACAGCTACGTAAGTCTGTATGTTTTAAGGTTAAATAGTCGGGTGAGTCTGTTTGACTTTGACTTGCTCCACTAGGATGCAAATGCTGGATTAACAGGGTTCCTGCTATCTGAGACAAGTTTTGGTAAATCAGTTTTGGCGGCCAGGTGGGGCTATATGATTTAAAATTTAATAGTCGGGTGAGAGTATTTGGCTTTGTCTTGCTCCCCTACGCTGCAAATGCTAGATTAACACGGTTCCTGGTAACTTTGATAGGTTTTGGTAAATCAGTTTTGGCGGCCAAATGGGGCTATATGTTTTAGGATTAAATAGTCGGATGTGCCTGTTTGGCTTTGACTTGCTCCCATAGGCTGCACATGCCAGATTGGCGGGGCTCCTGGAATCTAAGACAAGTTTTGGTAAAGCAGTTTTGACAGCTAGGTAAGGCTGTATGCTTTAAGATTAAATAGTCGGGTGAGCGTGTTTGGCTTTGACTTGCGCCCCTAGGATGCAAATGCTGGAATAACAGGGTTCCTGGTATCTAAGACAAGTTTTCGTAAATCAGTTTTGGCGGCCAGATGGGGCTATATGTTTTAAGATTTAATAGTCGGGTGAGCCTGTTTGGCTTTGACTTGCGCCCCTAGGATGCAAATGCTGGAATAACAGGGTTCCTGGTATCTAAGACAAGTTTTGGTAAATCAATTTTGGCTTCTATGGGGCTATCTGTTTTAGGATTAAATAGTCGGATGAGCCTGCTTGGCTTTGACTATGTCCCCTTGGCTGCACATGCCAGATTGGCGGGGCTCCTGGAATCTAAGACAAGTTTTGGTAAAACAGTTTTGGCAGCTACGTAAGTCTGTATGTTTTAAGGTTAAATAGTCGGGTGAGTCTGTTTGACTTTGACTTGCTCCCCTAGGATGCAAATGCTGGATTAACAGGGTTCCTGGTATCTGAGACAAGTTTTGGTAAATCAGTTTTGGCGGCCAGGTGGGGCTATATGATTAAAAATTTAATAGTCGGGTAAGACTATTTGGCTTTGTCTTGCTCCCCCAGGCTGCAAATGCTGGATTACCAGGGTTCCAGGTATCTGAAACAAGTTTTGGTAAGGCAATTTTGAGTTCCAGGTGAAGCTGAATGTTTTCAGATTTAATAGTCGTGTGAGACTATTTGGCTTTGACTTTCTCCCCTAGGCGGCAGATGCCAGATTGGCGGGGCTCCTGGAATCTAAAAAAAGCTTTGGTAAAACAGTTTTGACAGCTACGTAAGTCTGTATGTTTTAAGGTTAAATAGTCGGGTGAGTCTGTTTGACTTTGACTTGCTCCCCTAGGATGCAAATGCTGGATTAACAGGGTTCCTGGTATCTGAGACAAGTTTTGGTAAATCAGTTTTGGCGGCCAGGTGGGGCTATATGATTTTAAATTTAATAGTCGAGTAAGACTATTTGGCTTTGTCTTGCTCCCCTAGGCTGCAAATGCTAGATTAACAGGGTTCCTGGTAGCTGAGATAGGTTTTGGTAAATCAGTTTTGGCGGCCAGATGGGGCTATATGTTTTAGGATTAAATAGTCGGATGAGCCTGTTTGGTTTTGACTGCTCCCCTCGGCTGCACATGCCAGATTGGCTGGGCTCCTGGAATCTAAGACAAATTTTGGTAAAACAGTTTTGACAGCTAGGTAAGGCTGTTTGCTTTAAGATTAAATAGTCGGGTGAGCGTGTTTGGCTTTGACTTGCGCCCCTAGGATGCAAATGATGGAATAACAGGGTTCCTGGTATCTAAGACAAGTTTTGGTAAGGCAATTTTGAGTTCCAGGTGAGGCTGAATGTATTCAGACTTAATAGTCGTGCGAGACTATTTGGCTTTGACTTTCTCCCCTAGGCGGCAGATGCCAGATTGGCGGGGCTCCTGGAATCTAAAAAAAGTTTTGGTAAAACAGTTTTGACAGCTACGTAGGTCTGTATGTTTTAAGGATAAATAGCCGGGTGAGTCTGTTTGACTTTGACTTGCTCCCCTAGGATGCAAATGCTGGATTAACAGGGTTCTGGTATCTGAGACAAGTTTTGGTAAATCAGTTTTGGCGGCCAAATGAGGCTATATGTTTTTAGATTTAATAGTCAGGTGAGGCTATTTGGCTTTGTCTTCCTCCCCTAGGCTGCACATGCTAGATTGGCTGGACACCTGGAATCTAAGACAAGTTTTGGTAAATCAGTTTTGACAGCTAGGTAAAGCTGTATGCTTTAAGATTAAATAGTCGGGTGAGCGTGTTTGGCTTTGACTTGCGCCCCTAAAATGCAAATGCTGGAATAACAGGGTTCCTAGTATCTAAGACAAGTTTTCGTAAATCAGTTTTGGCGGCCAGATGGGGCTATATGTTTTAAGTTTTAATAGTCGGGTGAGCCTGTTTGGCTTTGACTTTCTCCCCTAGGCGGCAGATGCCAGATTGGCGGGGCTCCTGGAATCTAAAAAAAGCTTTGGTAAAACAGTTTTGACAGCTACGTAAGTCTGTATGTTTTAAGGTTAAATAGTCGGGTGAGTCTGTTTGACTTTGACTTGCTCCCCTAGGAAGCAAATGCTGGATTAACAGGGTTCCTGGTATCTGAAACAAGTTTTGGTAAGGCAATTTTGAGTTCCAGGTGATGCTGAATGTTTTCAGATTTAATAGTCGTGTGAGACTATTTGGCTTTGACTTTCTCCCCTAGGCGACAGATGCCACATTGGCGGGGCTCCTGGAATCTAAAAAAAGCTTTGGTAAAACAGTTTTGACAGCTACGTAAGTCTGTATGTTTTAAGGTTAAATAGTCGGGTGAGTCTGTTTGACTTTGACTTGCTCCCCTAGGAAGCAAATGCTGGATTAACAGGGTTCCTGGTATCTGAGACAAGTTTTGGTAAATCAGTTTTGGCGGCCAGGTGGGGCTATATGATTTAAAATTTAATGGTCGGGTGAGACTATTTGGCTTTGTCTAGCTCCCCTAGGCTGCAAATGCTAGATTACAGGGTTCCTGGTAACTGAGATAGGTTTTGGTAAATCAGTTTTGGCGGCCAGATGGGGCTATATGTTTTAGGATTAAATAGTCGGATGAGCCTGTTTGGCTTTGACTTGCTCCCCTAGGCTGCATATGCCAGATTGGCGGGAATCTAAGACAAGTTTTGATAAAACAGTTTTGACAGCTAGGTAAGGCTGTTTGCTTTAAGATTAAATAGTCCAGTGAGCGTGTTTGGCTTTGACTTGAGCCCCTAGGATGCAAATGCTGGAATAACAGGGTTCCTGGTATCTAAGACAAGTTTTGGTAAATCAGTTTTGGCAGCTACATAAGTCTGTATGTTTTAAGATTAAATTGTCGGGTGAGCCTGTTTGGCTTTGACTTGCTCCCCTAGGCTGCACATGCCAGATTGGCGGGGCTCCCGGAATCTAAGACAAGTTTTGGTAAAACAGTTTTGACAGATAGGTAAGGCTGTATGTTTTAAGATTAAATAGTCGGGTGAGCGTGTTTGGCTTTGACTTGCTCCCCTAGGATGCAAATGCTGGATTAACAGGGTTCCTGGTATCTGAGACAAGTTTTGGTAAGGCAATTTTGAGTTCCAGGTGAGACTGAATGTATTCAGACTTAATAGTCGTTTGAGACTATTTGGCTTTGACTTTCTCCCCTAGGCGGCACATGCCAGATTGGCGGGGCTCCTGGAATCTAAAAAAAGTTTTGGTAAAACAGTTTTGACAGCTACGTAAGTCTGTATGTTTTAAGGTTAAATAGTCGGGTGAGTCTGTTTGACTTTGACGTGCTCCCCTAGGATGCAAATGCTGGATTAACAGGGTTCTGGTATCTTAGACAAGTTTTGCTAAATCAGTTTTGGCGGCCAGATGGGGCTATATGTTTTTAGATTTAATAGTCGGGTGAGGCTATTTGGCTTTATCTTCCTCCCCTAGGTTGCACATGCCAGATTGGCGGGGCTCCTGGAATCTAAGACAAGTTTTGGTAAATCAGTTTTAACAGCTAGGTAAGGCTGTATGCTTTAAGATTAAATAGTCGGGTGAGCGTGTTTGGCTTTGACTTACGCCCCTCGGATGCAAATGCTTGAATAACAGGGTTCCTGGTATCTAAGACAAGTTTTGGTAAGGCAATTTTGAGTTCCAGGTGAGGCTGAATGTATTCAGACTTAATAGTCGTGTGAGACTATTTGGCTTTGACTTTCTCTCCTAGGCGGTACATGCCAAATTGGCGGGGCTCCTGGAATCTAAAAAAAGTTTTGGTAAAACAGTTTTGACAGCTACGTAGGTCTGTATGTTTTAAGGTTAAATAGTCGGATGAGTCTGTTTGACTTTGACGTGCTCCCCTAGGATGCAAATGCTGGATTAACAGGGTTCTGGTATCTGAGACAAGTTTTGGTAAATCAGTTTTGGCGGCCAGATGAGGCTATATGTTTTTAGATTTAATAGTCGGGTGAGGCTATTTGGCTTTGTCTTGCTCCCCTAGGCTGCAAATGCTAGATTAACAGGGTTCCTGGTAACTGAGATAGGATTTGGTAAATCAGTTTTTGGCGGCCAGATGGGGTATATGTTTTAGGATTAAATAGTCGGATGAGCCTGTTTGGCTTTGTCTTCCTCCCCTAGGTTGCACATGCCAGATTGGCGGGGCTCCTGGAATCTAAGACAAGTTTTGGTAAATCAGTTTTGACAGCTAGGTAAGGCTGTATGCATTAAGATTAAATAGTCGGGTGAGCGTGTTTGGCTTTGACTTGCGCCCCTAGGATGCAAATGCTGGAATAACAGGGTTCCTGGTATCTAAGACAAGTTTTTGAAAATCAGTTTTGGCGTCTATGGGGCTATATGTTTTAGGATTAAATAGTCGGATGAGCCTGTTTGGCTTTGACTTGCTCCCCTAGGCTGCACATGCCAGATTGGCGGGGCTCCTGGAATCTAAGACAAGTTTTGATAAAACAGTTTTGACAGCTAGGTAAGGCTGTATGTTTTAAGATAAAATAGTCGGGTGAGCGTGTTTGGCTTTGACGTGCGCCCCTAGGATGCAAATGCTGGAATAACAGGGTTCCTGGTATCGAAGACAAGTTTTGGAAAGGCAATTTTGAGTTCCAGGTGAGGCTGAATGTATTCAGACTTAATAGTCGTGTGAGACTATTTGGCTTTGACTTTCTCCCCTAGGCGGTACATGCCAAATTGGCGGGGCTCCTGGAATCTAAAAAAAGTTTTTGTAAAACAGTTTTGACAGCTACGTAGGTCTGTATGTTTTAAGGTTAAATAGTCGGATGAGTCTGTTTGACTTTGACGTGCTCCCCTAGGATGCAAATGCTAGATTAACAGGGTTCCTGGTAACTGAGATAGGTTTTGGTAAATCAGTTTTGGCGGCCAGATGGGGCTATATTTGTTTTAGGATTAAATAGTCCGATGAGCCTGTTTGGCTTTGACTTGCTCCCCTAGGCTGCACATGCCAGAGTGGCGGGGCTCCTGGAATCTAAGACAAGTTTTGGTAAATCAGTTTTGACAGCTAGGTAAGGCTGTTTGCTTTAAGATTAAATAGTCGGGTGAGCGTGTTTGGCTTTGACTTGCGCCCCTAGGATGCAGATGCTGGAATAACAGGGTTCCTGGTACGTAAGACAAGTTTTGGAAAGGCAATTTTGAGTTCCAGGTGAGGCTGAATGTATTCAGACTTAATAGTCGTGTGAGAATATTTGGCTTTGACTTTCTCCGCTAGGCGGTACATGCCAGATTGGCGGGGCTCCTGGAATCTAAAAAAAGTTTTGGTAAAACAGTTTTGACAGCAACGTAGGTCTGTATGTTTTAAGGTTAAATAGTCGGATGAGTCTGTTTGACTTTGACGTGCTCGCCTAGGATGCAAATGCTGGATTAACAGGGTTCTGGTATCTGTGACAAGTTTTGGTAAATCAGTTTTGGCGGCCAGATGAGGCTATATGTTTTTAGATTTAATAGTCGTGTGAGACTATTTGGCTTTGACTTTCTCCCCTAGGCGGCAGATGCCAGATTGGCGGGGCTCCGGGAATATAAAAAAAGCTTTGGTAAAACAGTTTTGACAGCTACGTAAGTCTGTATGTTTTAAGGTTAAATAGTCGGGTGAGTCTGTTTGACTTTGACTTGCTCCCCTAGGAAGCAAATGCTGGATTAACAGGGTTCCTGGTATCTGAGACAAGTTTTGGTAAATCAGTTTTGGCGGCCAGGTGGGGCTATATGATTTAAAATTTAATAGTCGGGTGAGACTATTTGGCTTTGTCTAGCTCCCCTAGGCTGCAAATGCTAGATTAACAGGGTTCCTGGTAACTGAGATAGGTTTTCGTAAATCAGTTTTGGCGGCCAGATGGGGCTATATGTTTTAAGATTAAATAGTCGGATGAGCCTGTTTGGCTTTGACTTGCTCCCCTAGGCTGCACATGCCAGATTGGCGGGAATCTAAGACAAGTTTTGATTAAACAGTTTTGACAGCTAGGTAAGGCTGTTTGCTTTAAGATTAAATAGTCCGGTGAGCGTGTTTGGCTTTGACTTGCGCCCCTAGGATGCAAATGCTGGAATAACAGGGTTCCTGGTATCTAAGACAAGTTTTGGAAAGGCAATTTTGAGTTCCAGGTGAGGCTGAATGTATTCAGACTTAATAGTCTTGTGAGACATTTGGCTTTGACTTTCTCCCCTAGGCGGTACATGCCAGATTGGCGGGGCTCCTGGAATCTAAAAAAAGTTTTGGTAAAACAGTTTTGACAGCTACGTAGGTCTGTATGTTTTAAGGTTAAATAGTCGGGTGAGTCTGTTTGACTTTGACGTGCTCCCCTAGGATGCAAATGCTGGATTAACAGGGTTCTGGTATCTGAGACAAGTTTTGGTAAATCAGTTTTGGCGGCCAGATGAGGCTATATGTTTTTAGATTTAATAGTCGGGTGAGGCTATTTGGCTTTGTCTTGCTCCCCTAGGCTGCAAATGCTAGATTAACAGGGTTCCTGGTAACTGAGATAGGATTTGGTAAATCAGTTTTGGCGGCCAGATGGCTTTGTCTTCCTCCCCTAGGTTGCACATGCCAGATTGGCGGGGCTCCTGGAATCTAAGACAAGTTTTGGTAAATCAGTTTTGACAGCTAGGTAAGGCTGAAAAAAGTTTTGGTAAAACAGTTTTGACAGCTACGTAGGTCTGTATGTTTTAAGGTTAAATAGTCGGGTGAGTCTGTTTGACTTTGACGTGCTCCCCTAGGATGCAAATGCTGGATTAGCAGGGTTCTGGTATCTGAGACAAGTTTTGGTAAATCAGTTTTGGCGGCCAGATGAGGCTATATGTTTTTAGATTTAATAGTCGGGTGAGGCTATTTGGCTTTGCTTTGCTCCCCTAGGCTGCAAATGCTAGATTAACAGGGTTCCTGGTAACTGAGATAGGATTTGGTAAATCAGTTTTGGCGGCCAGATGGCTTTGTCTTCCTCCCCTAGGTTGCACATGCCAGATTGGCGGGGCTCCTGGAATCTAAGACAAGTTTTGGTAAATCAGTTTTGACAGCTAGGTAAGGCTGAAAAAAGTTTTGGTAAAACAGTTTTGACAGCTACGTAGGTCTGTATGTTTTAAGGTTAAATAGTCGGGTGAGTCTGTTTGACTTTGACTTGCTCCCCTAGGAAGCAAATGCTGGATTAACAGGGTTCCTGGTATCTGAGACAAGTTTTGGTAAATCAGTTTTGGCGGCCAGGTGGGGCTATATGATTTAAAATTTAATAGTCGGGTGAGACTATTTGGCTTTGTCTAGCTCCCCTAGGCTGCAAATGCTAGATTAACAGGGTTCCTGGTAACTGAGATAGGTTTTCGTAAATCAGTTTTGGCGGCCAGATGGGGCTATATGTTTTAGGATTAAATAGTCGGATGAGCCTGTTTGGCTTTGACTTGCTCCCCTAGGCGGTACATGCCAGATTGGCGGGGCTCCTGGAATCTAAAAAAAGTTTTGGTAAAACAGTTTTGACAGCAACGTAGGTCTGTATGTTTTAAGGTTAAATAGTCGGATGAGTCTGTTTGACTTTGACGTGCTCCCCTAGGATGCAAATGCTGGATTAACAGGGTTCTGGTATCTGAGACAAGTTTTGGTAAATCAGTTTTGGCGGCCAGATGAGGCTATATGTCTTTAGATTTAATAGTCGTGTGAGACTATTTGGCTTTGACTTTCTCCCCTAGGCGGCAGATGCCAGATTGGCGGGGCTCCGGGAATCTAAAAAAAGCTTTGGTAAAACAGTTTTGACAGCTACGTAAGTCTGTATGTTTTAAGGTTAAATAGTCGGATGAGTCTGTTTGACTTTGACTTGCTACCTTAGGAAGCAAATGCTAGATTAACAGGGTTCCTGGTAACTGAGATAGGTTTTGGTAAATCAGTTTTGGCGGCCAGATGGGGCTATATGTTTTAGGATTAAATAGTCCGATGAGCCTGTTTGGCTTTGACTTGCTCCCCTAGGCTGCACATGCCAGAGTGGCGGGGCTCCTGGAATCTAAGACAAGTTTTGGTAAAACAGTTTTGACAGCTAGGTAAGGCTGTTTGCTTTAAGATTAAATAGTCGGGTGAGCGTGTTTGGCTTTGACTTGCGCCCCTAGGATGCAGATGCTGGAATAACAGGGTAACTGGTATCTAAGACAAGTTTTGGAAAGGCAATTTTGAGTTCCAGGTGAGGCTGAATGTATTCAGACTTAATAGTCGTGTGAGACTATTTGGCTTTGACTTTCTCCCCTAGGCGGTACATGCCAAATTGGCGGGGCTCCTGGAATCTAAAAAAGTTTTTGTAAAACAGTTTTGACAGCTACGTAGGTCTGTATGTTTTAAGGTTAAATAGTCGGATGAGTCTGTTTGACTTTGACGTGCTCCCCTAGGATGCAAATGCTAGATTAACAGGGTTCCTGGTAACTGAGATAGGTTTTGGTAAATCAGTTTTGGCGGCCAGATGGGGCTATATGTTTTAGGATTAAATAGTCCGATGAGCCTGTTTGGCTTTGACTTGCTCCACTAGGCTGCACATGCCAGAGTGGCGGGGCTCCTGGAATCTAAGACAAGTTTTGGTAAAACAGTTTTGACAGCTAGGTAAGGCTGTTTGCTTTAAGATTAAATAGTCATGTGAGCGTGTTTGGCTTTGACTTGCGCCCCTAGGATGCAGATGCTGGAATAACAGGGTTCCTGGTATGTAAGACAAGTTTTGGAAAGGCAATTTTGAGTTCCAGGTGAGGCTGAATGTATTCAGACTTAATAGTCGTGTGAGACTATTTGGCTTTGATTTTCTCCCCTAGGCGGTACATGCCAGATTGGCGGGGCTCCGGGAATCTAAAAAAAGCTTTGGTAAAACAGTTTTGACAGCTACGTAAGTCTGTATGTTTTAAGGTTAAATAGTCGGATGAGTCTGTTTGACTTTGACGTGCTCCCCTAGGATGCAAATGCTGGATTAACAGGGTTCTGGTATCTGAGACAAGTTTTGGTAAATCAGTTTTGGCGGCCAGATGAGGCTATATGTCTTTAGATTTAATAGTCGTGTGAGACTATTTGGCTTTGACTTTCTCCCCTAGGCGGCAGATGCCAGATTGGCGGGGCTCCGGGAATCTAAAAAAAGCTTTGGTAAAACAGTTTTGACAGCTACGTAAGTCTGTATGTTTTAAGGTTAAATAGTCGGATGAGTCTGTTTGACTTTGACTTGCTCCCTTAGGAAGCAAATGCTAGATTAACAGGGTTCCTGGTAACTGAGATAGGTTTTGGTAAATCAGTTTTGGCGGCCAGATGGGGCTATATGTTTTAGGATTAAATAGTCCGATGAGCCTGTTTGGCTTTGACTTGCTCCACTAGGCTGCACATGCCAGAGTGGCGGGGCTCCTGGAATCTAAGACAAGTTTTGGTAAAACAGTTTTGACAGCTAGGTAAGGCTGTTTGCTTTAAGATTAAATAGTCATGTGAGCGTGTTTGGCTTTGACTTGCGCCCCTAGGATGCAGATGCTGGAATAACAGGGTTCCTGGTATGTAAGACAAGTTTTGGAAAGGCAATTTTGAGTTCCAGGTGAGGCTGAATGTATTCAGACTTAATAGTCGTGTGAGACTATTTGGCTTTGATTTTCTCCCCTAGGCGGTACATGCCAGATTGGCGGGGCTCCGGGAATCTAAAAAAAGCTTTGGTAAAACAGTTTTGACAGCTACGTAAGTCTGTATGTTTTAAGGTTAAATAGTCGGGTGAGTCTGTTTGACTTTGACGTGCTCCCCTAGGATGCAAATGCTGGATTAACAGGGTTCCTGGTATCTGAGACAAGTTTTGGTAAATCAGTTTTGGCGGCCAGGTGGGGCTATATGATTTAAAATTTAATAGTCCGGTGAGACTATTTGCCTTTGTCCAGCTCCCCTAGGCTGCAAATGCTAGATTAACAGGGTTCCTGGTAACTGAGATAGGTTTTCGTAAATCAGTTTTGGCGGCCAGATGGGGCTATCTGTTTTAGGATTAAATAGTCGGATGAGCCTGTTTGGCTTTGACTTGCTCCCCTAGGCTGCACATGCCAGATTGGCGGGAATCTAAGACAAGTTTTGATAAAACAGTTTTGACAGCTAGGTAAGGCTGTTTGCTTTAAGATTAAATAGTCCGGTGAGCGTGTTTGGCTTTGACTTGCGCCCCTAGGATGCAAATGCTGGAATAACAGGGTTCCTGGTATCTAAGACAAGTTTTGGAAAGGCAATTTTGAGTTCCAGGTGAGGCTGAATGTATTCAGACCTAATAGTCTTGTGAGACTATTTGGCTTTGACTTTCTCCCCTAGGCGGTACATGCCAGATTGGCGGGGCTCCGGGAATCTAAAAAAAGCTTTGGTAAAACAGTTTTGACAGCTACGTAAGTCTGTATGTTTTAAGGTTAAATAGTCGGGTGAGTCTGTTTGACTTTGACTTGCTCCCCTAGGAAGCAAATGCTGGATTAACAGGGTTCTGGTATCTGAGACAAGTTTCGTAAATCAGTTTTGGCGGACAGATGAGACTATATGCTTTTAGATTTAATAGTCGGGTGAGGCTATTTGGCTTTGTCTTGCTCCCCTAGGCTGCAAATGCTAGATTAACAGGGTTCCTGGTAACTGAGATAGGATTTGGTAAATCAGTTTTGGCGGCCAGATGGCTTTGTCTTCCTCCCCTAGGTTGCACATGCCAGATTGGCGGGGCTCCTGGAATCTAAGACAAGTTTTGGTAAATCAGTTTTGACAGCTAGGTAAGGCTGTATGCTTTAAGATTAAATAGTCGGGTGAGCGTGTTTGGCTTTGAGTTGCGCCCCTAGGATGCAAATGCTGGAATAACAGGGTTCCTGGTATCTAAGACAAGTTTTGGTAAGGCAATTTTGAGTTCCAGGTGAGGCTGAATGTATTCAGACTTAATAGTCGTGTGAGACTATTTGGCTTTGACTTTCTCTCCTAGGCGGTACATGACAGATTGGCGGGGCTCCTGGAATCTAAAAAAAGTTTTGGTAAAACAGTTTTGACAGCTACGTAAGTCTGTATGTTTTAAATAGTCTGGTGAGTCTGTTTGACTTTGAATTCTGGAATAACAGGGTTCCTGGTATCTAAGACAAGTTTTCGTAAATCAGTTTTGGCGTCTATGTCCTATGTTTTAGGATTAAATAGTCGGATGAGCCTGTTTGGCTTTGACTTGCTCCCCAAGGCTGCACATGCCAGATTGGCGGGGCTCCTGGAATCTAAGACAAGTTTTGGTAA
Source organism: Drosophila kanekoi (assembly GCA_037075305.1). Classification (NCBI taxonomy): domain Eukaryota; kingdom Metazoa; phylum Arthropoda; class Insecta; order Diptera; family Drosophilidae; genus Drosophila; species Drosophila kanekoi. The sequence goes on along the minus strand of JBAMCE010000649.1, from coordinate 47,271 downwards.
AACAGTTTTGACAGCTAGGTAAGGCTGTATGTTTTAAGATTAAATAGTCGGGTGAGCGTGTTTGGCTTTGACGTGCGCCCCTAGGATGCAAATGCTGGAATAACAGGGTTCCTGGTATCTAAGACAAGTTTTGGAAAGGCAATTTTGAGTTCCAGGTGAGGCTGAATGTATTCAGACTTAATAGTCGTGTGAGACTATTTGGCTTTGACTTTCTCCCCTAGGCGGTACATGCCAAATTGGCGGGGCTCCTGGAATCTAAAAAAAGTTTTGGTAAAACAGTTTTGACAGCTACGTAGGTCTGTATGTTTTAAGGTTAAATAGTCGGATGAGTCTGTTTGACTTTGACGTGCTCCCCTAGGATGCAAATGCTAGATTAAGAGGGTTCCTGGTAACTGCGATAGGTTTTGGTAAATCAGTTTTGGCGGCCAGATGGGGCTATATGTTTTAGGATTAAATAGTCCGATGAGCCTGTTTGCCTTTGACTTGCTCCCCTAGGCGGCACATGCCAGATTGGCGGGGCTCCTGGAATCTAAGACAAGTTTTGGTAAAACAGTTTTGACAGCTAGGTAAGGCTGTTTGCTTTAAGATTAAATAGTCGGGTGAGCGTGTTTGGCTTTGACTTGCGCCCCTAGGATGCAGATGCTGGAATAACAGGGTTCCTGGTATGTAAGACAAGTTTTGGAAAGGCAATTTTGAGTTCCAGGTGAGGCTGAATGTATTCAGACTTAATAGTCGTGTGAGACTATTTGGCTTTGACTTTCTCCCCTAGGCGGTACATGCCAGATTGTCGGGGCTCCTGTTAAGACAAGTTTTGGTAAATCAGTTTTGGCGGCCAGATGGGGCTATATGTTTTAGGATTAAATAGTCGGATGAGCCTGTTTGGCTTTGTCTTCCTCCCCTAGGTTGCACATGCCAGATTGGCGGGGCTCCTGGAATCTAAGACAAGTTTTGGTAAATCAGTTTTGACAGCTAGGTAAGGCTGAATGCTTTAAGATTAAATAGTCGGGTGAGCGTGTTTGGCTTTGACTTGCGCCCCTAGGATGCAAATGCTGGATTAACAGGGTTCCTGGTATCTAAGACAAGTTTTGGTAAGGCAATTTTGAGTTCCAGGTGAGGCTGAATGTATTCAGACTTAATAGTCGTGTGAGACTATTTGGCTTTGACTTTCTCCCCTAGGCGGTACATGCCAGATTGGCGGGGCTCCTGGAATCTAAAAAAAGTTTTGGTAAAACCGTTTTGACAGCTACGTAAGTCTGTATGTTTTAAGGTTATATAGTCGGGTGAGTCTGTTTGACTTTGACCTGCTCCCCTAGGATGCAAATGCTGGATTAACAGGGTTCATGGTATCTGAGACAAGTTTTTGTAAATCAGTTCTTGCGGCCAGGTGGGGCTATATGATTTAAAATTTAATAGTCGGGTAAGACTATTTGGCTTTGTCTTGCTCCCCTAGGCTGCAAATGCCAGATTAACAGGGTTCCTGGTAACTGAGATAGGTTTTGGTAAATCAGTTTTGGCGACCAGATGGGGCTATATGTTTTAGGATTAAATAGTCGGATGAGCCTGTTTGGCTTTGACTTGCTCCCCTAGGCGGTACATGCCAGATTGGGGGGCTCCTGGAATCTAAAAAAAGTTTGGTAAAACAGTTTTGACAGCTACGTAGGTCTGTATGTTTTAAGGTTAAATAGTCGGGTGAGTCTGCTTGACTTTGACTTGCTCCCCTAGGATGCAAATGCTGGATTAACAGGGTTCTGGTATCTGAGACAAGTTTTGGTAAATCAGTTTTGGCGGCCAGATGAGGCTATATGTTTTAAGATTTTATAGTCGTGTGAAGCTATTTGGCTTTGTCTTCCTCCCCTAGGCTGCACATGCCAGATTGGCGGGGCTCCTGGAATCTAAGACAAGTTTTGGTAAATCAGTTTTGACAGCTAGGTAAGGCTGTATGTTTTAAGATTAAATAGTCGGGTGAGCGTGTTTGGCTTTGACGTGCGCCCCTAGGATGCAAATGCTGGATTTACAGGGTTCCTGGTATCTAAGACAAGTTTTGGAAAGGCAATTTTGAGTTCCAGGTGAGGCTGAATGTATTCAGACTTAATAGTCGTGTGAGACTATTTGGCTTTGACTTTCTCCCCTAGGCGGTACATGCCAAATTGGCGGGGCTCCTGGAATCTAAAAAAAGTTTTGGTAAAACAGTTTTGACAGCTACGTAGGTCTGTATGTTTTAAGGTTAAATAGTCGGATGAGTCTGTTTGACTTTGACGTGCTCCCCTAGGATGCAAATGCTAGATTAAGAGGGTTCCTGGTAACTGCGATAGGTTTTGGTAAATCAGTTTTGGCGGCCAGATGGGGTTATATGTTTTAGGATTAAATAGTCCGATGAGCCTGTTTGGCTTTGACTTGCTCCCCTAGGCTGCACATGCCAGATTGGCGGGGCTCCTGGAATCTAAGACAAGTTTTGGTAAAACAGTTTTGACAGCTAGGTAAGGCTGTTTGCTTTAAGATTAAATAGTCGGGTGAGCGTGTTTGGCTTTGACTTGCGCCCCTAGGATGCAGATGCTGGAATAACAGGGTTCCTGGTATGTAAGACAAGTTTTGGAAAGGCAATTTTGAGTTCCAGGTGAGGCTGAATGTATTCAGACTTAATAGTCGTGTGAGACTATTTGGCTTTGACTTTCTCCCCTAGGCGGTACATGCCAGATTGTCGGGGCTCCTGTTAAGACAAGTTTTGGTAAATCCGTTTTGGCGGCCAGATGGGGCTATATGTTTTAGGATTAAATAGTCGGATGAGCCTGTTTGGCTTTGTCTTCCTCCCCTAGGTTGCACATGCTAGATTAACATGGGTTCCTGGTAACTGAGATAGGTTTTGGTAAATCAGTTTTGGCGACCAGATGGGGCTATATGTTTTAGGATTAAATAGTCGGATGAGCCTGTTTGGCTTTGACTTGCTCCCCTAGGCGGTACATGCCAGATTGGGGGTTCCTGGAATCTAAAAAAAGGTTTGGTAAAACATTTTTGACAGCTACGTAGGTCTGTATGTTTTAAGGTTAAATAGTCGGGTGAGTCTGCTTGACTTTGACTTGCTCCCCTAGGATGCAAATGCTGGATTAACAGGGTTCTGGTATCTGAGACAAGTTTTGGTAAATCAGTTTTGGCGGCCAGATGAGGCTATATGTTTTAAGATTTTATAGTCGTGTGAAGCTATTTGGCTTTGTCTTCCTCCCCTAGGCTGCACATGCCAGATTGGCGGGACTGCTGGAATCTAAGATAAGTTTTGGTAAATCAGTTTTGACAATTAGGTAAGGCTGTATGCTTTAAGATTAAATAGTCGGTTGAGCGTGTTTGGCTTTGACTTGCGCCCCTAATATGCAAATGCTGGAATAACAGGGTTCCTGGTATCTAAGACATGTTTTGGTAAATCAGTTTTGGCGGTCAGATGGGGCTTTATGTTTTAAGTTTTAACAGTCGGGTGAGCCTGTTTGGCTTTCACTTGCGCCCCTACGATGCAAATGCTGGATTAGCAGGGTTCCTGGTATCTGAGACAAGTTTTGGAAAGGCAATTTTGAGTTCCAGGTGAGGCTGAATGTGTTAAGACTTAATAGTCGGCTGAGACTATTTTGCTTTGACTTGCTCCCCTAGGCTGCAAATGCTAGATTAACAGGGCTCCTGGTATCTTAGACAAGTTTTGGTAAAGCAGTTTTGGCAGCCAGATGGGGCTGTATGTTTTAAGATTAAATTGTCGGGTGAGCCTATTTGGCTTTGAACTGCGCCTCTAGGATGCAAACGCAGGATTAACAGGGTTCCTGGTATCTGAGACAAGTTTTGGTAAATCAGTTTTGGCGGCCAGGTGGGGCTATATGATTTAAAATTTAATAGTCGGGTGAGACTATTTGGCTTTGTCTTGCTCCCCTAGGCTGCAAATGCTAGATTAACAGGGTTCCTGGTAACTGAGATAGGTTTTGGTAAATCAGTTTTGGCGCCCAGATGGGGATATATGTTTTAGGATTAAATAGTCGGATGAGCCTGTTTCGCTTTGACTTGCTCCCCTAGGCCCTGACAGCTAGGTAAGGCTGTATGCTTTAAGATTAAATAGTCGGGTGAGCGTGTTTGGCTTTCACTTGCGCCCCTAGGATGCAAATGCTGGATTAACAGGGTTCCTGGTATCTGAAACAAGTTTTGGTATGGCAATTTTGAGTTCCAGTTGAGGCTGTATGTTTTAAGACTTAATAGTCGGATGAGCCTGTTTGGCTCTCACTTGCGCCCCTAGGATGCAAATGCTGGAATAACAGGGTTCCTTGTATCTAAGACAAGTTTTCGTAAATCAGTTTTGGCGGTCAGTGGGGCTATATGTTTTAAGATTTAATAGTCGGGTGAGCCTGATTAACTTTGACTTGCGCCCCTAGGATGCAAATGCTGGATTAACAGGGTTCCTGGTATCTGAAACAAGTTTTGGTATGGCAATTTTGAGTTCCAGGTGATGCTGAATGTTTTCAGATTTAATAGTCGTGTGAGACTATTTGGCTTTGACTTTCTCCCCTAGGCGGCAGATGCCAGATTGGCGGGGCTCCTGGAATCTAAAAAAAGCTTTGCTAAAACAGTTTTGACAGCTACGTAATTCTGTATGTTTTAAGGTTTAATAGTCGGGTGAGTCTGTTTGACTTTGACTTGCTCCCCTAGGATGCAAATGTTGGATTAACAGGGTTCCTGCTATCTGAGACAAGTTTTGGTAAATTAGTTTTAGCGGCCAGGTGGGGCTATATGATTTAAAATTTAATAGTCGGGTGAGACAATTTGGCTTTGTCTTGCTCCCCTAGGCTGCAAATGCTAGATTAACAGGGTTCCTGGTAACTGAGATAGTTTTTGGTAAATCAGTTTTGGCGCCCAGATGGGGCTATATGTTTTAGGATTAAATAGTCGGATGAGCCTGTTTGGCTTTGACTTGCTCCCCTAGGCTGCACATGCCAGATTGGCGGGGCTCCTGGAATCTAAGACAAGTTTTGGTAAAACAGTTTTGACAGCTAGGTAAGGCTGTATGCGTTAAGATTAAATAGTCGGGTGAGCGTGTTTGGCTTTCACTTGCGCCCCTAGGCGGCAGATGCCAGATTGGCGGGGCTCCTGGAATCTAAAAAAAGCTTTGCTAAAACAGTTTGGACAGCTACGTAAGTCTGTATGTTTTAAGGTTAAATAGTCGGGTGAGTCTGTTTGACTTTGACTTGCTCCCCTAGGCTGCAAATGCTAGATTAACAGGGCTCTTGGTATCTTAGACAAGTTTTGGTAAAGCAGTTTTGGCAGCCAGATGGGGCTGTATGTTTTAAGATTAAATAGTCGGGTGAGCCTGTTTGGCTTTGAACTGCGCCCCTAGGATGCAAACGCAGGATTAACAGTGTTCCTGGTATCTGACACAAGATTTAATAAAGTAGTTTTGGCGGCCAGATGGGGTTGTATGTTTTAAAATTTAATAGTCGGGTGAGACTATTTGGCTTTGACTTGCTACCATAGGCTGCAAATGCTAGATTAACAGAGATCCTTGTATCCATGACAAGTTCCGCTAAAGCAATTTTGACTTCCAGGTGAGGCTGTATGTTTTAGGATTAAATAGTCGGATGAGCCTGTTTGGCTTTGACTTGCTCCCCTAGGCTGCACATGCCAGCTTGGCGGGAATCTAAGACAAGTTTTGGTAAAACAGTTTTGACAGCTAGGGAAGGCTGTATGCTTTAAGATTAAATAGTCGGGTGAGCGTGTTTGGCTTTGACTTGCGCCCCTAGGATGCAAATGCTGGAATAACAGGGTTCCTGGTATCTAAGAAAAGTTTTGGTAAGGCAATTTTGAGTTCCAGGTGAGGCTGAATGTATTCAGACTTAATAGTCGTGTGAGACTATTTGGCTTTGACTCTCTCCCCTAGGCGGCCCATCCAGATTGGCGGGGCTCCTGGAATCTAAAAAAAGGTTTGGTATAACAGTTTTGACAACTACGTAAGTCCTTATGTTTTAAGGTTAAATAGTCGGGTGAGTCTGTTTGACTTCGACTTGCTCCCCTAGGATGCAAATGCTGGATTAACAGGGTTCTGGTATCTGAGACAAGTTTTGGTAAATCAGTTTTGGCGGCCAGATGAACTATATGTTTTGAGATTTAATAGTCGGGTGAGGCTATTTGGCCTTGTCTTCCTCCCCTAGGCTGCACATGCCAGATTGGCGGGACTCCTGGAATCTAAGACAAGTTTTGGTAAATCAGTTTTGACAGCTAGGTAAGGCTGTATGCTTTAAGAATAAACAGTCGCGGAGCGTGTTTGGCGTTGACTTGCGCCCCTAGGATGCAAATGCTGGAATAACAGGGTTCCTGGTATCTAAGACAAGTTTTCGTAAATCAGTTTTGGCGACCAGATGGGGCTATATGTTTTAAGATTTAATAGTCGGGTGAGCCTGTTTGGCTTTGACTTGCGCCCCTAGGATGCAAATGCTAGGTTATCAGGGTTCCTGGTATCTGAAACAAGTTTTGGTAAGGCAATTTTGAGTTCCAGGAGATGCTGAATGTTTTCAGATTTAATAGTCGTGAGAGACTATTTGGCATTGACTTTCTCCCCTAGGCGGCAGATAAAAAAAGCTTTGGTAAAACAGTTTTGACAGCTACGTAAGTCTGTCTGTTTTAAGGTTAAATAGTAGGGTGAGTCTGTTTGACTTTGACTTGCTCCCCTAGGATGCAAATGCTGGATTAACAGGGTTCCTGGTATCTCAGACAAGTTTTGGTAAATCAGTTTTGGTGGCCAGATGAACTATATGTTTTAAGATTTAATAGTCGGGTGAGGCTATTTGACTTTGTCTTCCTCCCCTAGGCTGCACATGCCAGATTGGCGGGACTCCTGGAATCTAAGACAAGTTTTGGTAAATCAGTTTTGACAACTAGGTAAGTCTGTATGCTTTAAGAATAAATAGTCGGGTGAGCGTGTTTGGCTTTGACTTGCGCCCCTAGGATGCAAATGCTGGAATAACAGGGTTCCTGGTATCTAAGACAAGTTTTCGTAAATCAGTTTTGGCGGCCTGATGGGGCTGTTTGTTTTAAGATTAAATTGTAGGGTGAGCCTGTATGACTTTGACTTGCGCCCCCAGGATGCAAATACTGGATTAACAGGGCTCCTGGTATCTGAGACAAGTTTTGGGAGAGCAGTTTTGTCGGCCAAATGGGGTTGTATGTTTTAAGGTTTAAAAGTCGGGTGAGACTAGGCTGTAAATGCTAGATTATCAGGGCACCTTGTATCTGAGACAAGTTTCGGTAAAGCAATTTTGACTTCCAGGTGAGGCTGTATGTTGTAGGATTAAATAGTCGGATAAGCTTGTTAGGCTTTGACTTGCTCCCATAGGCTACACATGCCACATTGGCGGGGCTCCAGGAATCTAAGACAAGGTTTGGTAAAACAGTTTTGACAGCTAGGTAAGGCTGAATGTTTTCAAGTTAAATAAAAAGGGTGAGCCTGTTTAACTTTGAATTGCGCCCCCAGGATGCAAATACTGGATTTACAGGGTTCCTGGTATCTGAGACAAGTTTTGGTAAGGCAATTTTGAACTACAGGTGAGGCTGAATGTGTTAAGACTTAATAGTCGGGTGAGACTATTTTGCTTTGACTTGGGCCCCTAGGCTGCAAATGCTAGATTAACATGGCTCCTGGAATCTAAAAAAGTTTTAGTAAAACAGTTTTGACAGCTAGGTAAGGCTGTATGTTTTAAGATTAAATAGTCGGGTAAGACCATTTGGCTTTGACTTGGGCCCCCAGGATGCAAATGCTAGATTATCTGGGATCCTTGTATCTGAGACAAGTTTCGGTAAAGCAATTTTGACTTCCAGGTGAGGCTGTATGTTTTAGGATTAAATAGTCGGATGAGCCTGTTTGGCTTTGACTTGCTCCCCTAGGCTCCACATGCCAGATAGGCAGGGCTCCTGGAATCTAAGAGAAGGTTTGGTAAAACAGTTTTGACAGCTAGGCAAGACTGTATGTTTTAAGATTAAAAAGTCGGTTGAGCATGTTTGGCTTTGACTTGCGCCCCTTGGCGGCACATGCCAGATTGGCGGGGCTCCTGGAATCTGATATATGTTTTGGTAAAGCAGTTTTGGCAACCAGATGGGACTGTGTGTTTTCAGATTGGATAATAAGGCCCGACTAATTGGCTTTGACTTGTTCCCCTAGGCTGCAAATGCCAGATTGGCCGGGTTTTGGTAGAGCAGTTTCGGCGGCCAGATGGGGCTGTATGTTTAGTATTAAATAGTCGGGTGAGCCTGTTTTGCTTTGACCTGCTCCCCTAGGCTGCACATGCCAGATTGGCAGGGCTCCTGGTATCTGAGACAAGTTTTAGTAAAACTGTTTTGACAGCTCGGCAAGACTGTATGTTTTAAGATTAAAGAGTCGGGTAAGCCAGTTTGGCATTGACTTGCGCCCCTAGAATGCAAATGCTGGATTAACAGGGTTCCTGGTATCTGAGACAAGTTTTGGTAAGGCAATTTTGAGTTCTAGTTGAGGCTGAATGTGTTAAGACTTAATAGGCAGGTGAGACTATTTTGCTTTGACCTACTCCCCTAGGCTGCACACGCCAGATTGGCAGGGCTCCTGGTAACTGAGACAAGGTTTGGTAAAACAGTTTTGACAGCTAGGCAAGACTGTATATTTTCAGATTAAATAGTCGGGTAAGCCTGTTTGGCTTTGACTTGCTCCCCTAGGCTACACATGCCAGATTGGCGGGGCTCGTGGAATCTAAGACAAGTTTTGGTAAAACAGTTTTGATAGCTAGGTAAGGCTGTATGTCTTAAGATTATATAGTCAAGTGAGTGTGTTTGGCTATGACTTGCGCCCCTAGGATGCAAATGCTGGATTAACAGGGTTCCTGGTATCTGAGACAAGTTTTGGTAAGGCAATATTGAGTTCTAGTTGAGGCTGAATGTGTTAAGACTTAATAGGCAGGTGAGACTATTTTGCTTTGACCTGCTCCCCTAGGCTGCACACGCCAGATTGGCAGGGCTCCTGGTATCTGAGACAAGGTTTGGTAATACAGATTTGACAGCTAGGTCAAGAAACATGTTTGAAGGTTAAATAGTCGGGTGAGCCTGTTTGGCTTTGACTTGCTCCCCTAGGATGCAAATGCTGGAATAACAGGGTTCCTGGCATCTGAGACAAGTTTCGGTAAAGCAATTTTGACTTGCAGGTGAGGCTGTATGTTTTAAGACTTAATAGTCGGGTGACTTGCTCCCCTAGGCGGCACATGCCAGATTGGCAAGGCTCTTGGAATCTAATAAAAGTTTTAGTAAAACAGTTTTGACAGCCAGATGGGGCTGTTTGTTTTAAGATTAAATTGTAGGGTGAGCCTGTATGACTTTGACTTGCGCACCCAGGATGCAAATACTGGATTAACAGGGCTCCTGGTATCTGAGACAAGTTTTGGGAGAGCAGTTTTGTCGGCCAAATGGGGCTGTATGTTTTAAGGTTTAAAAGTCGGATGAGACTAGGCTGCAAATGCTAGATTATCAGGGCACTTTGTATCTGAGACAAGTTTCGGTAAAGCAATTTTGACTTCCAGGTGAGGCTGTATGTTTTAGGATTAAATAGTCTGATGAGCTTGTTTGGCTTTGACTTGCTCCCCTAGGCTACACATGCCAGATTGGCGGGGCTCCAGGAATCTAAGACAAGGTTTGGTAAAACAGTTTTGACAGCTAGGTAAGGCTGAATGTTTTAAGATTAAATAGTCGGGTGAGCCTGTTTAACTTTGAATTGAGCCCCCAGGATGCAAATACTGGACTTACAGGGTTCCTGGTATGTGAGACAAGTTTTGGTAAGGTAATTTTGAGTTACAGGTGAGGCTGAATGTGCTAAGACTTAATAGTCGGGTGAGACTAGTTTGCTTTGACTTGGTCCCCTAGGCTGCAAATGCTAGATTAACAGGGCTCCTGGAATCTAAAAAAAAGTTTTATTAAAATAGTTTTGACAGCTAGGTAAGGCTGTATGTTTTAAGATTAAATAGTCGGGTGAGACTATTTGGCTTTGACTTGCGCCCCAGGATGCAAATGCTAGATTATCTGGGATCCTTGTATCTGAGACAAGTTTCGGTAAAGCAATTTTGACATCCAGGTGAGGCTGTTTGTTTAAGGATTAAATAGTCGGATGAGCCTGTTTGGCTTTGACCTGCTCCCCCAGGTTCCACATGCCAGATAGGCGGGGCTCCTGGAATCTAAGACAAGGTTTGGTAAAACAGTTGTGACAGCTAGGCAAGACTATATGCTTTAAGATTAAGAAGTCGGTTGAGCATGTTTGGCTTTGACTTGCGCCCCTAGGCGGCACATGCCAGATTGGCGGGCTCCTGGAATCTGATAGACGTTTTGATAAAGCAGTTTTGGCAACCAGATGGGACTGTGTGTTTTCAGATTGGATAATGAGGTCCGACTAATTGGCTTTGACTTGTTCCCCTAGGCTGCAAATGCCAGATTGGCCGGGTTTTGGTAGAGCAGTTTCGGCGGCCAGATGGGGCTGTATGTTTAGTATTAAATAGTCGGGTGAGCCTGTTTTGCTTTGACCTGCTCCCCTAGGCTGCACATGCCAGATTGGCAGGGCTCCTGGTATCTGAGACAAGTTTTGGTAAAACTGTTTTGACGGCTAGGCAAGACTGTATGTTTTAAGATTAAAGAGTCGGGTAAGCCAGTTTGGCTTTGACTTGCGCCCCTAGGATGCAAATGCTGGACTTACAGGGTTCCTGGTATCTGAGACAAGTTTTGGTAAGGCAATTTTGAGTTCCAGGTGAGGCTGAATGTGTTAAGACTTAATAGTCGGGTGACTCTATTTTACTTGGACCTGGTCCCCTAGGCTGCAAATGCTAGATTAACAGGGCTCCTGGTATCTAAAACAAGTTTTAGTAAAACAGTTTTGACAGCTAGGTAAGGCTGTATGTTTTCAGATTAAATAGTCGGGTGAGCCTGTTTAGCTTTGACTTGCGCCCCCAAGATGCAAATACTGGATTAACAGGTTTCCTGGTATCTGAGACAAGTTTTGGTAAAACAGTTTTGACAGCTAGGTCAGGATACATGTTTGAAGGTTAAGCCTGTAGGGTGAGCCTGTTTGGCTTTGACTTGCTCCCCTAGGATGCAAATGCTGGAATAACAGGGTTCCTGGCATCTGAGACAACTTTCGGTAAAGCAATTTTGACTTTCAGGTGAGGCTGTATGTTTTAGGATTAAATAGTCGGATGAGCTTGTTTGGCTTTGACTTGCTCCCCTAAGCTACACATGCCAGATTGGCGGGGCTCCAGGAATCTAAGACAAGGTTTGGTAAAACAGTTTTGACAGCTAGGTAAGGCTGAATGTTTTAAGATTAAATAGTCGGGTGAGCCTGTTTAACTTTGAATTGAGCCCCCAGGATGCAAATACTGGATTTACAGGGTTCCTGGTATGTGAGACAAGTTTTGGTAACGTAATTTTGAGTTACAGGTGAGGCTGAATGTGTTAAGACTTAATAGTCGGGTGAGACTATTTTGCTTTGACTTGCTCCCCTAGGCTGCAAATGCTAGATTAACAGGGCTCCTGGAATCTAAAAAAGTTTTAGTAAAACAGTTTTGACAGCTAGCTAAGGCTGTATGTTTTAAGATTAAATAGTCGGGTGAGCCTGTTTAGCTTTGACTTGCGCCCCCAGGATGCAAATGCTAGATTATCTGGGATCCTTGTATCTGAGACAAGTTTCGGTAAAGCAATTTTGACTTCCAGGTGAGGTTGTATGTTTTAGGATTAAATAGTCGGATGAGCCTGTTTGGCTTTGACTTGCTCCCCTAGGCTCCACATGCCAGATAGGCGGGGCTCCTGGAATCTAAGACAAGGTTTGGTAAAACAGTTTTGACAGCTAGGCAAGACTGTATGTTTTAAGATTAAGAAGTCGGTTGAGCATGTTTGGCTTTGACTTGCGCCCCTAGCGGCACATGCCAGATTGGCGGGGCTCCTGGAATCTGATAGATGTTTTGGTAAAGCAGTTTGGCAACCAGATGGGACTGTGTGTTTTCAGATTGGATAATGAGGTCCGACTAATTGGCTTTGACTTGTTCCCCTAGGCTGCAAATGCCAGATTGGCCGGGTTTTGGTAGAGCAGTTTCGGCGGCCAGATGGGGCTGTATGTTTAGTATTAAATAGTCGGGTGAGCCTGTTTTGCTTTGACCTGCTCCCCTAGGCTGCACATGCCAGATTGGCAGGGCTCCTGGTATTTGAGACAAGTTTTGGTAAAACTGTTTTGACAGCTAGGCAAGACTGTATGTTTTAAGATTAAAGAGTCGGGTAAGCCAGTTTGGCTTTGACTTGCTCCCCTAGGCTCCACATGCCAGATAGGCGGGGCTCCTGGAATCTAAGACAAGGTTTGGTAAAACAGTTTTGACAGCTAGGCAGGACTGTATGTTTTAAGATTAAGAAGTCGGTTGAGCATGTTTGGCTTTGACTTGCGCCCCTAGCGGCACATGCCAGATTGGCGGGGCTCCTGGAATCTGATAGATGTTTTGGTAAAGCAGTTTGGCAACCAGATGGGACTGTGTGTTTTCAGATTGGATAATGAGGTCCGACTAATTGGCTTTGACTTGTTCCCCTAGGCTGCAAATGCCAGATTGGCCGGGTTTTGGTAGAGCAGTTTCGGCGGCCAGATGGGGCTGTATGTTTAGTATTAAATAGTCGGGTGAGCCTGTTCTGCTTTGACCTGCTCCCCTAGGCTGCACATGCCAGATTGGCAGGGCTCCTGGTATCTGACACAAGTTTTGGTAAAACTGTTTTGACAGCTAGGCAAGACTGTATGTTTTAAGATTAAAGAGTCGGGTAAGCCAGTTTGGCTTTGACTTGCGCCCCTAGGATGCAAATGCTGGATTTACAGGGTTCCTGGTATGTGAGACAAGTTTTGGTAAGGTAATTTTGAGTTACAGGTGAGGCTGAATGTGTTAAGACTTAATAGTCGGGTGAGACTATTTTGCTTTGACTTGGTCCCCTAGGCTGCAAATGCTAGATTAACAGGGCTCCTGGAATCTAAAAAAAGTTTTAGCAAAACAGTTTTGACAGCTAGGTAAGGCTGTATGTTTTAAGATTAAGACAAGTTTCGGTAAAGCAATTTTGACTTCCAGGTGAGGCTGTATGTTTTAGGATTAAATAGTCGGATGAGCCTGTTTGGCTTTGACTGGCTCCCCTAGGCTCCACATGCCAGATAGGCTGGGCTCCTGGAATCTAAGACAAGGTTTGGTAAAACAGTTTTGACAGCTAGGCAAGACTGTATGTTTTAAGATTAAGAAGTCGGTTGAGCATGTTTAGCTTTGACTTGCGCCCCCAGGCGGCACATGCCAGATTGGCGGGGCTCCTGGAATCTGATAGATGTTTTGGTGAAGCAGTTTTGGCAACCAGATGGGACTGTGTGTTTTCAGATTGGATAATGAGGTCCGACTAATTGGCTTTGACTTGTTCCCCTAGGCTGCAAATGCCAGATTGGCCGGGTTTTGGTAGAGCAGTTTCGGCGGACAGATGGGGCTGTATGTTTAGTATTAAATAGTCGGGTGAGCCTGTTTTGCTTTGACTTGCTCCCCTAGGCTGCACATGCCAGATTGGCAGGGCTCCCGGTATCTGAGACAAGTTTTGGTAAAACAGTTTTGACAGCTAGGCAAGACTGTATGTTTTAAGATTAAGAAGTCGGTTGAGCATGTTTGGCTTTGACTTGCGCTCCTAGGCGGCACATGCCAGATTGGCCGGGCTCCTGGAATCTGATAGATGTTTTGGTTAAGCAGTTTTGGCAACCAGATGGGACTGTGTGTTTTCAGATTGGATAATGAGGTCCGACTAATTGGCTTTGACTTGTTCCCCTAGGCTGCAAATGCCAGATTGGCCGGGTTTTGGTAGAGCAGTTTCGGCGGCCAGATGGGGCTGTATGTTTAGTATTAAATAGTCGGGTGAGCCTGTTTTGCTTTGACCTGCTCCCCTAGGCTGCACATGCCAGATTGGCAGGGCTCCTGGTATCTGAGACAAGTTTTGGTAAAACTGTTTTGACAGCTAGGCAAGACTGTAGGTTTTAAGATTAAAGAGTCGGGTAAGCCAGTTTGGCTTTGACTTGCGCCCCTAGGATGCAAATGCTGGATTAACAGGGTTCCTGGTATCTGAGACAAGTTTTGGTAAGGCAATTTTGAGTTCCAGGTGAGGCTGAATGTGTTAAGACTTAATAGTCGGGTGAGACTATTTTGGTTTGACCTGGTCCCCTAGGCTGCAAATGCTAGATTAACAGGGCTCCTGGAATCTAAAACAAGTTTTAGTAAAACAGTTTTGACAGCTAGGTAAAGCTGTATGTTTTAAGATTAAATAGTCGGGTGAGCCTGTTTAGCTTTGACTTGCGCCCCCAAGATGCAAATACTAGATTAACAGGTTTCCTGGTATCTGAGACAAGTTTTGGTAAATCAGTGTTGGCGGCCAGATGGGGCTGTATGTTTTAAGATTTAATAGTCGGGTGAGGCTATTTGGCTTTGACGTGCTCCCTTACGCTGCAAATGCTAGATTAACAGGGCTCGTGGTATCCATGACAAGTTTTGATAAAGCAGCTTTGGCAGCCAGATGGGGCTGTTTGTTTTAAGATTAAATTGAAGAGTGAGCCTGTTTGGCTTTGAACTTCTCCCCTAGGCTGCACACGCAAGATTGTCAGGGCTCCTGGTAACTGAGACAAGGTTTGGTAAAACAGTTTTGACAGCTAGGCAAGACAGTATATATTCAGATTAAATAGTCGGGTAAGCCTGTTTGCCTTTGTCTTGCGCCCCTAGGATGCAAATGCTGGATTAACAGGGTTCCTGGTATCTGAGACAAGTTTTGGTAAGTCAATTTTGAGTTCTATTTGAGGCTGAATGTGTAAAGACTTAATAGGCAGGTGAGACTATTTTGCTTTGACCTGCTGCCCTAGGCTGCACACGCCAGATTGGCAGGGCTCCTGGTATCTGAGACAAGGTTTGGTAAAACAGTTTTGACAGCTAGGTCAGGATACATGTTTGAAGGTTAAGCCTGTAGGGTGAGCCTGTTTGGCTTTGACTTGCGCCCCTAGGATGCAAATGCTGGAATAACTGGGTTCCTGGCATCTGAGACAAGTTTCGGTAAAGCAATTTTGACTTTCAGGTGAGGCTGTATGTTTTAGGATTAAATAGTCGGATGAGCTTGTTTGGCTTTGACTTGCTCCCCTAGGCTACACATGCCAGATTGGCGGGGCTCCAGGAATCTAAGACAAGGTTTGGTAAAACAGTTTTGACAGCTAGGTAAGGCTGAATGTTTTAAGATTAAATAGTCGGTCGAGCCTGTTTAACTTTGAATTGAGCCCCCAGGATGCAAATACTGGATTTACAGGGTTCCTGGTATGTGAGACAAGTTTTGGTAAGGTAATTTTGAGTTACAGGTGAGGCTGAATGTGTTAAGACTTAATAGTCGGGTGAGACTATTTTGCTTTGACTTGGTCCCCTAGGCTGCAAATGCTAGATTAACAGGGCTCCTGGAATCTAAAAAAGTTTTAGAAAAACAGTTTTGACAGCTAGCTAAGGCTGTATGTTTTAAGATTAAATAGTCGGGTGAGCCTGTTTGGCTTTGACTTGCGCCCCCAGGATGCAAATGCTAGATTATCTGGGATCCTTGTATCTGAGACAAGTTTCGGTAAAGCATTTTTGACTTCCAGGTGAGGCTGTATGTTTTAGGATTAAATAGTCGGATGAGCTTGTTTGGCTTTGACTTGCTCCCCTAGGCTACACATGCCAGATTGGCGGGGCTCCAGGAATCTAAGACAAGGTTTGGTAAAACAGTTTTGACAGCTAGGTAAGGCTGAATGTTTTAAGATTAAATAGTCGGGTGAGCCTGTTTAACTTTGAATTGAGCCCCCAGAATGCAAATACTGGATTTACAGGGTTCCCCCAGAATGCAAATACTGGATTTACAGGGTTCCTGGTATGTGAGACAAGTTTTGGTAAGGTAATTTTGAGTTACAGGTGAGGCTGAATGTGTTAAGACTTAATAGTCGGGTGAGACTATTCTGCTTTGACTTGGTCCCCTAGGCTGCAAATGCTAGATTATCTGGGATCCTTGTATCTGAGACAAGTTTCGGTAAAGCATTTTTGACATCCAGGTGAGGCTGTATGTTTTAAGATTAAATAGTCGGGTGAGCCTGTTTAGCTTTGACTTGCGCCCCCAAGATGCAAATGCTAGATTATCTGGGATCCTTGTATCTGAGACAAGTTTCGGTAAAGCATTTTTGACATCCAGGTGAGGCTGTATGTTTTAGGATTAAATAGTCGGATGAGCCTGTTTGGCTTTGACTTGCTCCCCTAGGCTCCACATGCCAGATAGGCGGGGCTCCTGGAATCTAAGACAAGGTTTGGTAAAACAGTTTTGACAGCTAGGCAAGACTGTATGTTTTAAGATTAAGAAGTCGGTTGAGCATGTTTGGCTTTGACTTGCGCTCCTAGGCGGCACATGCCAGATTGGCGGGGCTCCTGGAATCTGATAGATGTTTTGGTAAAGCAGTTTTAGCAACCAGATGGGACTGTGTGTTTTCAGATTGGATAATAAGGTCCGACTAATTGGCTTTGACTTGTTCCCCTAGGCTGCAAATGCCAGATTGGCCGGGTTTTGGTAGAGCAGTTTCGGCGGCCAGATGGGGCTGTATGTTAAGTATTAAATAGTCGGGTGAGCCTGTTTTGCTTTGACCTGCTCCCCTAGGCTGCACATGCCAGATTGGCAGGGCTCCTGGTATCTGAGACAATTTTTGGTAAAACTGTTTTGACAGCTAGGCAAGACTGTATGTTTTAAGATTAAATAGTCGGGTAAGCCAGTTTGGCTTTGACTTGCGCCCCTAGGATGCAAATGCTGGATAAACAGGGTTCCTGGTATCTGAGACAAGTTTTGGTAAGGCAATTTTGAGTTCCAGGTGAGGCTGAATGTGTTAAGACTTAATAGTCGGGTGAGACTATTTTGCTTTGACTTGGTCCCCTAGGCTGCAAATGCTAGATTAACAGGGCTCCTGGAATTTAAAAAAGTTTTAGTAAAACAGTTTTGACAGCTAGGTAAGGCTGTATGTTTTAAGATTAAATAGTCGGGTGAGACTATTTGGCTTTGACTTGCGCCCCCAGGATGCAAATGCTAGATTATTTGGGATCCTTGTATCTGAGACAAGTTTCGGTAAAGCAATTTTGACTTCCAGGTGAGGCTGTATGTTTTAGGATTAAGTAGTCGGATGAGCCTGTTTGGCTTTGACTTGCTCCCCTAGGCTCCACATGCCAGATAGGCGGGGCTCCTGGAATCTAAGACTAGGTTTGGTAAAACAGTTTTGACAGCTAGGCAAGACTGTATGTTTTAAGATTAAGAAGTCGGTTGAGCATGTTTGGCTTTGACTTGCGCCCCTAGGCGGCACATGCCAGATTGGCGGGGCTCCTGGAATCTGATAGATGTTTTGGTAAAGCAGTTTTGGCAACCAGATGGGACTGTGTATTTTCAGATTGGATAATAAGGTCCGACTAATTGGCTTTGACTTGTTCCCCTAGGCTGCAAATGCCAGATTGGCCGGGTTTTGGTAGAGCAGTTTCGGCGGCCAGATGGGGCTGTATGTTTAGTATTAAATAGTCAAGTGAGCCTGTTTTGCTTTGACCTGCTCCCCTAGGCTGCACATGCCAGATTGGCAGGGCTCCTGGTATCTGAGACAATTTTTGGTAAAACTGTTTTGACAGCTAGGCAAGACTGTATGTTTTAAGATTAAAGAGTCGGGTAAGCCAGTTTGGCTTTGACTTGCGCCCCTAGGATGCAAATGCTGGATAAACAGGGTTCCTGGTATCTGAGACAAGTTTTGGTAAGGCAATTTTGAGTTCCAGGTGAGGCTGAATGTGTTAAGACTTAATAGTCGGGTGAGACTATTTTGCTTTGACTTGGTCCCCTAGGCTGCAAATGCTAGATTAACAGGGCTCCTGGAATTTAAAAAAGTTTTAGTAAAACAGTTTTGACAGCTAGGTAAGGCTGTATGTTTTAAGATTAAATAGTCGGGTGAGACTATTTGGCTTTGACTTGCGCCCCCAGGATGCAAATGCTAGATTATTTGGGATCCTTGTATCTGAGACAAGTTTCGGTAAAGCAATTTTGACTTCCAGGTGAGGCTGTATGTTTTAGGATTAAGTAGTCGGATGAGCCTGTTTGGCTTTGACTTGCTCCCCTAGGCTCCACATGCCAGATAGGCGGGGCTCCTGGAATCTAAGACTAGGTTTGGTAAAACAGTTTTGACAGCTAGGCAAGACTGTATGTTTTAAGATTAAGAAGTCGGTTGAGCATGTTTGGCTTTGACTTGCGCCCCTAGGCGGCACATGCCAGATTGGCGGGGCTCCTGGAATCTGATAGATGTTTTGGTAAAGCAGTTTTGGCAACCAGATGGGACTGTGTATTTTCAGATTGGATAATAAGGTCCGACTAATTGGCTTTGACTTGTTCCCCTAGGCTGCAAATGCCAGATTGGCCGGGTTTTGGTAGAGCAGTTTCGGCGGCCAGATGGGGCTGTATGTTTAGTATTAAATAGTCAAGTGAGCCTGTTTTGCTTTGACCTGCTCCCCTAGGCTGCACATGCCAGATTGGTAGGGCTCCTGGTATCTGAGACAAGTTTTGGTAAAACTGTTTTGACAGCTAGGCAAGACTGTTTGTTTTAAGATTAAAGAGTCGGGTAAGCCAGTTTGGCTTTGACTTGCGCCCCTAGGATGCAAATGCTGGATTAACAGGGTTCCTGGTATCTGAGACAAGTTTTGGTAAGGCTATTTTGAGTTCCAGGTGAGGCTGAATGCGTTAAGACTTAATAGTTGGGTGAGACTATTTTGCTTTGACTTGGTCCCCTAGGCTGCAAATGCTAGATTAACAGGGTTCCTGGAATCTAAAAAAAGTTTTAGTAAAACAGTTTTGACAGCTAGGTAAGGATGTATGTTTTAAGATTAAATAGTCGGGTGAGACTATTTGGCTTTGACTTGCGCCCCCAGGATGCAAATGCTAGATTATCTGGGATCCTTGTATCTGAGACAAGTTTCGGTAAAGCAATTTTGACTTCCAGGTGAGGCTGTTTGTTTTAGGATTAAATTGTCGGATGAGCCTTTTTGGCTTTGACTTGCTCCCCTAGGCTCCACATGCCAGATAGGCGGGGCTCCTGGAATCTAAGACAAGGTTTGGTAAAACAGTTTTGACAGCTAGGCAAGACTGTATGTTTTAAGATTAAGAAGTCGGTTGAGCATGTTTGGCTTTGACTTGCGCCCCTAGGCGGCACATGCCAGATTGGCGGGGCTCCTGGAATCTGATAGATGTTTTGGTAAAGCAGTTTTGGCAACCAGATGGGACTGTGTGTTTTCAGATTGGATAATGAGGTCCGACTAATTGGCTTTGACTTGTTCCCCTAGGCTGCAAATGCCAGATTGGCCGGGTTTTGGTAGAGCAGTTTCGGCGGACAGATGGGGCTGTATGTTTAGTATTAAATAGTCGGGTGAGCCTGTTTTGCTTTGACTTGCTCCCATAGGCTGCACATGCCAGATTGGCAGGGCTCCTGGTATCTGAGACAAGTTTTGGTAAAACTGTTTTGACAGCTAGGCAAGACTGTATGTTTTAAGATTAAAGAGTCGGGTAAGCCAGTTTGGCTTTGACTTGCGCCTCTAGGATGCAAATGCTGGATTAACAGGGTTCCTGGTATCTGAGACAAGTTTTGGTTAAGTAATTTTGAGTTCCAGGTGAGGCTGAATGTGTTAAGACTTAATAGTCGGGTGAGACTATTTTGCTTTGACTTGGTACCCTAGGCTGCAAATGCTAGATTAACAGGGCTCCTAGAATCTAAAAAAAATTTTAGTATAACAGTTTTGACAGCTAGGTAAGGCTGTATGTTTTAAGATTAAATAGTTGGGTGAGCCTGTTTAGCTTTGACTTGCGCCCCCAAGATGCAAATACTGGATTAACAGGTTTCCTGGTATCTGAGACAAGTTTTGGTAAATCAGTTTTGGCGGCCAGATGGGGCTGTTTGTTTTAAGATTTAATAGTCGGGCGAGGCTATTTGGCTTTGAATTGCTCCCTTACGCTGCAAATGCTAGATTAACAGGGCTCCTGGTATCCATGACAAGTTTTGATAAAGCAGCTTTGGCAGCCAGATGGGGCTGGTTGTTTTAAGATTAAATTGTAGAGTGAGCCTGTTTGGCTTTGAACTTCTCCCCTAGGCTGTACACGCAAGATTGTCAGGGCTCCTGGTAACTGAGACAAGGTTTGGTAAAACAGTTTTGACAGCTAGGCAAGACTGTATTTTTTCAGATTAAATAGTCGGGTAAGCCTGTTTGCCTTTGTCTTGCGCCCCTAGGATGCAAATGCTAGACTAACAGGGTTCCTGGTATCTGAGAGAAGTTTTGGTAAGGCAATTTTGAGTTCTATTTGAGGCTGAATGTGTTAAGACTTAATAGGCAGGTGAGACTATTTTGCTTTGACCTGCTCCCCTAGGCTACACACGCCAGATTGTCAGGGCTCCTGGTATCTGAGACAGTTTTGACAGCTAGGTCAGGAAACATGTTTGAAGGTTAAATAGTCGGGTGAGCCTGTTTGGCTTTGACTTGCTCCCCTAGGATGCAAATGCTGGAATAACAGGGTTCCTGGCATCTGAGACAAGTTTCGGTAAAGCAATTTTGACTTTCAGGTGAGGCTGTATGTTTTAGGATTAAATAGTCGGATAAGCTTGTTTGGCTTTGACTTGCTCCCCTAGGCTACACATGCCAGATTGGCGGGGCTCCAGGAATCTAAGACAAGGTTTGGTAAAACAGTTTTGACAGCTAGGTAAGGCTGAATGTTTTAAGATTAAATAGTCGGGTGAGCCTGTTTAACTTTGAATTGAGCCCCCAGGATGCAAATACTGGATTTACAGGGTTCCTGGTATGTGAGACAAGTTTTGGTAAGGTAATTTTGAGTTACAGGTGAGGCTGAATGTGTTAAGACTTAATAGTCGGGTGAGACTATTTTGCTTTGACTTGCTCCCATAGGCTGCAAATGCTAGAATAACAGGGCTCCTGGTTTCTAAGGCAAGTTTTGGTAAAGCAGTTTTGGCAGCTACGTTAGTCTGTATGTTTTAAGATTAAATTGTCAGGTGAGCCTGTTTGGCTTTGACTTGCTCCCCTAGGCTCCACATGCCAGATTGGCGGGGCTCCTGGAATCTAAGTCAAGTTTTGGTAAAACAGTTTTGACAGCTAGGTAAGGCTGTATGCTTTAAGATTAAATAGTCAGGTGAGCGTGTTTGGCTTTGACTTGCGCCCCTAGGATGCAAATGCTGGAATAACAGGGTTCCTGGTATCTAAGACAAGTTTAGGTAAATCAGTTTTGGCGGCCAAATGGGGCTATATGTTTTAAGATTTAATAGTCGGGTGAGGCTATTTGACTTTGCCGTGCTCCCCTAGGATGCAAATGCTGGAATAACAGGGTTCCTGGTATCTAAGACAAGTTTTGGTAAATCAGTTTTGGCGGCCAGATGGGTTTGTATGTTTTAAGATTTATTAGTCGGGTGAGGCTATTTGGCTTTGACTTGCTCCCCTAGACTGCACATGCCAGATTGGCGAGGCTCCTGGGATCTAAGACAAGTTTTGGTAAAACAGTTTTGACAGCTAGGTAAGGCTGTATGCTTTAAGATTAAATTGTCGGGTGAGCCTGTTTGGCTTTGAGTTGCGCCCCTAGGATGCAAATGCTGGATTAACAGGGTTCCTGGTATCTGAAACAAGTTTTGGTAAGGCAATTTTGAGTTCCAGGTGAGGCTGAATGTGTTAAGACTTAATAGTCGGGTGAGACTATTTGGCTTTGACTTGCTCCCCTAGGCTGCAAATACTAGATTAACAGGGCTCCTGGTTTCTAAGGCTAGTTTTGGTAAAGCAGTTTTGGCAGCAACGTAAGTCAGTATGTATTAAGATTAAATTGTCGGGTGAGCCTGTTTGGCTTTGAGTTGCTCCCCTAGGCTCCACATGCCAGATTGGCGGGGCTCCTGGAATCTAAAAAAAGTTTTGGTAAAACAGTTTTGACAGCTAGGTAAGGCTGTATGCTTTAAGATTAAATAGTCGGGTGAGCGTGTTTGGCTTTGACTTGCGCCCCTAGGATGCAAATGCTGGAATAACAGGGTTCCTGGTATCTAAGACAAGTTTTGGTAAATCAGTTTTGGCGGCCAGATGGGGCTATATGTTTTAAGATTTAATAGTCGGGTGAGGCTATTTGGCTTTGCCTTGCTCCCCTAGGATGCAAATGCTGGTATAACAGGGTTCCTGGTATCTAAGACAAGATGTGGTAAATCAGTTCCGGCGGCCAGATGGGGTTGTATGTTTTAAGATTTAATAGTCGGGTGAGGCTATTTGGCTTTGACTTGCTCCCCTAGGCTCCACATGCCAGATTGGCGGGGCTCCTGGAATCTAAGACAAGTTTTGGTAAAACAGTTTTGACAGCTAGGTAAGGCTGTATGCTTTAAGATTAAATAGTCGGGTGAGCGTGTTTGGCTTTGACTTGCGCCCCTACGATGCAAATGATGGAATAACAGGGTTCCTGGTTTCTAAGGCAAGTTTTGGTAAAGCTGTTTTGGCAGCTACGGAAGTCTGTATGTTTTAAGATTAAATTGTCGGGTGAGCCTGTTTGGCTTTGACTTGCTCCCGTAGGCTCCACATGCCAAATTGGCTTGGCTCCTGGAATCTAAGACAAGGTTTGGTAAAACAGTTTTGACAGCTGGGCAAGACTGTATGTTTTAAGATTAAATAGTCGGTTGAGGCTGTTTGGCTTTGACTTGCGCCCCTAGGATGCAAATGCTGGATTAACAGGGTTCCTGGTATCTGAAACAAGTTTTGGTAAGGCAATTTTGAGTTCCAGGTGAGGCTGAATGTGTTAAGACTTAATAGTCGGGTGAGACTATTTTGCTTTGACTTGCTCCCATAGGCTGCAAATGCTAGAATAACAGGGCTCCTGGTTTCTAAGGCAAGTTTTGGTAAAGCAGTTTTGGCAGCTACGTAAGTCTGTATGTTTTAAGATTAAATTGTCGGGTGAGCCTGTTTGGCTTTGAGTTGCTCCCCTAGGCTCCACATGCCAGATTGGCGGGGCTCCTGGAATCTAAGACAAGTTTTGGTAAAACAGTTTTGACAGCTAGGTAAGGCTGTATGCTTTAAGATTAAATAGTCGGGTGAGCGTGTTTGGCTTTGACTTGCGCCCCTAGGATGCAAATGCTGGAATAACAGGGTTCCTGGTTTCTAAGGCAAGTTTTGGTAAAGCTGTTTTGGCAGCTACGGAAGTCTGTATGTTTTAAGATTAAATTGTCGGGTGAGCCTGTTTGGCTTTGACTTGCTCCCGTAGGCTCCACATGCCAAATTGGCTTGGCTCCTGGAATCTAAGACAAGGTTTGGTAAAACAGTTTTGACAGCTGGGCAAGACTGTATGTTTTAAGATTAAATAGTCGGTTGAGGCTGTTTGGCTTTGACTTGCGCCCCTAGGATGCAAATGCTGGATTAACAGGGTTCCTGGTATCTGAAACAAGTTTTGGTAAGGCAATTTTGAGTTCCAGGTGAGGCTGAATGTGTTAAGACTTAATAGTCGGGTGAGACTATTTTGCTTTGACTTGCTCCCATAGGCTGCAAATGCTAGAATAACAGGGCTCCTGGTTTCTAAGGCAAGTTTTGGTAAAGCAGTTTTGGCAGCTACGTAAGTCTGTATGTTTTAAGATTAAATTGTCGGGTGAGCCTGTTTGGCTTTGAGTTGCTCCCCTAGGCTCCACATGCCAGATTGGCGGGGCTCCTGGAATCTAAGACAAGTTTTGGTAAAACAGTTTTGACAGCTAGGTAAGGCTGTATGCTTTAAGATTAAATAGTCGGGTGAGCGTGTTTGGCTTTGACTTGCGCCCCTAGGATGCAAATGCTGGAATAACAGGGTTCCTGGTTTCTAAGGCAAGTTTTGGTAAAGCTGTTTTGGCAGCTACGGAAGTCTGTATGTTTTAAGATTAAATTGTCGGGTGAGCCTGTTTGGCTTTGACTTGCTCCCCTAGGCTCCACATGCCAGATTGGCGGGGCTCCTGGAATCTAAGACAAGTTTTGGTAAAACAGTTTTGACAGCTAGGTAAGGCTGTATGCTTTAAGATTAAATAGTCGGGTGAGCGTGTTTGGCTTTGACTTGCGCCCCTAGGATGCAAATGCTGGAATAACAGGGTTCCTGGTTTCTAAGGCAAGTTTTGGTAAAGCTGTTTTGGCAGCTACGGAAGTCTGTATGTTTTAAGATTAAATTGTCGGGTGAGCCTGTTTGGCTTTGACTTGCTCCCCTAGGCTCCACATGCCAGATTGGCGGGGCTCCTGGAATCTAAGACAAGTTTTGGTAAAACAGTTTTGACAGCTAGGTAAGGCTGTATGCTTTAAGATTAAATAGTCGGGTGAGCGTGTTTGGCTTTGACTTGCGCCCCTAGGATACAAATGCTGGACTAACAGGGTTCCTGGTATCTAAGACAAGTTTTGGTAAATCAGTTTTGGCGGCCAAAAGGGGCTATATGTTTTAAGATTTAATAGTCGGGTGAGGCTATTTGGCTTTGCCTTGCTCCACTTGGATGCAACTGCTGGAATAACAGGGTTCCTGGTATCTAAGACAAGTTTTGGTAAATCAGTTCCGGCGGCCAGATGGGGTTGTATGTTTTAAGATTAAATAGTCGGGTGAGGCTATTTGGCTTTGACTTGCTCCCCTAGGCTCCACATGCCAGATTGGCGGGGCTCCTGGAATCTAAGACAAGTTTTGGTAAAACAGTTTTGACATCTGGGCAAGACTGTATGCTTTAAGATTAAATAGTCGGGTGAGCGTGTTTGGCTTTGACTTGCGCCCCTAGGATGCAAATGATGGAATAACAGGGTTCCTGGTTTCTAAGGCAAGTTTTGGTAAAGCTGTTTTGGCAGCTATGTAAGTGTGTATGTTTTAAGATTAAGTTGTCGGGTGAGCCTGTTTGGCTTTGACTTGCTCCCCTAGGCTCCACATGCCAGATTGGCGGGGCTCCTGGAATCTAAGACCAGTTTTGGTAAAACAGTTTTGACAGCTAGGTAAGGCTGTATGCTTTACGATTAAGTAGTCGGGTGAGCGTGTTTGGCTTTGACTTGCGCCCCTAGGATGCAAATGCTGCATTAACAGGGTTCCTGGTATCTGAGACAAGTTTTGGGAAATCTGTTTTGGCGGCCAGATGGGGCTATATGTTTTAAGATTTAATAGTCGGGTGAGCCTGTTTGGCTTTGACTTGCGCCCCTAGGATGCAAATGCTGCATTAACAGGGTTCCTGGTATCTGAGACAAGTTTTGGTAAATCAGTTTTGGCAACTACGTAAGTCTGTATGTTTTAAGATTAAATTGTTGGGTGAGCCTGATTGGCTTTGACTTGCTCCCCTAGGCTCCACATACCAGATTGGCTTGGCTCCTGGAATCTAAGACAAGGTTTGGTAAAACAGTTTTGACAGCTGGGCAAGACTGTATGTTTTAAGATTAAATAGTCGGTTGAGCCTGTTTGGCTTTGAGTTGCGCCCCTAGGATGCAAATGCTGGATTAACAGGGTTCCTGGTATCTGAAACAAATTTTGGTAAGGCAATTTTGAGTTCCAGGTGAGGCTGAATGTGTTAAGACTTAATAGTCGGGTGAGACTATTTTGCTTTGACTTGCTCCCCTAGGCTGCAAATGCTAGATTAACAGGGCTCCTGGTTTCTAAGGCAAGTTTTGGTAAAGCAGTTTTGGCAGCTACGTAAGTCTGTATGTTTTAAGATTAAATTGTCGGGTGAGCCTGTTTGGCTTTGACTTGCTCCCCTAGGCTCCACATGCCAGATTGGCGGGGCTCCTGGAATCTTAGACAAGTTTAGGTAAAACAGTTTTGACAGCTAGGTAAGGCTGTATGCTTTAAGATTAAATAGTCGGGTGAGCCTGTTTGGCTTTGAGTTACTCCCCTAGGCTCCACATGCCAGATTGGCGGGGCTCTTGGAATCTAAGACAAGTTTTGGTAAAACAGTTTTGACAGCTATTTAAGGCTGTATGCTTTAAGATTAAATAGTCGGGTGAGCGTGTTTGGCTTTGACTTGCGCCCCTAGGATGCAAATGCTGGACTAACAGGGTTCCTGGTATCTAAGACAAGTTTTGGTAAATCAGTTTTGGCGGCCAAATGGGGCTATATGTTTTAAGATTTAATAGTCGGGTGAGGCTATTTGGCTTTGCCTTGCTCCACTAGGATGCAACTGCTGGAATAACAGGGTTCCTGGTATCTAAGACAAGTTTTGGTAAATCAGTTCCGGCGGCCAGATGGGGTTGTATGTTTTAACATTAAATAGTCGGGTGAGGCTATTTGGCTTTGACTTGCTCCCCTAGGCTCCACATGCCAGATTGGCGGGGCTCCTGGAATCTAAGACAAGTTTTGGTAAAACAGTTTTGACATCTGGGCAAGACTGTATGCTTTAAGATTAAATAGTCGGGTGAGCGTGTTTGGCTTTGACTTGCGCCCCTAGGATGCAAATGATGGAATAACAGGGTTCCTGGTTTCTAAGGCAAGTTTTGGTAAAGCTGTTTTGGCAGCTATGTAAGTCTGTATGTTTTAAAATTAAATTGTCGGGTGAGCCTGTTTGGCTTTGACTTGCTCCCCTAGGCTCCACATGCCAGATTGGCTTGGCTCCTGGAATCTAAGACCAGTTTTGGTAAAACAGTTTTGACAGCTAGGTAAGGCTGTATGCTTTACGATTAAGTAGTCGGGTGAGCGTGTTTGGCTTTGACTTGCGCCCCTAGGATGCAAATGCTGCATTAACAGGGTTCCTGGTATCTGAGACAAGTTTTGGGAAATCTGTTTTGGCGGCCAGATGGGGCTATATGTTTTAAGATTTAATAGTCGGGTGAGCCTGTTTGGCTTTGACTTGCGCCCCTAGAATGCAAATGCTGCATTAACAGGGTTCCTGGTATCTGAGACAAGTTTTGGTAAAGCAGCTTTGGCAACTACGTAAGTCTGTATGTTTTAAGATTAAATTGTTGGGTGAGCCTGATTGGCTTTGACTTGCTCCCCTTGGCTCCACATGCCAGATTGGCTTGGCTCCTGGAATCTAAGACAAGGTTTGGTAAAACAGTTTTGACAGCTGGGCAAGACTGTATGTTTTAAGATTAAATAGTCGGTTGAGCCTGTTTGGCTTTGAGTTGCGCCCCTAGGATGCAAATGCTGGATTAACAGGGTTCCTGGTAACTGAAACAAATTTTGGTAAGGCAATTTTGAGTTCCAGGTGAGGCTGAATGTGTTAAGACTTAATAGTCGGGTGAGATTATTTTGCTTTGACTTGCTCCCCTAGGCTGCAAATGCTAGATTAACAGGGCTCCTGGTTTCTAAGGCAAGTTTTGGTAAAGCAGTTTTGGCAGCTACGTAAGTCTGTATAATTTAAGATTAAATTGTCGGGTGAGCCTGTTTGGCTTTGACTTGCTCCCCTAGGCTCCACATGCCAGATTGGCGGGGCTCCTGGAATCTTAGACAAGTTTAGGTAAAACAGTTTTGACAGCTAGGTAAGGCTGTATGCTTTAAGATTAAATAGTCGGGTGAGCGTGTTTGGCTTTGACTTGCGCCCCTAGGATGCAAATGCTGGAATAACTGGGTTCCTGGTATTTAAGACAAGTTTTGGTAAATCAAATTGGCGTCTATGGGGCTATATGTTTTAAGATTTAATAGTCGGGTGAGCGTGTTTGGCTTTGACTTGCGCCCCTAGGATGCAAATGCTGGATAAACAGGGTTCCTGGTATCTGAAACAAGTTTTGGTAAAGCAATTTTGAGTTCCGGGTGAGGCTGAATGTGTTAAGATTTATTAGTCGGGTGAGGCTATTTGGCTTTGTCTTGCTCCCCTAGGCTGCAAATGCTAGATTAACAGGGTTCCTGGTATCTGAGACAAGTTTTGGTAAATCAGTTTTGGCGGCCAGATGGGGCTATATGTTTTAGGATTAAATAGTTTTGGTAAAGCAGCTTTGGCAACTACGTAAGTCTGTATGTTTTAAGATTAAATTGTCGGGTGAGCGTGTTTGGCTTTGACTTGCTCCCTTAGGCTCCACATGCCAGATTGGCTTGGCTCCTGGAATCTAAGACAAGGTTTGGTAAAACAGTTTTGACAGCTGGGCAAGACTGTATGTTTTAAGATTAAATAGTCGGTCTAGCCTGTTTGGCTTTGAGTTGCGCCCCTAGGATGCAAATGCTGGATTAACAGGGTTCCTGGTAACTGAAACAAATTTTGGTAAGGCAATTTTGAGTTCCAGGTGAGGCTGAATGTGTTAAGACTTAATAGTCGGGTGAGATTATTTTGCTTTGACTTGCTCCCATAGGCTGCAAATGCTAGAATAACAGGGCTCCTGGTTTCTAAGGCAAGTTTTGGTAAAGCAGTTTTGGCAGCTATGTAAGTCTGTATGTTTTAAGATTAAATTGTCGGGTGAGCCTGTTTGGCTTTGAGTTGCTCCCCTAGGCTCCACATGCCAGATTGGCGGGGCTCCTGGAATCTAAGACAAGTTTTGGTAAAACAGTTTTGACAGCTAGGTAAGGCTGTATGCTTTAAGATTAAATAGTCGGGTGAGCGTGTTTGGCTTTGACTTGCGCCCCTAGGATGCAAATGCTGGAATAACAGGGTTTCTGGTATCTAAGACAAGTTTTGGTAAATCAGTTTTGGCGGCCAGATGGGGCTATATGTTTTTAAATTTAATAGTCGGGTGAGAATATTTGTCTTTGTCTTGCTCCCCTAGGCTGCAAATGCTAGATTAACAGGGTTCCTGGTAACTGAGATAAGTTTTGGTAAAACAGTTTTGGCAGCAAGATGGGGCTATATGTTTTAGGATTAAATAGTCAGATAAGCCTGTTTGGCTTTGACTTGCTCCACTAGGCTGCACATGCCAGATTGGCGGTGCTCCTGGAATCTAAGACAAGTTTTGGTAAAACAGTTTTGACAGCTAGGTAAGGCTGTATGCTTTAAGATTAAATAGTCGGGTGAGCGTGTTTGGCTTTGACTTGCGCCCCTAGGATGAAAATGCTGGAATAACAGGGTTCCTGGCATCTAAGACAAGTTTTGCTAAATCATTTTTGGCGGCCAGATGGGGCTATATGTTTTAAGATTAAATAGTTGGGAGTGCCTGTTTGGCTTTGACTTGCGCCCCTAGGATGCAAATGCTAGATTAACAGGGCTCCTGGTTTCTAAGGCAAGTTTTGGTAAAGCAGTTTTGGCAGCTACGTAAGTCTGTATGTTTTAAGATTAAATTGTCGGGTGAGCCTGTTTGGCTTTGACTTGCTCCCCTAGGCTCCACATGCCAGATTGGCGGGGCTCCTGGAATCTTAGACAAGTTTAGGTAAAACAGTTTTGACAGCTAGGTAAGGCTGTATGCTTTAAGATTAAATAGTCGGGTGAGCGTGTTTGGCTTTGACTTGCTCCCCTAGGATGCAAATGCTGGAATAACAGCGTTCCTGGTATCTAAGACAAGTTTTCGTGAATCAGTTTTGGCGGCCAGGTGGGGCTATAAGTTTTAAGATTTAATAGTCGGGTGAGCCTGTTTGGCTTTGACTTGCTCCCCTAGGCTCCACATGCCAGATTGGCGGGGCTCCTGGAATCTTAGACAAGTTTAGGTAAAACAGTTTTGACAGCTAGGTAAGGCTGTATGCTTTAAGATTAAATAGTCGGGTGAGCGTCTTTGGCTTTGACTTGCTCCCCTAGGATGCAAATGCTGGAATAACAGCGTTCCTGGTATCTAAGACAGGTTTTCGTGAATCAGTTTTGGCGGAAAGATGGGGCTATATGTTTTAAGATTTAATAGTCGGGTGAGCCTGTTTGGCTTTGACTTGCTCCCCTAGGCTGTACATGCCAGATTGGCGGGGCTCCTGGAATCTAAGACAAGTTTTGGTAAAACAGTTTTGACAGCTGGGTAAGGTTGTATGCTTTAAGATTAAATAGTCGGAAGAGCGTGTTTGGCTTTGACTTGCGCCCCTAGGATGCAAATGCTGGAATAACAGGGTTTCTGGTATCTCAGACAATTTTTGGTAAATCAGTTTTGGCGGCCAGATGGGGCTAGATGTTTTAAGATTTAATAGTCGGGTGAGCCTGTTTGGCTTTGACTTGCGCCCCTAGGATGCAAATGCTGGATAAACAGGGTTCCTGGTATCTGAAACAAGTTTTGGTAAAGCAATTTTGAGTTCCAGGTGAGGCTGAATGTGTTAAGATTTATTTAGTCGGGTGAGGCTATTTGGCTTTGTCTTGCTCCCCTAGGCTGCAAATGCTAGATTAACAGGGTTCCTGGTATCTGAGACAAGTTTTGGTAAATCAGTTTTGGCGGCCAGATGGGGCTATATGTTTTAGGATTAAATAGTTTTGGTAAAGCAGCTTTGGCAACTACGTAAGTCTGTATGTTTTAAGATTAAATTGTCGGGTGAGCGTGTTTGGCTTTGACTTGCTCCCTTAGGCTCCACATGCCAGATTGGCTTGGCTCCTGGAATCTAAGACAAGGTTTGGTAAAACAGTTTTGACAGCTGGGCAAGACTGTATGTTTTAAGATTAAATAGTCGGTCTAGCCTGTTTGGCTTTGAGTTGCGCCCCTAGGATGCAAATGCTGGATTAACAGGGTTCCTGGTATCTGAAACAAGTTTTGGTAAGGCAATTTAGAGTACCAGGTGAGGCTGAATGTGTTCAGACTTAATAGTCGGGTGAGACTATTTTGCTTTGACTTGCTCCCATAGGCTGCAAATGCTAGAATAACAGGGCTCCTGGTTTCTAAGGCATGTTTTGGTAAAGCAGTTTTGGCAGCTACGTAAGTCTGTATGTTTTAAGATTAAATTGTCAGGTGAGCCTGTTTGGCTTTGACTTGCTCCCCTAGGCTCCACATGCCAGATTGGCGGGGCTCCTGGAATCTAAGACAAGTTTTGGTAAAACAGTTTTGACAGCTAGGTAAGGTTGTATGCTTTAAGATTAAATAGTCGGAAGAGCGTGTTTGGCTTTGACTTGCGCCCCTAGGATGCAAATGCTGGAATAACAGGGTTTCTGGTATCTAAGACAAGTTTTGGTAAATCAGTTTTGGCGGCCAGGTGGGGCTATATGTTTTAAGATTTAATAGTCGGTTGAGCCTGTTTGGCTTTGAGTTGCGCCCCTAGGATGCAAATGCTGGATTAACAGGGTTCCTGGTATCTGAAACAAGTTTTGGTAAGGCAATTTTGAGTTCCAGGTGAGGCTGAATGTGTTAAGACTTAATAGTCGGGTGAGACTATTTTGCTTTGACTTGCTCCCATAGGCTGCAAATGCTAGATTAACAGGGCTCCTGGTTTCTAAGGCAAGTTTTGGTAAAGCAGTTTTGGCAGCCAGATGGGGCTGTATGTTTTAAGATTAAATTCTCGGGTGAGCCTGTTTGGCTTTGACTTGCTCCCTTAGGCTCCACATGCCAGATTGGCTTGGCTCCTGGAATCTAAGACAAGGTTTGGTAAAACAGTTTTGACAGCTGGGCAAGACTGTATGTTTTAAGATTAAATAGTCGGTTGAGCCTGTTTGTCTTTGACTTGCGCCCCTAGGATGCAAATGCTGGATTAACAGGGTTCCTGGTATCTGAAACAAGTTTTGGTATGGCAATTTTGAGTTCCAGGTGAGGCTGAATGTTTTATGTTTCGTGTGAGACTATTTGGCTTTGACTTTCTCCCCTAGGCGGCACATGCCAGATTGGCGGGGCTCCTGGAATCTAAAAAAGGTTTTGGTAAAACAGTTTTAACAACTACGTAAGTCTGTATGTTTTAAGTTTAAATAGTCGGGTGAGTCTGTTTGACTTTGACTTGCTCCCCTAGGATGCAAATGCTGGATTAACAGGGTTCCTGATATCTGAGACAAGTTTTGGTAAATCAGTTTTGGCGGCCAGATGGGGCTATATGTTTTCAAATTTAATAGTCGGGTGAGAATATTTGTCTTTGTCTTGCTCCCCTAGGCTGCAAATGCTAGATTAACAGGGTTCCTGGTAACTGAGATAAGTTTTGGTAAAACAGTTTTGGCGGCAAGATGGGGCTATATGTTTTAGGATTAAATAGTCAGATGAGCCTGTTTGGCTTTGACTTGCTCCACTAGGCTGCACATGCCAGATTGGCGGTGCTCCTGGAATCTAAGACAAGTTTTGGTAAAACAGTTTTGACAGCTAGGTAAGGCTGTATGCTTTAAGATTAAATAGTCGGGTGAGCGTGTTTGGCTTTGACTTGCGCCCCTAGGATGAAAATGCTGGAATAACAGGGTTCCTGGCATCTAAGACAAGTTTTGCTAAATCATTTTTGGCGGCCAGATGGGGCTATATGTTTTAAGATTAAATAGTTGGGAGTGCCTGTTTGGCTTTGACTTGCGCCCCTAGGATGCAAATGCTAGATTAACAGGGCTCCTGGTTTCTAAGGCAAGTTTTGGTAAAGCAGTTTTGGCAGCTACGTAAGTCTGTATGTTTTAAGATTAAATTGTCGGGTGAGCCTGTTTGGCTTTGACTTGCTCCCCTAGGCTCCACATGCCAGATTGGCGGGGCTCCTGGAATCTTAGACAAGTTTAGGTAAAACAGTTTTGACAGCTAGGTAAGGCTGTATGCTTTAAGATTAAATAGTCGGGTGAGCGTGTTTGGCTTTGACTTGCTCCCCTAGGATGCAAATGCTGGAATAACAGCGTTCCTGGTATCTAAGACAAGTTTTCGTGAATCAGTTTTGGCGGCCAGGTGGGGCTATATGTTTTAAGATTTAATAGTCGGGTGAGCCTGTTTGGCTTTGACTTGCTCCCCTAGGCTCCACATGCCAGATTGGCGGGGCTCCTGGAATCTTAGACAAGTTTAATTAAAACAGTTTTGACAGCTAGGTAAGGCTGTATGCTTTAAGATTAAATAGTCGGGTGAGCGTGTTTGGCTTTGACTTGCTCCCCTAGGATGCAAA
The DNA here is from genome assembly GCA_037075305.1 of Drosophila kanekoi. Classification (NCBI taxonomy): domain Eukaryota; kingdom Metazoa; phylum Arthropoda; class Insecta; order Diptera; family Drosophilidae; genus Drosophila; species Drosophila kanekoi. Next base: position 14,373 of record JBAMCE010000649.1, on the reverse strand, counting down.
TGCTGGAATAACAGCGTTCCTGGTATCTAAGACAAGTTTTCGTGAATCAGTTTTGGCGGAAAGATGGGGCTATATGTTTTAAGATTTAATAGTCGGGTGAGCCTGTTTGGCTTTGACTTGCTCCCCTAGGCTGTACATGCCAGATTGGCGGGGCTCCTGGAATCTAAGACAAGTTTTGGTAAAACAGTTTTGACAGCTGGGTAAGGCTGTATGCTTTAAGATTAAATAGTCGGAAGAGCGTGTTTGGCTTTGACTTGCGCCCCTAAGATGCAAATGCTGGAATAACAGGGTTTCTGGTATCTAAGACAAGTTTTGGTAAATCAGTTTTGGCGGCCAGATGGGGCTAGATGTTTTAAGATTTAATAGTCGGGTGAGCCTGTTTGGCTTTGACTTGCGCCCCCAGGATGCAAATGCTGGATAAACAGGGTTCCTGGTATCTGAAACAAGTTTTGGTAAAGCAATTTTGAGTTCCAGGTGAGGCTGAATGTGTTAAGATTTATTAGTCGGGTGAGGCTATTTGGCTTTGTCTTGCTCCCCTAGGCTGCAAATGCTAGATTAACAGGGTTCCTGGTATCTGAGACAAGTTTTGGTAAATCAGTTTTGGCGGCCAGATGGGGCTATATGTTTTAAGATTAAATAGTTTTGGTAAAGCAGCTTTGGCAACTACGTAAGTCTGTATGTTTTAAGATTAAATTGTCGGGTGAGCCTGTTTGGCTTTGACTTGCTCCCTTAGGCTCCACATGCCAGATTGGCTTGGCTCCTGGAATCTAAGACAAGGTTTGGTAAAACAGTTTTGACAGCTGGGCAAGACTGTATGTTTTAAGATTAAATAGTCGGTCTAGCCTGTTTGGCTTTGAGTTGCGCCCCTAGGATGCAAATGCTGGATTAACAGGGTTCCTGGTATCTGAAACAAGTTTTGGTAAGGCAATTTAGAGTACCAGGTGAGGCTGAATGTGTTCAGACTTAATAGTCGGGTGAGACTATTTTGCTTTGACTTGCTCCCATAGGCTGCAAATGCTAGAATAACAGGGCTCCTGGTTTCTAAGGCAAGTTTTGGTAAAGCAGTTTTGGCAGCTACGTAAGTCTGTATGTTTTAAGATTAAATTGTCGGGTGAGCCTGTTTGGCTTTGACTTGCTCCCCTAGGCTCCACATGCCAGATTGGCGGGGCTCCTGGAATCTAAGACAAGTTTTGGTAAAACAGTTTTGACAGCTAGGTAAGGTTGTATGCTTTAAAATTAAATAGTCGGAAGAGCGTGTTTGGCTTTGACTTGCGCCCCTAGGATGCAAATGCTGGAATAACAGGGTTTCTGGTATCTAAGACAGGTTTTGGTAAATCAGTTTTGGCGGCCAGGTGGGGCTATATGTTTTAAGATTTAATAGTCGGGTGAGCCTGTTTGGCTTTGACTTGCGTCCCTAGGATGCAAATGCTGGATTAACAGGGTTCCTGGTATCTGAAACAAGTTTTGGTAAGGCAATTTAGAGTACCAGGTGAGGCTGAATGTGTTCAGACTTAATAGTCGGATGCGACTATTTTGCTTTGACTTGCTCCCCTAGGCTGCAAATGCTAGATTAACAGGGCTCCTGGTTTCTAAGGCAAGTTTTGGTAAAGCAGTTTGGCAGCCAGATGGGGCTGTATGTTTGAAGATTAAATTCTCGGGTGAGCCTGTTTGGTTTTGACTTGCTCCCCACATGCCAGATTGGCGGGGCTTTTGGAATCTAAGACAAGGTTTGGTAAAACAGTTTTGGCAGCTGGGCAAGACTGTATGTTTTAAGATTAAATAGTCGGTTGAACCTATTTGGCCTTGACTTGCGCCCCTAGGATGCAAATGCTTAATTAACAGGGTTCCTGGTATCTGAAACAGGTTTTGGTATGGCAATTTTGAGTTCCAGGTGAGGCTGAATGTTTTATATTTCGTGTGAGACTATTTGGCTTTGACTTTCTCCCCTAGGCGGCACATGCCAGATTGGCGGGGCTCCTGGAATCTAAAAAAGGTTTTGGTAAAACAGTTTTAACAGCTACGTAAGTCTGTATGTTTTAAGTTTAAATAGTCGGGTGAGTCTGTTTGACTTTGACTTGCTTTCCTAGGATGCAAATGCTGGATTAACAGGGTTCCTGATATCTGAGACAGGTTTTGGTAAATCAGTTTTGGCGGCCAGATGGGGCTATATGTTTTTAAATTTAATAGTCGGGTGAGAATATTTGGCTATGTCTTGCTCCCCTAGGCTGCAAATGCTAGATTAACAGGGTTCCTGGTAACTGAGATAAGTTTTGGTAAGATGGGGCTATATGTTTTAGGATTAAATAGTCATATGAGCCTGTTTGGCTTTGACTTGCTCCACTAGGCTGCACATGCCAGATTGGCGGTGCTCCTGGAATCTAAGACAAGTTTTGGTAAAACAGTTTTGACAGCTAGGTAAGGCTGTATGCTTTAAGATTAAATAGTCGGGTGAGCGTGTTTGGCTTTGACTTGCGCCCCTAGGATGAAAATGCTGGAATAACAGGGTTCCTGGCATCTAAGACAAGTTTTGCTAAATCATTTTTGGCGGCCAGATGGGGCTATATGTTTTAAGATTAAATAGTCGGGAGTGCCTGTTTGGCTTTGACTTGCGCCCCTAGGATGCAAATGCTAGATTAACAGGGCTCCTGGTTTCTAAGGCAAGTTTTGGTAAAGCAGTTTTGGCAGCTACGTAAGTCTGTATGTTTTAAGATTAAATTGTCGGGTGAGCCTGTTTGGCTTTGACTTGCTCCCCTAGGCTCCACATGCCAGATTGGCGGGGCTCCTGGAATCTTAGACAAGTTTAGGTAAAACAGTTTTGACAGCTAGGTAAGGCTGTATGCTTTAAGATTAAATAGTCGGGTGAGCGTGTTTGGCTTTGACTTGCTCCCCTAGGATGCAAATGCTGGAATAACAGGGTTTCTGGTATCTAAGACAAGTTTTGGTAAATCAGTTTTGGCGGCCAGATGGGGCTATATGTTTTAAGATTTAATAGTCGGGTGAGCCTGTTTGGCTTTGACTTGCGCCCCTAGGATGCAAATGCTGGATAACCAGGGTTCCTGGAATCTGAGACAAGTTTTGGTAAGGCAATTCTGAGTTCCAGGTGAGGCTGAATGTGTTCAGACTTAATAGTCGGATGAGACTATTTTGCTTTGACTTGCTCTCCTAGGCTGCAAATGCTAGATTAACAGGGCTCCTGGTTTCTAAGGCAAGTTTTGGTAAAGCAGTTTTGGCAGCCAGATGGGGCTGTATGTTTTAAGATTAAATTCTCGTGTCAGCCTGTTTGGTTTTGACTTGCTCCCCTAGGCTCCACATGCCAGATTGGCGGGGCTTCTGGAATCTAAGACAAGGTTTGGTAAAACAGTTTTGGCAGCTGGGCAAGACTGTATGTTTTAAGATTAAATAGTCGTTTGAGCCTATTTGGCCTTGACTTGCGCCCCTAGGATGCAAATGCTGGATTAACAGGGTTCCTGGTATCTGAAACAAGTTTTGGTATGGCAATTTTGAGTTCCAGGTGAGGCTGAATGTTTTATGTTTCGTGTGAGACCATTTGGCTTTGACTTTCTCCCCTAGGCGGCACATGCCAGATTGGCGGGGCTCCTGGAATCTAAAAAGGTTTTGGTAAAACAGTTTTAACAGCTACGTAAGTCTGTATGTTTTAAGTTTAAATAGTCGGGTGAGTCTGTTTGACTTTGACTTGTTCCCCTAGGATGCAAATGCTGGATTAACAGGGTTCCTGATATCTGAGACAAGTTTTGGTAAATCAGTTTTGGCGGCCAGATGGGGCTATATGTTTTAAAATTTAATAGTCGGGTGAGAATATTTGGCTTTGTCTTGCTCCCCTAGGCTGCAAATGCTAGATTAACAGGGTTCCTGGTAACTGAGATAAGTTTTGGTAAATCAGTTTTGGCGGCAAGATGGGGCTATATGTTTTAGGATTAAATAGTCGGATGAGCCTGTTTGGCTTTGACTTGCTCCACTAGGCTGCACATGCCAGATTGGCGGTGCTCCTGGAATCTAAGACAAGTTTTCGTAAAACCGTTTTGACAGCTAGGTAAGGCTGTATGCTTTAAGATTAAATAGTCGGGTGAGAGTGTTGGGCTTTGACTTGCGCCCCTAGGATGCAAATGCTGGAATAACAGGGTTCCTGGCATCTAAGACAAGTTTTGGTAAATCATTTTTGGCGGCCAGATGGGGCTATATGTTTTAAGATTTAATAGTCGGGAGAGCCTGTTTGGCTTTGACTTGCACCCCTAGGATGCAAATGCTGCATTAACAGGGTTCCTGGTATCTGAGACAAGTTTTGGTTAAGCAGCTTTGGCAACTACGTAAGTCTGTATGTTTTAAGATTAAATTGTCGGGTGAGCCTGTTTGGCTTTGACTTGCTCCCTTAGGCTCCACATGCCAGATTGGCTTGGCTCCTGGAATCTAAGACAAGGTTTGGTAAAACAGTTTTGACAGCTGGGCAAGACTGTATGTTTTAAGATTAAATAGTCGGTCTAGCCTGTTTGGCTTTGAGTTGCGCCCCTAGGATGCAAATGCTGGATTAACAGGGTTCCTGGTATCTGAAACAAGTTTTGGTAAGGCAATTTTGAGTACCAGGTGAGGCTGAATGTGTTAAGACTTAATAGTCGGGTGAGACTATTTTGCTTTGACTTGCTCCCATAGGCTGCAAATGCTAGAATAACAGGGCTCCTGGTTTCTAAGGCAAGTTTTGGTAAAGCAGTTTTGGCAGCTACGTAAGTCTGTATGTTTTAAGATTAAATTGTCAGGTGAGCCTGCTTGGCTTTGACTTCCTACCCTAGGCTCCACATGCCAGATTGGCGGGGCTCCTGGAATCTAAGACAAGTTTTGGTAAAACAGTTTTGACAGCTAGGTATGGTTGTATGCTTTAAGATTAAGTAGTCGGAAGAGCGTGTTTGGCTTTGACTTGCGCCCCTAGGATGCAAATGCTGGAATAACAGCGTTTCTGGTATCTAAGACAAGTTTTGGTAAATCAGTTTTGGCGGCCAGATGGGGCTATATGTTTTAAGATTTAATAGTCGGGTGAGCCTGTTTGGCTTTGACTTGCGCCCCTAGGATGCAAATGCTGGAATAACAGGGTTCCTGGCATCTAAGACAAGTTTTGGTAAATCATTTTTGGCGGCCAGATGGGGCTATATGTTTTAAGATTTAATAGTCGGGAGAGCCTGTTTGGCTTTGACTTGCGCCCCTAGGATGCAAATGCTGGATAAACAGGGTTCCTGGTATCTGAAACAAGTTTTGGTAAAGCAATTTTGAGTTCCAGGTGAGGCTGAATGTGTTAAGATTTATTAGTCGGGTGAGGCTATTTGGCTTTGTCTTGCTCCCCTAGGCTGCAAATGCTAGATTAACAGGGTTCCTGGTATCTGAGACAAGTTTTGGTAAATCAGTTTTGGCGGCCAGATGGGGCTATATGTTTTAAGATTAAATAGTTTTGGTAAAGCAGCTTTGGCAACTACGTAAGTCTGTATGTTTTAAGATTAAATTGTCGGGTGAGCCTGTTTGGCTTTGACTTGCTCCCTTAGGCTCCACATGCCAGATTGGCTTGGCTCCTGGAATCTAAGACAAGGTTTGGTAAAACAGTTTTGACAGCTGGGCAAGACTGTATGTTTTAAGATTAAATAGTCGGTCTAGCCTGTTTGGCTTTGAGTTGCGCCCCTAGGATGCAAATGCTGGATTAACAGGGTTCCTGGTATCTGAAACAAGTTTTGGTAAGGCAATTTAGAGTACCAGGTGAGGCTGAATGTGTTCAGACTTAATAGTCGGGTGAGACTATTTTGCTTTGACTTGCTCCCATAGGCTGCAAATGCTAGAATAACAGGGCTCCTGGTTTCTAAGGCAAGTTTTGGTAAAGCAGTTTTGGCAGCTACGTAAGTCTGTATGTTTTAAGATTAAATTGTTAGGTGAGCCTGTTTGGCTTTGACTTGCTCCACTAGGCTGCACATGCCAGATTGGCGGTGCTCCTGGAATCTAAGACAAGTTTTGGTAAAACCGTTTTGACAGCTAGGTAAGGCTGTATGCTTTAAGATTAAATAGTCGGGTGAGAGTGTTTGGCTTTGACTTGCGCCCCTAGGATGCAAATGCTGGAATAACAGGGTTCCTGGCATCTAAGACAAGTTTTGGTAAATCATTTTTTGCGGCCAGATGGGGCTATATGTTTTAAGATTTAATAGTCGGGAGAGCCTGTTTGGCTTTGACTGGCGCCCCTAGGATGCAAATGCTGCATTAACAGGGTTCCTGGTATCTGAGACAAGTTTTGGTAAAGCAGCTTTGGCAACTACGTAAGTCTGTATGTTTTAAGATTAAATTGTCGGGTGAGCCTGTTTGGCTTTGACTTGCTCCCTTAGGCTCCACATGCCAGATTGGCTTGGCTCCTGGAATCTAAGACAAGGTTTGGTAAAACAGTTTTGACAGCTGGGCAAGACTGTATGTTTTAAGATTAATTAGTCGGTCTAGCCTGTTTGGCTTTGAGTTGCGCCCCTAGGATGCAAATGCTGGATTAACAGGGTTCCTGGTATCTGAAACAAGTTTTGGTAAGGCAATTTTGAGTACCAGGTGAGGCTGAATGTGTTAAGACTTAATAGTCGGGTGAGTCTATTTTGCTTTGACTTGCTCCCATAGGCTGCAAATGCTAGATTAACAGGGCTCCTGGTTTCTAAGGCAAGTTTTGGTAAAGCAGTTTTGGCAGCCAGATGGGGCTGTATGTTTTAAGATTAAATTGTCAGGTGAGCCTGTTTGGCTTTGACTTCCTACCCTAGGCTCCACATGCCAGATTGGCGGGGCTCCTGGAATCTAAGACAAGTTTTGGTAAAACAGTTTTGACAGCTAGGTAAGGTTGTATGCTTTAAGATTAAATAGTCTGGTGAGCGTGTTTGGCTTTGACTTGCGCCCCTAGGATGCAAATGCTGGAATAACAGGGTTTCTGGTATCTAAGACAAGTTTTGGTAAATCAGTTTTGGCGGCCAGAAGGGGCTATATGTTTTAAGATTTAATAGTCGGGTGAGCCTGTTTGGCTTTGACTTGCGCCCCTAGGATGCAAATGCTGGATAACCAGGGTTCCTGGAATCTGAGACAAGTTTTGGTAAGGCAATTCTGAGTTCCAGATGAGGCTGAATGTGTTCAGACTTAATAGTCGGATGAGATTATTTTGCTTTGACTTGCTCCCCTAGGCTGCAAACGCTAGATTAACAAGGCCCCTGGTTTCTAAGGCAAGTTTTGGTAAAGCAGTTTTGGCAGCCAGATGGGGCTGTATGTTTTAAGATTAAATTCTCGTGTGAGCCTGTTTGGTTTTGACTTGCTCCCCTAGGCTCCACATGCCAGATTGGCGGGGCTTCTGGAATCTAAGACAAGGTTTGGTAAAACAGTTTTGGCAGCTGGGCAAGACTGTATGTTTTAAGATTAAATAGTCGTTTGAGCCTATTTGGCCTTGACTTGCGCCCCTAGGATGCAAATGCTGGAATAACAGGGTTCCTGGTATCTGAAACAAGTTTTGGTAAGGCAATTTTGAGTACCAGGTGAGGCTGAATGTGTTAAGACTTAATAGTCGGGTGAGACTATTTTGCTTTGACTTGCTCCAATAGGCTGCAAATGCTAGAATAACAGGGCTCCTGGTTTCTAAGGCAAGTTTTGGTAAAGCAGTTTTGGCAGCTACGTAAGTCTGTATGTTTTAAGATTAAATTGTCAGGTGAGCCTGTTTGGCTTTGACTTCCTACCCTAGGCTCCACATGCCAGATTGGCGGGGCTCCTGGAATCTAAGACAAGTTTTGGTAAAACAGTTTTGACAGCTAGGTATGGTTGTATGCTTTAAGATTAAGTAGTCGGAAGAGCGTGTTTGGCTTTGACTTGCGCCCCTAGGATGCAAATGCTGGAATAACAGCGTTTCTGGTATCTAAGACAAGTTTTGGTAAATCAGTTTTGGCGGCCAGATGGGGCTATATGTTTTAAGATTTAATAGTCGGGTGAGCCTGTTTGGCTTTGACTTGCGCCCCTAGGATGCCAATGCTGGATAACCAGGGTTCCTGGAATCTGAGACAAGTTTTGGTAAGGCAATTCTGAGTTCCAGGTGAGGCTGAATGTGTTCAGACTTAATAGTCGGATGAGATTATTTTGCTTTGACTTGCTCCCCTAGGCTGCAAATGCTAGATTAACAGGGCTCCTGGTTTCTAAGGCAAGTTTTGGTAAAGCAGTTTTGGCAGCCAGATGGGGCTGTATGTTTTAAGATTAAATTCTCGGGTGAGCCTGTTTGGTTTTGACTTGCTCTCCTAGGCTCCACATGCCAGATTGGCGGGGCTTCTGGAATCTAAGACAAGGTTTGGTAAAACAGTTTTGGCAGCTGGGCAAGACTGTATGTTTTAAGATTAAATAGTCGGTTGAGCCTATTTGGCCTTGACTTGCGCCCCTAGAATGCAAATGCTGGATTAACAGGGTTCCTGGTATCTGAAACAAGTTTTGGTATGGCAATTTTGAGTTCCAGGTGAGGCTGAATGTTTTATGTTTCGTGTGAGACCATTTGGCTTTGACTTTCTCCCCTAGGCGGCACATGCCAGATTGGCGGGGCTCCTGGAATCTAAAAAGGTTTTGGTAAAACAGTTTTAACAGCTACGTAAGTCTGTATGTTTTAAGTTTAAATAGTCGGGTGAGTCTGTTTGACTTTGACTTGTTCCCCTAGGATGCAAATGCTGGATTAACAGGGTTCCTGATATCTGAGACAAGTTTTGGTAAATCAGTTTTGGCGGCCAGATGGGGCTATATGTTTTAAAATTTAATAGTCGGGTGAGAATATTTGGCTTTGTCTTGCTCCCCTAGGCTGCAAATGCTAGATTAACAGGGTTCCTGGTAACTGAGATAAGTTTTGGTAAATCAGTTTTGGCGGCAAGATGGGGCTATATGTTTTAGGATTAAATAGTCAGATGAGCCTGTTTGGCTTTGACTTGCTCCACTAGGCTGCACATGCCAGATTGGCGGTGCTCCTGGAATCTAAGACAAGTTTTGGTAAAACAGTTTTGACAGCTAGGTAAGGCTGTATGCTTTAAGATTAAATAGTCGGGTGAGCGTGTTTGGCTTTGACTTGCGCCCCTAGGATGAAAATGCTGGAATAACAGGGTTCCTGGCATCTAAGACAAGTTTTGGTAAATCATTTTTGGCGGCCAGATGGGGCTATATGTTTTAAGATTTAATAGTCGGGAGAGCCTGTTTGGCTTTGACTTGCGCCCCTAGGATGCAAATGCCGCATTAACAGGGTTCCTGGTATCTGAAACAAGTTTTGGTATGGCAATTTTTAGTTCCAGGTGAGGCTGAATGTTTTATGTTTCGTGTGAGACCATTTGGCTTTGACTTTCTCCCCTAGGCGGCACATGCCAGATTGGCGGGGCTCCTGGAATCTAAAAAAGGTTTTGGTAAAACAGTTTTAACAGCTACGTAAGTCTGTATGTTTTAAGTTTAAATAGTCGGGTGAGTCTGTTTGACTTTGACTTGTTCCCCTAGGATGCAAATGCTGGATTAACAGGGTTCCTGATATCTGAGACAAGTTTTGGTAAATCAGTTTTGGCGGCCAGATGGGGCTATATGTTTTAGGATTAAATAGTCAGATGAGCTTGTTTGGCTTTGACTTGCTCCACTAGGCTGCACATGCCAGATTGGCGGTGCTCCTGGAATCTAAGACAAGTTTTGGTAAAACAGTTTTGACAGCTAGGTAAGGCTGTATGCGTTAAGATTAAATAGTCTGGTGAGCGTGTTTGGCTTTGACTTGCGCCCCTAGGATGCAAATGCTGGAATAACAGGGTTTCTGGTATCTAAGACAAGTTTTGGTAAATCAGTTTTGGCGGCCAGATGGGGCTATATGTTTTAAGATTTAATAGTCGGGTGAGCCTGTTTGGCTTTGACTTGCGCCCCTAGGATGCAAATGCTGGATAACCAGGGTTCCTGGAATCTGAGACAAGTTTTGGTAAGGCAATTCTGAGTTCCAGATGAGGCTGAATGTGTTCAGACTTAATAGTCGTATGAGATTATTTTGCTTTGACTTGCTCCCCTAGGCTGCAAATGCTAGATTAACAGGGCTCCTGGTTTCTAAGGCAAGTTTTGGTAAAGCAGTTTTGGCAGCCAGATGGGGCTGTATGTTTTAAGATTAAATTCTCGTGTGAGCCTGTTTGGTTTTGACTTGCTCCCCTAGGCTCCACATGCCAGATTGGCGGGGCTTCTGGAATCTAAGACAAGGTTTGGTAAAACAGTTTTGGCAGCTGGGCAAGACTGTATGTTTTAAGATTAAATAGTCGTTTGAGCCTATTTGGCCTTGACTTGCGCCCCTAGGATGAAAATGCTGGATTAACAGGGTTCCTGGTATCTGAAACAAGTTTTGGTATGGCAATTTTGAGTTCCAGGTGAGGCTGAATGTTTTATGTTTCGTGTGAGACCATTTGGCTTTGACTTTCTCCCCTAGGCGGCACATGCCAGATTGGCGGGGCTCCTGGAATCTAAAAAAGGTTTTGGTAAAACAGTTTTAACAGCTACGTAAGTCTGTATGTTTTAAGTTTAAATAGTCGGGTGAGTCTGTTTGACTTTGACTTGTTCCCCTAGGATGCAACTGCTGGATTAACAGGGTTCCTGATATCTGAGACAAGTTTTGGTAAATCAGTTTTGGCGGCCAGATGGGGCTATATGTTTTAAAATTTAATAGTCGGGTGAGAATATTTGGCTTTGTCTTGCTCCCCTAGGCTGCAAATGCTAGATTAACAGGGTTCCTGGTAACTGAGATAAGTTTTGGTAAATCAGTTTTGGCGGCAAGATGGGGCTATATGTTTTAGGATTAAATAGTCGGATGAGCCTGTTTGGCTTTGACTTGCTCCACTAGGCTGCACATGCCAGATTGGCGGTGCTCCTGGAATCTAAGACAAGTTTTCGTAAAACCGTTTTGACAGCTAGGTAAGGCTGTATGCTTTAAGACTAAATAGTCGGGTGAGAGTGTTTGGCTTTGACTTGCGCCCCTAGGATGCAAATGCTGGAATAACAGGGTTCCTGGCATCTAAGACAAGTTTTGGTAAATCATTTTTGGCGGCCAGATGGGGCTATATGTTTTAAGATTTAATAGTCGGGAGAGACTGTTTGGCTTTGACTTGCGCCCCTAGGATGCAAATGCTGCATTAACAGGGTTCCTGGTATCTGAGACAAGTTTTGGTTAAGCAGCTTTGGCAACTACGTAAGTCTGTTTGTTTTAAGATTAAATTGTCGGGTGAGCCTGTTCGGCTTTGACTTGCTCCCTTAGGCTCCACATGCCAGATTGGCTTGGCTCCTGGAATCTAAGACAAGGTTTGGTAAAACAGTTTTGACAGCTGGGCAAGACTGTATGTTTTAAGATTAAATAGTCGGTCTAGCCTGTTTGGCTTTGAGTTGCGCCCCTAGGATGCAAATGCTGGATTAACAGGGTTCCTGGTATCTGAAACAAGTTTTGGTAAGGCAATTTTGAGTACCAGGTGAGGCTGAATGTGTTAAGACTTAATAGTCGGGTGAGACTATTTTGCTTTGACTTGCTCCCATAGGCTGCAAATGCTAGAATAACAGGGCTCCTGGTTTCTAAGGCAAGTTTTGGTAAAGCAGTTTTGGCAGCTACGTAAGTCTGTAGGTTTTAAGATTAAATTGTCAGGTGTGCCTGTTTGGCTTTGACTTCCTACCCTAGGCTCCACATGCCAGATTGGCGGGGCTCCTGGAATCTAAGACAAGTTTTGGTAAAACAGTTTTGACAGCAAGGTATGGTTGTATGCTTTAAGATTAAGTAGTCGGAAGAGCATGTTTGGCTTTGACTTGCGCCCCTAGGATGCAAATGCTGGAATAACAGCGTTTCTGGTATCTAAGACAAGTTTTGGTAAATCAGTTTTGGCGGCCAGATGGGGCTATATGTTTTAAGATTTAATAGTCGGGTGAGCCTGTTTGGCTTTGACTTGCGCCCCTAGGATGCCAATGCTGGATAACCAGGGTTCCTGGAATCTGAGACAAGTTTTGGTAAGGCAATTCTGAGTTCCAGGTGAGGCTGAATGTGTTCAGACTTAATAGTCGGATGAGATTATTTTGCTTTGACTTGCTCCCCTAGGCTGCAAATGCTAGATTAACAGGGCTCCTGGTTTCTAAGGCAAGTTTTGGTAAAGCAGTTTTGGCAGCCAGATGGGGCTGTATGTTTTAAGATTAAATTCTCGGGTGAGCCTGTTTGGTTTTGACTTGCTCCCCTAGGCTCCACATGCCAGATTGGCGGGGCTTCTGGAATCTAAGACAAGGTTTGGTAAAACAGTTTTGGCAGCTGGGCAAGACTGTATGTTTTAAGATTAAATAGTCGGGTGAGTCTGTTTGACTTTGACTTGTTCCCCTAGGATGCAAATGCTGGATTAACAGGGTTCCTGATATCTGAGACAAGTTTTGGTAAATCAGTTTTGGCAGCTGGGCAAGACTGTATGTTTTAAGATTAAATAGTCGGGTGAGCCTATTTGGCCTTGACTTGCGCCCCTAGGATGCAAATGCTGGATTAACAGGGTTCCTGGTATCTGAAACAAGTTTTGGTATGGCAATTTTGAGTTCCAGATGAGGCTGAATGTTTTATGTTTCGTGTGAGACCATTTGGCTTTGACTTTCTCCCCTAGGCGGCACATGCCAGATTGGCGGGGCTCCTGGAATCTAAAAAAGGTTTTGGTAAAACAGTTTTAACAGCTACGTAAGTCTGTATGTTTTAAGTTTAAATAGTCGGGTGAGTCTGTTTGACTTTGACTTGTTCCCCTAGGATGCAAATGCTGGATTAACAGGGTTCCTGATATCTGAGACAAGTTTTGGTAAATCAGTTTTGGCGGCCAGATGGGGCTATATGTTTTAAAATTTAATAGTCGGGTGAGAATATTTGGCTTTGTCTTGCTCCCCTAGGCTGCAAATGCTAGATTAACAGGGTTCCTGGTAACTGAGATAAGTTTTGGTAAAGCAGTTTTGGCGGCAAGATGGGGCTATATGTTTTAGGATTAAATAGTCAGATGAGCCTGTTTGGCTTTGACTTGCTCCACTAGGCTGCACATGCCAGATTGGCGGTGCTCCTGGAATCTAAGACAAGTTTTGGTAAAACAGTTTTGACAGCTAGGTAAGGCTGTATGCTTTAAGATTAAATAGTCGGGTGAGCGTGTTTGGCTTTGACTTGCGCCCCTAGGATGAAAATGCTGGAATAACAGGGTTCCTGGCATCTAAGACAAGTTTTGGTAAATCATTTTTGGCGGCCAGATGGGGCTATATGTTTTAAGATTTAATAGTCGGGAGAGCCTGTTTGGCTTTGACTTGCGCCCCTAGGATGCAAATGCTGCATTAACAGGGTTCCTGGTATCTGAGACAAGTTTTGGTAAAGCAGCTTTGGCAACTACGTAAGTCTGTATGTTTTAATATTAAATTGTCGGGTGAGCCTGTTTGGCTTTGACTTGCTCCCTTAGGCTCCACATGCCAGATTGGCTTGGCTCCTGGAATCTTAGACAAGGTTTGGTAAAACAGTTTTGACAGCTGGGCAAGACTGTATGTTTTAAGATTAAATAGTCGGTCTAGCCTGTTTGGCTTTGAGTTGCGCCCCTAGGATGCAAATGCTGGATTAACAGGGTTCCTGGTATCTGAAACAAGTTTTGGTAAGGCAATTTTGAGTACCAGGTGAGGCTGAATGTGTTAAGACTTAATAGTCGGGTGAGACTATTTTGCTTTGACTTGCTCCCATAGGCTGCAAATGCTAGATTAACAGGGCTCCTGGTTTCTAAGGCAAGTTTTGGTAAAGCAGTTTTGGCAGCTACGTAAGTCTGTATGTTTTAAGATTAAATTGTCAGGTGAGCCTGTTTGGCTTTGACTTGCTCCCCTAGGCTCCACATGCCAGATTGGCGGGGCTCCTCGAATCTAAGACAAGTTTTGGTAAAACAGTTTTGACAGCTAGGTAAGGTTGTATGCTTTAAGATTAAATAGTCGGAAGAGCGAGTTCGTCTTTGACTTGCGCCCCTAGGATGCAAATGCTGGAATAACAGGGTTTCTGGTATCTAAGACAACTTTTGGTAAATCAGTTTTGGCGGCCAGATGGGGCTATATGTTTTAAGATTTAATAGTCGGGTGAGCCTGTTTGGTTTTGACTTGTCCGCTAGGCTCCACATGCCAGATTGGTGGGGCTTCTGGAATCTAAGACAAGGTTTGGTAAAACAGTTTTGGCAGCTGGGCAAGACTGTATGTTTCAAGATTAAATAGTCGGTTGAGCCTATTTGGCGTTGACTTGCGCCCCTAGGATGCAAATGCTGGATTAACAGGGTTCCTGGTATCTGAAACAAGTTTTGGTATGGCAATTTTGAGTTCCAGGTGAGGCTGAATGTTTTATGT
>JBAMCE010000648.1:0-35888 GCA_037075305.1 Drosophila kanekoi | reverse complement strand
ATACCTGCATTTGACGAATTGTTATGCTGACCTAAGTGCACTCGTGAGCGTTCGTGAGCGACTTTGTCTAATTAACACTCGAGAGGTCTGTCGAGATCATGCATCCGTTTCATTAAGTGCAAACTTCGTCTGCTAACATTAATAATGGGAAACTTACCGTCGATTTTTGTGGCCCAATTAGCATGACCTTCCAGAGTGGAAAGCCTTCTTACACACATGTTTGCTTCACCTTCAAATTGGTTCACTTCACAACTAGTATCTGACTTATCAACTTATACGTTTTTAATGGCTTTTCAAAGGTTCGTTGGCCGTCGAGGAGTCCCACAGACCGTCCATTGCGACAACGCGACGAACTTCGTCAGAGCAAGTCGCTACCTTAGGGAATTGCGAGCTCGAATCGAGGAAGAGGCGGACGCATATCGTGAATTCGCATCAAAAATCGGATGCGAATTTTCAGTTCATACCGCCTAGAGAACCCCACTCCGGAGATTTGTGGGAGGCAGGTGTGTTACTTATGGCCGTCCTGAATCCTGAATCCCTGGCAGCAGTAAGCGGGAACCCAAGCGAGGGCGCGGCTCTAACGCCAGGCCACTTACTGGTGGGAGGCCTATTGAGGGCTCTCTCAGCAGAGGGGACCCTGGACCAGCATTGTCTTTCCTGCTTGAATGGCGAGCTGTCTGGTTGCTCAAGCAACAGTTTTGGCAGCGATGGTCAAAGAAGTCACATTATGCGGTATCGGTATTTGAAAGCTTTTGCGATGTATAGTGTCGGAAACATTTTTACCGTGCAGCTGCTCCGTGTAATCGTGGATGTGGGCGATCGGGTATTGATCCCCCAAAGTAACCGTGCTTACCTTCAGCAATTCGAGTTTCATTCGAAACTCAAGTGTGATTAACAGTAGATAGGTATGCGGATGCTGTAAGGCCAATAATCGAATTGATAAAACGATCAATGAGCAGTTGATACTTGGGCAGCAAATCTGCATTACTGATACAGCCACGAAGCCACGAAGTGTGGATGATCATCCATTTTCCGCTTATGGCAGTAAATTTCTTTGTTTAGTGCACAAGTAAATATATATTATATAACGAGGTCAGCGCATTTTAGTATTTTAGCCTTAAAATGTTCATTGAATTGAATAACTATTATTGTCGGTTGATGTTTTGTACATTGCGCTGTTCGGTATTCCACCGTTTTACATTTGAGTTGTAATCTGCTGTGTCGAGTAAATGTGTTTAAGCGGAGCTGATGAGCATTTTCGTAGGGAAGAAAGATTGTCCGAATAATTATTTCTAACGCTCGTGGAGAACTCTAAATTGAAAATTTAGTAATTTCTCTAACCACGGGTATGATACACACCACTGACGTGGAGTTAATAAAAACAAAAATTTCCGATTTTGCACTGATGCAATGTGCAAGGTGGATCATCGAGCAATGTGTTTGTGTTGTCCGCAGTCTTGCCGTATTTGTGGAATAGCTAATCTGCGTGACTGCTGGCCTGATTGATTTCGCGATTTGCAGCGATTGACAATGTCCTTTACGGAGTCTGTGATAGCAGCACGTTCAGTAGTGGGTTACGAGTTTAAGCCGATAGCAACATTGCAGCTGCTTCAATTGTTTTTTTTATTTGCTATTTTGGCAAGTTTGTCCAAATCATTTTCTGTTGTACGATTTCTATCGGAATTTTGTCGGTCACTGAGTGTATTGACCTATTATTTTTTACGGTTTGAAGGAGAATGATATCAATGGTGTTCGTTAAATGTTTATCCATTTTCAAGCAACGGTATAAAAGTACAAGCTCTGAATGTTTTGAAAACCTTAAAAAAATGTATAATGTATTTATGCAAATTAATGTAACAGGCAGAGCGTAGCATCTCTGAACCCATAGGGTTTATATATTCTTGATCGCCATCAAAGCCGGGTCGATCTAGCCATATCCGCCTGTATGTCCGTCCGTCCGTCTGTTAGTCTGACCGTATGTATGATCGCAAGGATCTCAGAATCTCTAAGAGCTAGAGACTTGTAATTTGGAACGTAGGCCCTTCTAGTGCCCGCGCAGTATGAGTTCCCGATAAATAACTTTCCCCGTTTCAAAGTAATCGATCAAAGTTGATATCGAAATACTGTTTTTTGAACAATTTTATTAAATAATAAGAGCTAGAGTCACCTAACTTGACATGTAGCTTCTGTAATATAAATAAATATCAATCAAGTATCTTTCATTATATAGCTATTACCACCTCCCTGCTACTACCTCATAGCTATTAATCAAGTAAATAAAGCAATTAATGCTGCCCATTAATATAAGCCACAATTTAAGTGCCTCTATTCTTCTACATATTATTCTAGTATGCGTGAAACGCAAGTCCAAATATTTTATATGCACGCATGGCTGCGCTTAGGTACCCATACCAACGATAACGAGCTAAAATGCAAGAGTTTCACATCGACGTGCCAATGTTCACCATTTTGCATTTGGTGTTATCGGCAGCACCGAGGGTTACTTAGTTGGTTGCGTGCGATATTATCGGCCACGCCGATATCGTTTCCTCATATAGGTCAGAGTATGCGGGGTGAAGCTGGGCCCATGGCGGAGCCCAAATTTTTGAAGAGTGGCAACGCCAAACTTGCGATCCACGGCGCCAAAAGCGACGACTGCTATTGGTCGCCCGGTTCGCTCTTAAAGAGAATTAAGGAGAGCGGATCGCATGCCCTTGGATATGCCCTTGGCCTCCATTTGGGCCGTTGACCCAAAAACATATGCAGCTGTGCAGATGAACAGCAACGGTGCCCGCCTCGCCTATGTATGCGTGTGCCGAAATTCGGCACCGATGATGTTGCTGAAAAATGCAAGCGGGGAGTTTGATTTTGTCGGTTGCCAACGGCGGGCGTGCTGTGCTTAAAAGCCGACTAAAGTTTTTTCTGGCTAATTTTCAATCCGGCCCGAGGATAAAATATCCAAAAAAAAGTTGCTAACAGGCAAACTAAGCCGATGTGTGTATTTGAAAAAATAAATGGCTTGTTTCGGTTTATACAATATAATAATACAATTTTAATAAAAAAAATACATGCCGTATACATTTAAAGCCCCGGAACCAAAAAAATAGTGACATTTTCGGGCAAGCACCCCCACGTGAAAGCGGCCATCTAAGTGCCAGACAAACTTATAAAATAAATAAATATAAAATTAATCCGCGGTGCGCATCAGCCACATCCGCGACGCCGCCAGTCAAGCGTCGGCGCAACCCTGGAGGCGACGAGGCGAGCCACCGACGACCGGGCTCCAACCACAAGAAGCGGCCACAGGCGAGACCACGCCCACATCCTCCGAGTGAGTTCGTTCCATTTTGTTGCCCACCTCGTTCGAGCCCTTGGCAGAGTCAGACGAAGACTCCTTGATCATCTTCTATGAAAAGAAATAGATTTATTTTTATCGTTAAATTTAGTTATTTTTCTTGTATTTATAAAATTACCTTGGTGCATATATAGACGCTCACACCGAGCTTCACTCTAGAGTGCGAATGTGAGCGAAACTCCAAAGATGATGCATCTGTGCCTGCAAAATATAAAGGTTTAAAATCAATTCTTGCGTGCACTATGCCCCCATACCTACCAAATTGGAATTACCAATTTATGTCGCCCCTTACCAACCCCAGAGAGCTCTTTAGGTAGGGTAAGAGAAAAATAAAGCGATTTAATAATAATTTAATACTGTTCAACGAACATACCCGGTTTTAAGTAGTTGTGTGGGCACTTTGTTCCAAGATCGGCACAACGATTGCCCTTTTGATTTGCCTCTTTGCGCAATTCTTTTGCGGCGACTGGCAACATCTTGGTAGTGTTTCGTCGCTTGTTCCATATATGATATTAAGATAAGCAAATGAATCCTGTATGATAAGAAAAGAATTTAATAATTAATACATTTTATCTATAAGCATATATTTATATACACATATGAACATTGATACGCACCTATGGCGTCAAAGAAATTTCCACATACCTACTAATTTAAAATAGCTGCAAAGATAAATGCCATAAGCAATGATTATAATTGTTATAAAGTTTAAGAGAACGCAACTAATTATACGTACCGTTTGAAAGAAGAATGTCCGGTTAAAATAATATTGTTGGGGAGAGTGGGCATGATGGCCGACACGGGCTAATGTAGGCCATTTAGTGGCCAAATTAAGGGAGACGAGTGCAGGTGATCGTCTCATGGTAGGGCGGGTACGCTGGGTCCGGAACCGGGGCCCGATCTGGAAGAGAAAAGTAGATAAAATAGTGTTTTTTTTGTAAATTTGTAGTGTGTCCCACCTTTGTTGTTTACGTTTTCATAGATGTTACAGCTGTTTAGTTCGTTCACGAGTTAGCAGTTCCGAATGTTGGTTATCGATATGTGGTTCATTTTTTTTGTATAGTGTTGTGTGAGTCTGTTTTGCTACAGACATGTAGCTTTGTTCTTATCGATTGTGCGGACTGCGGGCCAGGGATGGGACTACACCCAGAGAACCCGATGAGCCAGCCGGCGCGGCCCACTGAGAAACAAGCAGTTCCGTAACAATATGGCGCCCAATTTGAAGAAGCACTCGGCTTCTTTGAAGTCGATGTGCAATCAAAGAAAAATAAAAAGATATCAATAAAGGTACAGAGAAAAGGATTCCCTTGGCTTCAGGACCCACACCGCTGAAGTCTTATGTGGCACGATTAAGTAGCTCATAATCGCGCAGCGTGTAGTGGAATCCGAGGAGCACGACGGAAATATCCATAAGATATGAGAATATCAATAAACATGAGAAGTTTTCTTGTAGTGGATGATGACGGTAAGTCACGTTCGCATGTTGGCGAAACGTTCGCGACCGTTCATCGTAGCCTGGTGGTAGCCGCCACGACAAAATAACTTGTGTTTAATGTGATATTAGGGTATGTCTTCCTAGAGTTTGTTTAATGTTTTCTATTTGTTTTGTCCCACTCTGCGTTAACGTTTGGGGAGTGCTGGCCGTGGTTAAATGAGCCTCGGAGACAGGTGACCCAGGACGACATAGAGCCGATCCTGCGCCGCACCTGTCACACAGCATACCCTAAAGGTGCCCAGAAGTGCGACAGAAACCAAATAGCCTTCAAGTTAGCGTTCCTTGAATGCCGTTCGTCAGTCAAACTGACGAACTGAGCATTTGACGAATGCTTAAGTGTTGTCCACTGTCCAGATTATGCGTAGATTAGTTAGCCTGTGTTAGGATTTGTCTTCTCTCCCCCCGAGTATTTGAAATTAATTAAAAAGAAACAATTTATTTTTGTGAGTGTTTAGTCGATGTGTATTAATTTATTATTCTTTATTAGTGAGATTTGTTAGTGGGTGTTTATTTATTTATTAATTCATTAGGAATATTGGAAAAGTTATTTTTTGTATAAGGGTAGTGAGCTTTGTAAGGTATGGCTGAGGAACAGGTGTCCGATTGGGCTTCTGACGCTGATGGGGCGTCGGCTCTGCCGCCGCCGCGCCCAGCTGGAGGGCTGGTGCGAACGCCAATGAATTTTCGGGGATTTCCAGAGAGACAGATCCCGGAAGAGGGTCACCTGGTAGACTTGGAGAGAGATATGGCTCAACAAGGTAAACCTACACGGAACCTGGAGTTCCCGAAAGCCCCGTTAGACTCAGTGCTCAAATCGGCGGCAAACGCGGCGATCGCTCAGGCCCACCAAACATATCTCCATGCTCTGCCATCTGGCATCAGCGAGTCCATCCGCGAGGAGATGCGAGCTGGCTTCATGGAAATGATGAAGGGCATCATTGATGTACTTAGGACGCCAGGGAGCCAAACCGCCGAGACGAACACTGTGCCAAAGCCGCCGAGAAATATCGAGCCGGGACCACGAACAGGCGCCATCCCGAAAGAACGGGAAGTGTTCCAGCGCGAGGCATTTCCACCACCGGTGCCACCGAAGGCACATAGACAAGGCGCACGAGGAGCGGAGTATTCGTCCAGCAGCCCGGTTTACGTTGCAGATGCTCAGTCGAGGAACTGGCGTAACCCGAATAACCGCCATTTCCGAGTGGAGGACCGGAGAGCGGATGATTTTCAACCAGAGGAGGCGTACACCAACGTACAAGAAACGGCGTACACGAAGCTCGAGCGGTGGAACGTTAAGTTTGACGGCGAGGACGCGATGAATTCGGTCGAGGACTTCGTGTTCCGCCTGGAGTTCCTGCAGAGGCAGTATCAATGCCCGTGGAAGGAGGTCCTGCGCGGTTTCCACCTGCTCCTGACCGGCCGCGCCCGCGAGTGGTATTGGATGCACGTGCGGCATTCTAGGGTCGACAGCTGGATGCAACTGCGGCATGCCCTCTTGGACAGATTTCGGGGATACCAGACGGAACACGATGTGATGCAGGAGCTTTTGCAACGAGAGCAACAGGCCAGCGAAGGGGTGGATGACTATATCCACCACATGCGTCAACTCGCCGCGCGATTCCAGAAGCCGCTGAGAGACCGCGAACTGGTGAAAATTATAAAACGTGGTTTGAAGGAAAGTCTGGCGAAATATATCTATGCCATGGACGTACTCACCGTGGATGAGCTGCGCCAAGAGTGCCTAGAAGTGGAGAGGCACATAGGTCGCAGAAGCCGGACGGGATACATGCAGCCGTCGCGTTGTCCACAAGGAACGAGGCCCGTAGTACACGAGGTTGAAGTACCGCCACATCGTACAGAAACGCCGCCGGGAGAACTGGAGGAAGCATTCGTGCGAGGCAGAAACTCATCCCGGCTGGTATGCTGGAACTGCAGACAGTTCGACCACGTCTTTAGAGACTGCCTGTCCAAGGAGCGGAAAATATTCTGTTATAGGTGTGGAAAGCCGGACACTTTCTGCTCCCAGTGTGAAAACTGTCCGGGAAACCCCAGAGGGAGCGCGGTGATAGCGGGACAGACGCGTTCCGGGACGGCGACCGCGGGGAAGCAGGAAAGGGGTATCGACCGAAGCCAATAATCATTGAAAAGGAGACGGAGGTTTGGAATAAGGATCAGGATAAGGCTAATTATAATAATAATATAAGGAAAGGAGGAACACTCAGGGGCTTACCATATGAAGAACGTGTTCGGGCATACATGTCGGCCCGAAATAGAATTTTTGGTGAGCGACAGCTGGAAGGGATGACACTAGCCACCCGGAGAGTGATGAAGGCACGTGCGCGCTTCCGCAGACGCAGGATTACCCGGCGCCAGGTCGTCGAAGCGGTGAGACGGGAGCATAGTCAAGACCCACGCGTATTCGCCGAAGTGGAAGTCGCCGGAGCAAAGATGAAAGGGTTGCTGGACACGGGGGCCTCAGTCAGTCTGTTGGGACGAGGATGCCGAGAGTTGGTGGAGGAACTGGGATGGGAAGTGCGGCCATACGAATCAATGGTAAGGACAGCGGCGGGTGCCAATCGCCCAATTTTAGGTCGCGTTGTGCTACCTGTGAAATACGGGAATAGAAAGGAAAACATCGTATTTTACATGTGCCCGGACCTGCGACAGGAACTGTACCTGGGAATCGACTTCTGGCGAGCCTTCGAAATTGCCCCAGAGCTGCTCGATCCGGACAGAAAATCCGAAACACCAGCAGAGGCATCTGAGGTAACGGTAGCGAACCCAGAGGTGGCTTATTACCGGGACGACGACGACTGCGCGGTGGATCCGGAAATGTGGGACCCGGACAGCGATCAGAGGAGTCAGTTGGAAAGCGTGAAGCGCAGATTTCTCCAATTTGAGAAGGATGGTCTAGGGAAGACTCACCTGCTGCAGCACCGAATTCAGCTGATCGAGGGAGCAGAACCCGTCAAGGACCACCTGCACACCGCGTACGAGCGAAGTCGCCAAAGATTCGACCACCACGCGCACCAGCTCCATCAGGAACCGGGACAGGAAGTGTGGAGGCGCAACTTCGCACTGAGCAGCTTTGCCAAAGCCTTCAATGCCAAGTTCGCCCGGAACTTCTTAAAGAGCCGAGTCGTCCGAGCCGTGGGCACCACGCCTACGAGTTGGAAGATCTCCAGGGACGCGTGCTAGGCGTCTTCCACGCAAAAGATATACGGACATAACCGTAATTTGCTCACCCCCTGCCAGGCAATGGCGGCGGCAGCGCCCGTCCTCTCTTTGTTTTTTTTTGGGTCAGTGACGAAAGTATAGATTATGTGTCGTGGGTGTGGCCTACGTTGGGCATCGTTATTAGCCGGCTGGGTCAATACATGAAATGCGCACGCAGATTCCTTGTAACGATCATTCATGTCGTTACAATAATCTGCGTGGTGATGTTGCATTTGGTGTTATCGGCAGCACCGAGGGTTACTTAGTTGGTTGCGTGCGATATTATCGGCCACGCCGATATCGTTTCCTCATATAGGTCAGAGTATGCGGGGTGAAGCTGGGCCCATGGCGGAGCCCAAATTTTTGAAGAGTGGCAACGCCAAACTTGCGATCCACGGCGCCAAAAGCGACGACTGCTATTGGTCGCCCGGTTCGCTCTTAAAGAGAATTAAGGAGAGCGGATCGCATGCCCTTGGATATGCCCTTGGCCTCCATTTGGGCCGTTGACCCAAAAACATATGCAGCTGTGCAGATGAACAGCAACGGTGCCCGCCTCGCCTATGTATGCGTGTGCCGAAATTCGGCACCGATGATGTTGCTGAAAAATGCAAGCGGGGAGTTTGATTTTGTCGGTTGCCAACGGCGGGCGTGCTGTGCTTAAAAGCCGACTAAAGTTTTTTCTGGCTAATTTTCAATCCGGCCCGAGGATAAAATATCCAAAAAAAAAGTTGCTAACAGGCAAACTAAGCCGATGTGTGTATTTGAAAAAATAAATGGCTTGTTTCGGTTTATACAATATAATAATACAATTTTAATAAAAAAATACATGCCGTATACATTTAAAGCCCCGGAACCAAAAAAATAGTGACATTTTCGGGCAAGCACCCCCACGTGAAAGCGGCCATCTAAGTGCCAGACAAACTTATAAAATAAATAAATATAAAATTAATCCGCGGTGCGCATCAGCCACATCCGCGACGCCGCCAGTCAAGCGTCGGCGCAACCCTGGAGGCGACGAGGCGAGCCACCGACGACCGGGCTCCAACCACAAGAAGCGGCCACAGGCGAGACCACGCCCACATCCTCCGAGTGAGTTCGTTCCATTTTGTTGCCCACCTCGTTCGAGCCCTTGGCAGAGTCAGACGAAGACTCCTTGATCATCTTCTATGAAAAGAAATAGATTTATTTTTATCGTTAAATTTAGTTATTTTTCTTGTATTTATAAAATTACCTTGGTGCATATATAGACGCTCACACCGAGCTTCACTCTAGAGTGCGAATGTGAGCGAAACTCCAAAGATGATGCATCTGTGCCTGCAAAATATAAAGGTTTAAAATCAATTCTTGCGTGCACTATGCCCCCATACCTACCAAATTGGAATTACCAATTTATGTCGCCCCTTACCAACCCCAGAGAGCTCTTTAGGTAGGGTGAGAGAAAAATAAAGCGGTTTAATAATAATTTAATACTGTTCAACGAACATACCCGGTTTTAAGTAGTTGTGTGGGCACTTTGTTCCAAGATCGGCACAACGATTGCCCTTTTGATTTGCCTCTTTGCGCAATTCTTTTGCGGCGACTGGCAACATCTTGGTAGTGTTTCGTCGCTTGTTCCATATATGATATTAAGATAAGCAAATTGAATCCTGTATGATAAGAAAAGAATTTAATAATTAATACATTTTATCTATAAGCATATATTTATATACACATATGAACATTGATACGCACCTATGGCGTCAAAGAAATTTCCACATACCTACTAATTTAAAATAGCTGCAAAGATAAATGCCATAAGCAATGATTATAATTGTTATAAAGTTTAAGAGAACGCAACTAATTATACGTACCGTTTGAAAGAAAGAATGTCCGGTTAAAAATAATATTGTTGGGGAGAGTGGGCATGATGGCCGACACGGGCTAATGTAGGCCATTTAGTGGCCAAATTAAGGGAGACGAGTGCAGGTGATCGTCTCATGGTAGGGCGGGTACGCTGGGTCCGGAACCGGGGCCCGATCTGGAAGAGAAAAGTAGATAAAATAGTGTTTTTTTTGTAAATTTGTAGTGTGTCCCACCTTTGTTGTTTACGTTTTCATAGATGTTACAGCTGTTTAGTTCGTTCACGAGTTAGCAGTTCCGAATGTTGGTTATCGATATGTGGTTCATTTTTTTTGTATAGTGTTGTGTGAGTCTGTTTTGCTACAGACATGTAGCTTTGTTCTTATCGATTGTGCGGACTGCGGGCCAGGGATGGGACTACACCCAGAGAACCCGATGAGCCAGCCGGCGCGGCCCACTGAGAAACAAGCAGTTCCGTAACAATATGGCGCCCAATTTGAAGAAGCACTCGGCTTCTTTGAAGTCGATGTGCAATCAAAGAAAAATAAAAAGATATCAATAAAGGTACAGAGAAAAGGATTCCCTTGGCTTCAGGACCCACACCGCTGAAGTCTTATGTGGCACGATTAAGTAGCTCATAATCGCGCAGCGTGTAGTGGAATCCGAGGAGCACGACGGAAATATCCATAAGATATGAGAATATCAATAAACATGAGAAGTTTTCTTGTAGTGGATGATGACGGTAAGTCACGTTCGCATGTTGGCGAAACGTTCGCGACCGTTCATCGTAGCCTGGTGGTAGCCGCCACGACAAAATAACTTGTGTTTAATGTGATATTAGGGTATGTCTTCCTAGAGTTTGTTTAATGTTTTTCTATTTGTTTTGTCCCACTCTGCGTTAACGTTTGGGGAGTGCTGGCCGTGGTTAAATGAGCCTCGGAGACAGGTGACCCAGGACGACATAGAGCCGATCCTGCGCCGCACCTGTCACACAGCATACCCTAAAGGTGCCCAGAAGTGCGACAGAAACCAAATAGCCTTCAAGTTAGCGTTCCTTGAATGCCGTTCGTCAGTCAAACTGACGAACTGAGCATTTGACGAATGCTTAAGTGTTGTCCACTGTCCAGATTATGCGTAGATTAGTTAGCCTGTGTTAGGATTTGTCTTCTCTCCCCCGAGTATTTGAAATTAATTAAAAAGAAAAAATTTATTTTTGTGAGTGTTTAGTCGATGTGTATTAATTTATTATTCTTTATTAGTGAGATTTGTTAGTGGGTGTTTATTTATTTATTAATTCATTAGGAATATTGGAAAAGTTATTTTTTGTATAAGGGTAGTGAGCTTTGTAAGGTATGGCTGAGGAACAGGTGTCCGATTGGGCTTCTGACGCTGATGGGGCGTCGGCTCTGCCGCCGCCGCGCCCAGCTGGAGGGCTGGTGCGAACGCCAATGAATTTCCGGGGATTTCCAGAGAGACAGATCCCGGAAGAGGGTCACCTGGTAGACTTGGAGAGAGATATGGCTCAACAAGGTAAACCTACACGGAACCTGGAGTTCCCGAAAGCCCCGTTAGACTCAGTGCTCAAATCGGCGGCAAACGCGGCGATCGCTCAGGCCCACCAAACATATCTCCATGCTCTGCCATCTGGCATCAGCGAGTCCATCCGCGAGGAGATGCGAGCTGGCTTCATGGAAATGTTGAAGGGCATCATTGATGTACTTAGGCCGCCAGGGAGCCAAACCGCCGAGACGAACACTGTGCCAAAGCCGCCGAGAAATATCGAGCCGGGACCACGAACAGGCGCCATCCCGAAAGAACGGGAAGTGTTCCAGCGCGAGGCATTTCCACCACCGGTGCCACCGAAGGCACATAGACAAGGCGCACGAGGAGCGGAGTATTCGTCCAGCAGCCCGGTTTACGTTGCAGATGCTCAGTCGAGGAACTGGCGTAACCCGAATAACCGCCATTTCCGAGTGGAGGACCGGAGAGCGGATGATTTTCAACCAGAGGAGGCGTACACCAACGTACAAGATACGGCGTACACGAAGCTCGAGCGGTGGAACGTTAAGTTTGACGGCGAGGACGCGATGAATTCGGTCGAGGACTTCGTGTTCCGCCTGGAGTTCCTGCAGAGGCAGTATCAATGCCCGTGGAAGGAGGTCCTGCGCGGTTTCCACCTGCTCCTGACCGGCCGCGCCCGCGAGTGGTATTGGATGCACGTGCGGCATTCTAGGGTCGACAGCTGGATGCAACTGCGGCATGCCCTCTTGGACAGATTTCGGGGATACCAGACGGAACACGATGTGATGCAGGAGCTTTTGCAACGAGAGCAACAGGCCAGCGAAGGGGTGGATGACTATATCCACCACATGCGTCAACTCGCCGCGCGATTCCAGAAGCCGCTGAGAGACCGCGAACTGGTGAAAATTATAAAACGTGGTTTGAAGGAAAGTCTGGCGAAATATATCTATGCCATGGACGTATTCACCGTGGATGAGCTGCGCCAAGAGTGCCTAGAAGTGGAGAGGCACATAGGTCGCAGAAGCCGGACGGGATACATGCAGCCGTCGCGTTGTCCACAAGGAACGAGGCCCGTAGTACACGAGGTTGAAGTACCGCCACATCGTACAGAAACGCCGCCGGGAGAACTGGAGGAAGCATTCGTGCGAGGCAGAAACTCATCCCGGCTGGTATGCTGGAACTGCAGACAGTTCGACCACGTCTTTAGAGACTGCCTGTCCAAGGAGCGGAAAATATTCTGTTATAGGTGTGGAAAGCCGGACACTTTCTGCTCCCAGTGTGAAAACTGTCCGGGAAACCCCAGAGGGAGCGCGGTGATAGCGGGACAGACGCGTTCCGGGACGGCGACCGCGGGGAAGCAGGAAAGGGGTATCGACCGAAGCCAATAATCATTGAAAAGGAGACGGAGGTTTGGAATAAGGATCAAGATAAGGCTAATTATAATAATAATATAGGCAAAGGAGGAACACTCAGGGGCTTACCATATGAAGAACGTGTTCGGGCATACATGTCGGCCCGAAATAGAATTTTTGGTGAGCGACAGCTGGAAGGGATGACACTAGCCACCCGGAGAGTGATGAAGGCACGTGCGCGCTTCCGCAGACGCAGGATTACCCGGCGCCAGGTCGTCGAAGCGGTGAGACGGGAGCATAGTCAAGACCCACGCGTATTCGCCGAAGTGGAAGTCGCCGGAGCAAAGATGAAAGGGTTGCTGGACACGGGGGCCTCAGTCAGTCTGTTGGGACGAGGATGCCGAGAGTTGGTGGAGGAACTGGGATGGGAAGTGCGGCCATACGAATCAATGGTAAGGACAGCGGCGGGTGCCAATCGCCCAATTTTAGGTCGCGTTGTTCTACCTGTGAAATACGGGAATAGAAAGGAAAACATCGTATTTTACATGTGCCCGGACCTGCGACAGGAACTGTACCTGGGAATCGACTTCTGGCGAGCCTTCGAAATTGCCCCAGAGCTGCTCGATCCGGACAGAAAATCCGAAACACCAGCAGAGGCATCTGAGGTAACGGTAGCGAACCCAGAGGTGGCTTATTACCGGGACGACGACGACTGCGCGGTGGATCCGGAAATGTGGGACCCGGACAGCGATCAGAGGAGTCAGTTGGAAAGCGTGAAGCGCAGATTTCTCCAATTTGAGAAGGATGGTCTAGGGAAGACTCACCTGCTGCAGCACCGAATTCAGCTGATCGAGGGAGCAGAACCCGTCAAGGACCACCTGCACACCGCGTACGAGCGAAGTCGCCAAAGATTCGACCACCACGCGCACCAGCTCCATCTAGGAACCGGGACAGGAAGTGTGGAGGCGCAACTTCGCACTGAGCAGCTTTGGCAAAGCCTTCAATGCCAAGTTCGCCCGGAACTTCTTAAAGAGCCGAGTCGTCCGAGCCGTGGGCACCACGCCTACGAGTTGGAAGATCTCCAGGGACGCGTGCTAGGCGTCTTCCACGCAAAAGATATACGGACATAACCGTAATTTGCTCACCCCCTGCCAGGCAATGGCGGCGGCAGCGCCCGTCCTCTCTTTGTTTTTTTTTGGGTCAGTGACGAAAGTATAGATTATGTGTCGTGGGTGTGGCCTACGTTGGGCATCGTTATTAGCCGGCTGGGTCAATACATGAAATGCGCACGCAGATTCCTTGTAACGATCATTCATGTCGTTACAATAATCTGCGTGGTGATGTTGCATTTGGTGTTATCGGCAGCACCGAGGGTTACTTAGTTGGTTGCGTGCGATATTATCGGCCACGCCGATATCGTTTCCTCATATAGGTCAGAGTATGCGGGGTGAAGCTGGGCCCATGGCGGAGCCCAAATTTTTGAAGAGTGGCAACGCCAAACTTGCGATCCACGGCGCCAAAAGCGACGACTGCTATTGGTCGCCCGGTTCGCTCTTAAAGAGAATTAAGGAGAGCGGATCGCATGCCCTTGGATATGCCCTTGGCCTCCATTTGGGCCGTTGACCCAAAAACATATGCAGCTGTGCAGATGAACAGCAACGGTGCCCGCCTCGCCTATGTATGCGTGTGCCGAAATTCGGCACCGATGATGTTGCTGAAAAATGCAAGCGGGGAGTTTGATTTTGTCGGTTGCCAACGGCGGGCGTGCTGTGCTTAAAAGCCGACTAAAGTTTTTTCTGGCTAATTTTCAATCCGGCCCGAGGATAAAATATCCAAAAAAAAAGTTGCTAACAGGCAAACTAAGCCGATGTGTGTATTTGAAAAAATAAATGGCTTGTTTCGGTTTATACAATATAATAATACAATTTTAATAAAAAAAATACATGCCGTATACATTTAAAGCCCCGGAACCAAAAAAATAGTGACATTTTCGGGCAAGCACCCCCACGTGAAAGCGGCCATCTAAGTGCCAGACAAACTTATAAAATAAATAAATATAAAATTAATCCGCGGTGCGCATCAGCCACATCCGCGACGCCGCCAGTCAAGCGTCGGCGCAACCCTGGAGGCGACGAGGCGAGCCACCGACGACCGGGCTCCAACCACAAAGAAGCGGCCACAGGCGAGACCACGCCCACATCCTCCGAGTGAGTTCGTTCCATTTTGTTGCCCACCTCGTTCGAGCCCTTGGCAGAGTCAGACGAAGACTCCTTGATCATCTTCTATGAAAAGAAATAGATTTATTTTTATCGTTAAATTTAGTTATTTTTCTTGTATTTATAAAATTACCTTGGTGCATATATAGACGCTCACACCGAGCTTCACTCTAGAGTGCGAACGTGAGCGAAACTCCAAAGATGATGCATCTGTGCCTGCAAAATATAAAGGTTTAAAATCAATTCTTGCGTGCACTATGCCCCCATACCTACCAAATTGGAATTACCAATTTATGTCGCCCCTTACCAACCCCAGAGAGCTCTTTAGGTAGGGTAAGAGAAAAATAAAGCGATTTAATAATAATTTAATACTGTTCAACGAACATACCCGGTTTTAAGTAGTTGTGTGGGCACTTTGTTCCAAGATCGGCACAACGATTGCCCTTTTAATTTGCCTCTTTGCGCAATTCTTTTGCGGCGACTGGCAACATCTTGGTAGTGTTTCGTCGCTTGTTCCATATATGATATTAAGATAAGCAAATTGAATCCTGTATGATAAGAAAAGAATTTAATAATTAATACATTTTATCTATAAGCATATATTTATATACACATATGAACATTGATACGCACCTATGGCGTCAAAGAAATTTCCACATACCTACTAATTTAAAATAGCTGCAAAGATAAATGCCATAAGCAATGATTATAATTGTTATAAAGTTTAAGAGAACGCAACTAATTATACGTACCGTTTGAAAGAAAGAATGTCCGGTTAAAATAATATTGTTGGGGAGAGTGGGCATGATGGCCGACACGGGCTAATGTAGGCCATTTAGTGGCCAAATTAAGGGAGACGAGTGCAGGTGATCGTCTCATGGTAGGGCGGGTACGCTGGGTCCGGAACCGGGGCCCGATCTGGAAGAGAAAAGTAGATAAAATAGTGTTTTTTTTGTAAATTTGTAGTGTGTCCCACCTTTGTTGTTTACGTTTTCATAGATGTTACAACTGTTTAGTTCGTTCACGAGTTAGCAGTTCCGAATGTTGGTTATCGATATGTGGTTCATTTTTTTTGTATAGTGTTGTGTGAGTCTGTTTTGCTACAGACATGTAGCTTTGTTCTTATCGATTGTGCGGACTGCGGGTCAGGGATGGGACTACACCCAGAGAACCCGATGAGCCAGCCGGCGCGGCCCACTGAGAAACAAGCAGTTCCGTAACAATATGGCGCCCAATTTGAAGAAGCACTCGGCTTCTTTGAAGTCGATGTGCAATCAAAGAAAAATAAAAAGATATCAATAAAGGTACAGAGAAAAGGATTCCCTTGGCTTCAGGACCCACACCGCTGAAGTCTTATGTGGCACGATTAAGTAGCTCATAATCGCGCAGCGTGTAGTGGAATCCGAGATATGAGAATATCAATAAACATGTGAAGTTTTCTTGTAGTGGATGATGACGGTAAGTCACGTTCGCATGTTGGCGAAACGTTCGCGACCGTTCATCGTAGCCTGGTGGTAGCCGCCACGACAAAATAACTTGTGTTTAATGTGATATTAGGGTATGTCTTCCTAGAGTTTGTTTAATGTTTTCTATTTGTTTTGTCCCACTCTGCGTTAACGTTTGGGGAGTGCTGGCCGTGGTTAAATGAGCCTCGGAGACAGGTGACCCAGGACGACATAGAGCCGATCCTGCGCCGCACCTGTCACACAGCATACCCTAAAGGTGCCCAGAAGTGCGACAGAAACCAAATAGCCTTCAAGTTAGCGTTCCTTGAATGCCGTTCGTCAGTCAAACTGACGAACTGAGCATTTGACGAATGCTTAAGTGTTGTCCACTGTCCAGATTATGCGTAGATTAGTTAGCCTGTGTTAGGATTTGTCTTCTCTCCCCCCGAGTATTTGAAATTAATTAAAAAGAAACAATTTATTTTTGTGAGTGTTTAGTCGATGTGTATTAATTTATTATTCTTTATTAGTGAGATTTGTTAGTGGGTGTTTATTTATTTATTCATTCATTAGGAATATTGGAAAAGTTATTTTTTGTATAAGGGTAGTGAGCTTTGTAGAGGTATGGCTGAGGAACAGGTGTCCGATTGGGCTTCTGACGCTGATGGGGCGTCGGCTCTGCCGCCGCCGCGCCCAGCTGGAGGGCTGGTGCGAACGCCAATGAATTTCCGGGGATTTCCAGAGAGACAGATCCCGGAAGAGGGTCACCTGGTAGACTTGGAGAGAGATATGGCTCAACAAGGTAAACCTACACGGAACCTGGAGTTCCCGAAAGCCCCGTTAGACTCAGTGCTCAAATCGGCGGCAAACGCGGCGATCGCTCAGGCCCACCAAACATATCTCCATGCTCTGCCATCTGGCATCAGCGAGTCCATCCGCGAGGAGATGCGAGCTGGCTTCATGGAAATGATGAAGGGCATCATTGATGTACTTAGGACGCCAGGGAGCCAAACCGCCGAGACGAACACTGTGCCAAAGCCGCCGAGAAATATCGAGCCGGGACCACGAACAGGCGCCATCCCGAAAGAACGGGAAGTGTTCCAGCGCGAGGCATTTCCACCACCGGTGCCACCGAAGGCACATAGACAAGGCGCACGAGGAGCGGAGTATTCGTCCAGCAGCCCGGTTTACGTTGCAGATGCTCAGTCGAGGAACTGGCGTAACCCGAATAACCGCCATTTCCGAGTGGAGGACCGGAGAGCGGATGATTTTCAACCAGAGGAGGCGTACACCAACGTACAAGAAACGGCGTACACGAAGCTCGAGCGGTGGAACGTTAAGTTTGACGGCGAGGACGCGATGAATTCGGTCGAGGACTTCGTGTTCCGCCTGGAGTTCCTGCAGAGGCAGTATCAATGCCCGTGGAAGGAGGTCCTGCGCGGTTTCCACCTGCTCCTGACCGGCCGCGCCCGCGAGTGGTATTGGATGCACGTGCGGCATTCTAGGGTCGACAGCTGGATGCAACTGCGGCATGCCCTCTTGGACAGATTTCGGGGATACCAGACGGAACACGATGTGATGCAGGAGCTTTTGCAACGAGAGCAACAGGCCAGCGAAGGGGTGGATGACTATATCCACCACATGCGTCAACTCGCCGCGCGATTCCAGAAGCCGCTGAGAGACCGCGAACTGGTGAAAATTATAAAACGTGGTTTGAAGGAAAGTCTGGCGAAATATATCTATGCCATGGACGTACTCACCGTGGATGAGCTGCGCCAAGAGTGCCTAGAAGTGGAGAGGCACATAGGTCGCAGAAGCCGGACGGGATACATGCAGCCGTCGCGTTGTCCACAAGGAACGAGGCCCGTAGTACACGAGGTTGAAGTACCGCCACATCGTACAGAAACGCCGCCGGGAGAACTGGAGGAAGCATTCGTGCGAGGCAGAAACTCATCCCGGCTGGTATGCTGGAACTGCAGACAGTTCGACCACGTCTTTAGAGACTGCCTGTCCAAGGAGCGGAAAATATTCTGTTATAGGTGTGGAAAGCCGGACACTTTCTGCTCCCAGTGTGAAAACTGTCCGGGAAACCCCAGAGGGAGCGCGGTGATAGCGGGACAGACGCGTTCCGGGACGGCGACCGCGGGGAAGCAGGAAAGGGGTATCGACCGAAGCCAATAATCATTGAAAAGGAGACGGAGGTTTGGAATAAGGATCAAGATAAGGCTAATTATAATAATAATATAGGCAAAGGAGGAACACTCAGGGGCTTACCATATGAAGAACGTGTTCGGGCATACATGTCGGCCCGAAATAGAATTTTTGGTGAGCGACAGCTGGAAGGGATGACACTAGCCACCCGGAGAGTGATGAAGGCACGTGCGCGCTTCCGCAGACGCAGGATTACCCGGCGCCAGGTCGTCGAAGCGGTGAGACGGGAGCATAGTCAAGACCCACGCGTATTCGCCGAAGTGGAAGTCGCCGGAGCAAAGATGAAAGGGTTGCTGGACACGGGGGCCTCAGTCAGTCTGTTGGGACGAGGATGCCGAGAGTTGGTGGAGGAACTGGGATGGGAAGTGCGGCCATACGAATCAATGGTAAGGACAGCGGCGGGTGCCAATCGCCCAATTTTAGGTCGCGTTGTTCTACCTGTGAAATACGGGAATAGAAAGGAAAACATCGTATTTTACATGTGCCCGGACCTGCGACAGGAACTGTACCTGGGAATCGACTTCTGGCGAGCCTTCGAAATTGCCCCAGAGCTGCTCGATCCGGACAGAAAATCCGAAACACCAGCAGAGGCATCTGAGGTAACGGTAGCGAACCCAGAGGTGACTTATTACCGGGACGACGACGACTGCGCGGTGGATCCGGAAATGTGGGACCCGGACAGCGATCAGAGGAGTCAGTTGGAAAGCGTGAAGCGCAGATTTCTCCAATTTGAGAAGGATGGTCTAGGGAAGACTCACCTGCTGCAGCACCGAATTCAGCTGATCGAGGGAGCAGAACCCGTCAAGGACCACCTGCACACCGCGTACGAGCGAAGTCGCCAAAGATTCGACCACCACGCGCACCAGCTCCATCAGGAACCGGGACAGGAAGTGTGGAGGCGCAACTTCGCACTGAGCAGCTTTGGCAAAGCCTTCAATGCCAAGTTCGCCCGGAACTTCTTAAAGAGCCGAGTCGTCCGAGCCGTGGGCACCAACGCCTACGAGTTGGAAGATCTCCAGGGACGCGTGCTAGGCGTCTTCCACGCAAAAGATATACGGACATAACCGTAATTTGCTCACCCCCTGCCAGGCAATGGCGGCGGCAGCGCCCGTCCTCTCTTTGTTTTTTTTTTGGGTCAGTGACGAAAGTATAGATTATGTGTCGTGGGTGTGGCCTACGTTGGGCATCGTTATTAGCCGGCTGGGTCAATACATGAAATGCGCACGCAGTGTAACGATCATTCATGTCGTTACAATAATCTGCGTGGTGATGTTGCATTTGGTGTTATCGGCAGCACCGAGGGTTACTTAGTTGGGTGCGTGCGATATCTTTTTCTCATATGGTCAGAGTATGCGGGGTGAAGCTGGACCCACGGCGGAGCCCAAATTTTTGAAGGGTGGCAACGCCAAACTTGCGATCCATGGCGCCAAAAGCGACGATTGCTATTGGCCGCCCGGTTCGCTCTTAAAGAGAATTAAGGAGAGCGGATCGCATGCCCTTGGATATGCCCTTGGCCTCCATTTGGGCCGTTGACCCAAAAACATATGCAGCTGTGCAGATGAACAGCAACGGTGCCCGCCTCGCCTATGTATGCGTGTGCCGAAATTCGGCACCGATGATGTTGCTGAAAAATGCAAGCGGGGAGTTTGATTTTGTCGGTTGCCAACGGCGGGCGTGCTGTGCTTAAAAGCCGACTAAAGTTTTTTCTGGCTAATTTTCAATCCGGCCCGAGGATAAAATATCCAAAAAAAGAGTTGCTAACAGGCAAACTAAGCCGATGTGTGTATTTGAAAAAATAAATGGCTTGTTTCGGTTTATACAATATAATAATACAATTTTAATAAAAAAAAACATGCCGTATACATTTAAAGCCCCGGAACCAAAAAAATAGTGACATTTTCGGGCAAGCACCCCCACGTGAAAGCGGCCATCTAAGTGCCAGACAAACTTATAAAATAAATAAATATAAAATTAATCCGCGGTGCGCATCAGCCACATCCGCGACGCCGCCAGTCAAGCGTCGGCGCAACCCTGGAGGCGACGAGGCGAGCCACCGACGACCGGGCTCCAACCACAAGAAGCGGCCACAGGCGAGACCACGCCCACATCCTCCGAGTGAGTTCGTTCCATTTTGTTGCCCACCTCGTTCGAGCCCTTGGCAGAGTCAGACGAAGACTCCTTGATCATCTTCTATGAAAAGAAATAGATTTATTTTTATCGTTAAATTTAGTTTATTTTTCTTGTATTTATAAAATTACCTTGGTGCATATATAGACGCTCACACCGAGCTTCACTCTAGAGTGCGAACGTGAGCGAAACTCCAAAGATGATGCATCTGTGCCTGCAAAATATAAAGGTTTAAAATCAATTCTTGCGTGCACTATGCCCCCATACCTACCAAATTGGAATTACCAATTTATGTCGCCCCTTACCAACCCCAGAGAGCTCTTTAGGTAGGGTAAGAGAAAAATAAAGCGATTTAATAATAATTTAATACTGTTCAACGAACATACCCGGTTTTAAGTAGTTGTGTGGGCACTTTGTTCCAAGATCGGCACAACGATTGCCCTTTTAATTTGCCTCTTTGCGCAATTCTTTTGCGGCGACTGGCAACATCTTGGTAGTGTTTCGTCGCTTGTTCCATATATGATATTAAGATAAGCAAATGAATCCTGTATGATAAGAAAAGAATTTAATAATTAATACATTTTATCTATAAGCATATATTTATATACACATATGAACATTGATACGCACCTATGGCGTCTAAAGAAATTTCCACATACCTACTAATTTAAAATAGCTGCAAAGATAAATGCCATAAGCAATGATTATAATTGTTATAAAGTTTAAGAGAACGCAACTAATTATACGTACCGTTTGAAAGAAAGAATGTCCGGTTAAAATAATATTGTTGGGGAGAGTGGGCATGATGGCCGACACGGGCTAATGTAGGCCATTTAGTGGCCAAATTAAGGGAGACGAGTGCAGGTGATCGTCTCATGGTAGGGCGGGTACGCTGGGTCCGGAACCGGGGCCCGATCTGGAAGAGAAAAGTAGATAAAATAGTGTTTTTTTGTAAATTTGTAGTGTGTCCTACCTTTGTTGTTTACGTTTTCATAGATGTTACAGCTGTTTAGTTCGTTCACGAGTTAGCAGTTCCGAATGTTGGTTATCGATATGTGGTTCATTTTTTTTGTATAGTGTTGTGTGAGTCTGTTTTGCTACAGACATGTAGCTTTGTTCTTATCGATTGTGCGGACTGCGGGTCAGGGATGGGACTACACCCAGAGAACCCGATGAGCCAGCCGGCGCGGCCCACTGAGAAACAAGCAGTTCCGTAACAACCATAACCTAGAGTGGGAGCATGTGGTGCGAGGCTACGGGCCGATAGCGTAGTTGGTACGTGGCCACGGCCCGGCAGTGCAGTTGGTGCGAGGCTACGGCCCGATAGTGTAGTTGGTGCGTGGCCATGGCCCGTTAGTGTAGATGGCGCGAGGCTACGGCCCGGTATAGTAGGTGGTACGAGTCTGCTGCCCGGTTAGGTAGGTGTTGCAGTTATAGCGCCAGGTACGGTTTGATCGGAACATTCACTCCCAGCCGAAGCCTTCAATGCTAAACATCCATGGTGGGGCAACGTGAGCACGTGTCCTAGAAGAAAACACTTACAGGAAGCCATAGCCAGCTTCTCATGCCAAGTCCTGGCCACATGTAACCCAACATTATTCGTAAAACACCCAGCTCACTCCTTCGCGCTGGTCTTTTTCATAACCAACGGGGCTGCCTGAGATAGGCTCACAGGCTCACGGATCACTTGCCTATACTGGCAATAATGCCTCGAGCACTTTAATTTAAGGCAAGCAGCAATTTCCGCTTTGCCTAATATGCCTAATAAGCAACAAGAGGGAAGTGCAGCTGTCGTCAACATCTAGTCCTCTTTCTTTTTATTATTTATAAATGTTTATTATATTGAATCAAAAATAATATACATTTTTATTACAACACAGTTTACTTAGGTGATATTTCGCCAAGCCTAGTTGGGTCCTCAGGCTTTCTCGTGGACAAACGTTGGCTGTCTACAGTCACCATTTTGAGGTCTCTGTGCAAGGTAGAATTTCTGACGTACCAGTCAGCACTGGTCATTCGGCGCAAGACCAAGATTTGAAGTGTGTAACTTGCCTTGTAACGCCTCAGTGTGTAGTTGACCGCCTGGCACTTCGAGGCATTGAGCTTGATGTTCCACCTGCGAGCCCAGCTCTCAAGCAAGTGGATGTATTGGGCCCCATCAGTGGCTTCGTACTCATAGTGGGCGGAGTAAAATATTGCCACGTCATCAGTAAATGTGGCCATCAAGTTCTTACCTGGGGTGGCGAACTCATGTAGGTATCTAGTCCTCTACTTTGATTTATGAGGAGCGTCAGAAGGGAATTTGTCAGAAAGGTGAAGTACGTGTTCATCAAATCTACAAAAGGCTCGCCAACCGTTTAAAACAGATCATAAATAGGTACAAGCAGTCCCAAATTGACGACTTCTATATGACGCAGGTGCATCCACAAGCTATTTACTCTGAAAACTGACAAGCCGCTTTAAGATACAAGTTACCCCGAAGACTGCATTCAAGAATGCATCAGGTGGCTGCTGCTATATAAGTCAGCCGGTAACCGTAACTTTTGCAATTAATCAGTAAAGCTGGTTTAAGCCAACGAGCCTCACATCCGAACTCCGAAGAAAAAAGGTGAAGGAATCGCTGGAAACCCCAATATTAATAGAGTATTGCAACCTGGACTTCTCAGCATATCAAAGAGCCTCTTAACGCCACAATTGTCCCAGTTAGTGACTTACTTCTTAAAGGATAAATCATTTTGTGTAGTCGTGGATGGTGAAAAGCCAACAAATCCACTCATATGCAAAGCAGCGTCCTTGGTCCCACTCTTTACACAATTTATACAGCTGACATGCCAACAACCAGCTCGGTCACAGTAGTGAACAGGGAAGATACCCTCATTGCTACGCATGCAGATGACACTGCTGTGCTGACCAGGAATCCCCTAATAGGCACGGGTACAGAGTAGTGACTGGAATACCTGGGTAACTTCGAAATATGGGCCATAGAATGGAACATCAGCATAAATAGTAGGAAATGCGCAAATGTCATAGTTGCTACTAGAAGAGACAAGCACCCGCACAGAAATACCTCTTCATCATTTTGGACAGAAATCTCACGTTCAACAGACATGTCTCAATGGTTCAACGAACAGTGTTGTCTAAAGCTACAAAGATGACATAGCTAAAAACAGCTTTATCGTACAAACAAAGTGAAGATATATGAAGCAATACTGACGCCTATGTGGACCTATGCCCTGCAAAATTTACGGGACTGCCGCAAAATCCCAACTCAACAAAATAAGAGTCGCACAAAATAAGATTCTTAGAAGTATATGTAATAATCCTTGTTATAAGTGCCATCGAGTTCCTAAGTAGGATATGTACGCCGTCAACAAGCCAAACGACAGGTTGAGCGTCTTCGCTCCCATCCCAACACGCTAGCAAGGAGCCTTGCTTCTCTTGAAAGAACAAAAATTAGGTGCCCATTTCTGGAGTTTGCCTTTCTAGGGCAAGAAACAGAATACTTAAACGGTGCCACCCACAGGTTCAACTTCACAGGATTCTCCAAGACAAAACTCATTGATATAATCAGAAGAATGATCAACTTTTCGCTTTATAGCCTTAACCGTATTCACCTTAACCTTATACACTAATTAGCTATAAATCCTGTTAACTTTTTTCCCCACATATGTAACCTGATTAGGCTGCCAATATTAGGTAGAAGGAAACTTGTTAAGTGTGTTTACTTAACTTACAACTTGTTTAGTATGACTGTCCATTAGAGGCGTTGACAAGAAGTGCGGTCGCTATGGGTTCGAGACCAATTGGAGGGGATTTTTTTTTTTAACTTATTAACCGTGAAACCATTAAAATTATGTTTAAAGGGTATAAAGTATTTGTGCAAATGTCTGTAACAGGCAGAAAGAAGCATCTCCGAACCCTAAAGTATATATATCGACATGACTTGAAATTTAAGCTGTAGGTCGTCCTAGTGCCTACGCAGATCGAGTTTGTTTCCGATAATCGATAACTTTTTCCGTTTCCAAGCAATCGATAAAGAAAACGTGCTTTGACTTTCCTCGCATCTGCGGCAGCAATCGAAAATTCCAAGAACTTCTGTATGTATGTGCACACACAGAATCATGTGCGTCTGCTTCGAATCCTATCTTAAGCATTGCAATTTTTGTTTGTTTTGGCTGTTGAGTAGTGGCGGTGGCAAGTGTTGTGGTCTGTCGCGAGTTCGAGCCCTACCGAAGAAACCATTTTTTGTTTTTTGGCTGGTGTGGCTGTTGAGTGGAGACGGTGGCAATAAAGCTACTTTTTTAAAAGGTTTTATCCTTCCTCTGGGCTATGTTTTTTTTGACTTAGCTAATTCTCTATCGTCTGCAACTGCGTGAAGATAATCATGTTTCACAAATCCGAAAAGCCTCCTGATCAACTGGACTCCTACCTGGTCATTAGTCCTTTCCCATCGCTTTTTAGATTTATGGATTTTCTAAAGAATTCTCCACACTCTCACTGTCAAACGGGGTAATCTGAAGTTGCAGTTTGTCTAAATGCTTAGTTATGGCACCCCTCATCAGCTGCACCGAGTCTTCAACTTCGTCCCCACAGAACGAACAATATGGTAAAATTTCTTTCTAATAGGACATTTTATGTGGTCTAGGACGTCCATTAAATCCACATAGCAGTCGATTGAAGCAGAAGTACCTCAAGGTAGCGCTTAAGACCCGATGCTATATAACCTCTTCATTAGAGATATGACATGTCATCAACAACGGATAGGGCAATTAAAGCAAATCGAGAATTGTTCATGGCGGTGGTGTATCTCAAAAAATCTTCACAAATACGCCATGTACGTTTCCGAAAAGGACCCATGTCCTAGTATGTTCCTTCAATTTTCTAAAAGCTAAACCTAAATATACATTTGTGTGAAGCGTAAATTAAACCAGCATATTGATCAAATTATTAATATCACCTTTTTCTTATCTTTGCTTTTACAGGTGTCCTGGGTCCGGCATCGGGATATACATCTTCTAACCGTTGGTCGTTATACGTATACATCAGATCAGCGATTTGAAGCAATGCACTCGCCACATGCCGAAGACTGGACCCTTCGTATACGCTATGCCCAGCGCAAGGACTCAGGCATATACGAATGTCAGATCTCCACGACACCACCAATCGGTCATTCCGTCTATTTGAATATTGTGGGTAAGTAGAGAATTAGTTAATCTACTTACAGAGTTGACAATGACTCGGATAAAAGCTTCTGACAAGAGACTCATTTTAAAAGTTGTCGCGACACCTAGAGTAGATTCATTTTTTTGTTACAGGAAAGATAACAATATCACATGGCGATCAGCCAATATATAGTTATGGTATTAAATATGTATTTGTTTCTCAAGACATTTGAATTAAAAATTGACTATTTTACTATGCCCCTTTAATATGAGAAAGTTCTAATGGGAACAATCAGTATACTTTTCGCATACTTATCATTGATTGGTTGAATTGGGGGTATACGATTTGGTGGGTAACGTTTCAAGCTTAAACTCAAATCCAATGATCCTTTTATGAGAGTGGGTGAACTTTCCTCAACCATCAGTTCACGCTTCGCCTTAGTTTTACAATTTTTAATCTAGTGTCACATACAGCATTCAATACAATTGTAATTTCAATTCTTTTAAAGAATTAAAAAAAAAATGGCCTTATAAATGTGTGAGCAAATATACACCGAATTTTAGCGCTTTGCGTTTGCTACCAACCGTCTTTCTTCACGGATCTCTATGAAAGTTTTTGCAGCATATATTATAGTTAAACAGAATATTCATCAATTTACAAAATGTTACTAGCATTAAAATTGTTGCTTTAATTAGTGGGAAGCTCCAATTGATGTTCAACTAACGAAATATACTCGATCTATGTATACTAATCTAAAACCTTAGGGATTAAGATATCGATTATCGATTATTCAGAAACGGTTCAAGCTATTGAGTATCGGAAACAAACTCGTACAGTGCGGGCCCTAGGGAGATTAGTTTTGTATTGATTGCTTGAAAGCGAGGAAAGTTGTCGATTATCGATTATCAGAAACAAACTCGTACTGCCCGGGCAGAAGGAAGACCTACGTGCTAAATTTCAAGTCTGTAGCTCTTATAGGTTCTGATATCCATACGGAGGGACAGATGGACAGACAGACAGACATGGCTAGAACGGCTCGCTTACTGTTGGAGATGCTTTCTTTTGCATGGTACATACGTGTGCACAGATCTCTATATATAAAACAGCTTGTCCTGACTGACTGACTGATTGGTGATCAACGCACAGTCCAAACCGTAAGAGGTGGGAAGCTGAAATTTTCACTGTATTTATCTAATGTGATGAAGGTGCACGTTAAGAAGGGCTTCCGGGAAATTCCACCCGCAAGTGTGGAAAAATCGCGAAAAACGTTTGTATGAAATTTGTTTGTTTAGCATCCGATCGGGCTGAAACTCAATTTCAAAGTTATTTGTTTAAATTCATTTGATGGGTGTTTCACACTTATTTTAAAATGCATTCCTCCTTGGTGGAAATGGGGGTCAAAGATTCTGTGATTAAGATCCGACGGGTAGCTTCCTCACAATAAAAATCATCATAGAAATAAGATTACCTATACAACCGAACCAATACAAGTTAATGCAGGATATGTACCACTGCAAATACATAAAGCAAAAATATTTAAAGTTACATTAACAGACAAAGACCATCTATTAGCTGAAATAAACTTAATAAGACCTAAAAATCGGGAAACGACAATGATTAAGCAAAATGAAATTGTAATGACAATTAATTTTGAACAGTTATTAGCATTCGCTCAGAAGCTCTGAAGATCGCACGAAAAATAATATATTATATGTATGTATGCATATATGTACATAAATCTCCAAGCGGTTCCTTAGTGCATGCAAATTTAAACTATGCCCAACTTTACTACCCTACATACACATGTCTCTTTATACTCCAATACATAGATATTCATATTTATAGAATGTGGATATAATGTTTAATGAAAACAATTATTAATGATTGTACCAATATTTACTCAGTGCATAAGAAATGATATTTTCTCTCACATTGGCTTAAAATTGTTAAATGAGAATTGTGTTTGTTTACAGTACTGATCATTGCTTAAAATAGCCGGTTGTGGGAAAGCGTGCCTTGCTGGCCCAAAAATGCAAAATTATACAAATCTGCTAGGCCGCTTACAAGTTACAGCGAGTGAAGAAAAAAAGGCACGACTTTGCGAATTATAGGCAAAGACAATATAACGACTAAGATGAGTAACGCCCATACATTTGCATGCGATGCAAAATTTCTAGCCTGGCTTCCTAAGCTGGCTTTAACGATTTCGCACGAGCGTTCGTTTAGACGAGCGAATGACAAAGTCGCGCCATACTGATGCTGGCACTGGCAGCTTAGTTAGTCTTCTGCCTTCAGCAAAGCTGGCTGATGGTGCTTTGCGTCGCTTCGTTTTCGAAGTACATTGAGCGAAAAGTTTTAAGCTTACGATCGACGCAAAGTATCCTTGCTTTTTCCGTTAAATGCATGATTTAATAAAATGATTTATTGTCCTAGATACTAACGATACATTTTACAGGAAAATTTAAGAATTAAATAATTAATAACAAGGCACATCTTGTGCTATAATTAGGTTAAGAAAAGAAGCAAGCATAAGTTAATTTAACTTTTGTTTTTGGACAGTGTATGTTTGAGAGAAGTTCTTGTCTCAGCCAATGGCGTGCAAGCACCTTTGTTT
Organism: Drosophila kanekoi; assembly: GCA_037075305.1. Taxonomy (NCBI): domain Eukaryota; kingdom Metazoa; phylum Arthropoda; class Insecta; order Diptera; family Drosophilidae; genus Drosophila; species Drosophila kanekoi. The sequence goes on along the minus strand of JBAMCE010000648.1, from coordinate 7,334 downwards.
GTATGCGTGAATTATGCATGCATAAATACATTAAAATATGTATGTACATATGTGTTATTATTCACTGCTCTAGCTTTCGCTGGCAAGAAATTAATTTTCTTTTTAATTTCTTTAATTTAAATTAATATTATTGTTATGTTCCCAAGAAGAAGTAAAAGAGAACTTAGAAATACAAATCAAATATTTATTTGTATAAATAATTATGAATTTGGACCCAATAAAAAAAAAAGTGGCTTTGTACTTTATAATTTTAATAAAAAATAATTAAATAAAAAAAAACAATTAATAAAATGTATCTTTAAAACAACAAACTACCACATTTATTTTTTAATTTTTTTTACTTAAAAATAATAATAATTTAAATAATAATTTTATTTAAAGAAGTTATAAAAATATTTGTATCCACATTAAAATACTTTGTTTTCTACGTATAAAACATGCATTCGAATGTCAACACAAATTTGAGATACATAGTTCATGATCAGCGCTAGAAAACTAAGAAAATGGATTTCTGTGCAAGCCAGAGACTTTGCCGGAGCAGTGGATAACAACACATTGAAATTTCCTGTTATGTTTTTACACGCATACAAACAAAATCTCTTATACGGCCCTCTTAGGGCCGAAGCTGTGGGTACTGTTTTTTTTCGTCGTTTGTTTTGATTATTGGTTGTTGTTGATTCTAATCGAACATTTTTGAAATTAAATTATTTGAGTGCAATAACTAACGATTCAATTTAAGTGCATTTATATAACGTCTCGATGCCGGAGTACCGACGTGTTGGCTTAACGACGTTTCTTCGATAACTAGTTTTACATTATTAATATTCTTAAGAACTAAATACAAAATATGAAAAAATTACAATTTGACAATTCATAAAAACATACAGCTTAGTCGTGGCCGGCAAGCCGACCAAGCTATATGTGCGATAACGGATATTGCACATCAGTGGTATCCCATTACATCCGGCTGCAGCTGGCATGACGCTTTCAGTCGCCAGAATTGCGCGTGCAAGATTTAGCTAACTAGATTCATCAATGCGTATATTCCTTCGTTTAATTTTAGCGTTAGGGTTAGACTCAGACACGGCGATGGCGAGGGGCTGATGGTCTGTGACGATGTTAAGATCTTACGTACAAATAATGACGCAGTTTGCCAAGGGCCCACAGGATATCTAGTAGATCTATTTCGTTTGTAGCTTAATTAATCTTTGGACTCTTCAGTGTCCTGGAGATCATTGTGAAGGGTTGCCCTTCTTGGGAGGGAACCACTCCTATACCATATCCCGAAGCGTCTGTCGTTAGATTAAACGGCTTCTTCAAATCAGGATATCGGAGCATGACATTCTCAGACGCCAGTATGGTTCGAAGTTTTTGAAATGTGCTGCGCTGGAGATCAGAGAATTCGATCGGAATTTTTGTAGATCTATGTTTGCTGACTGACCCTTTTTCGCCCTTTAAGATGTCTGAAATGGGTTTTGCTATTGCTGCAAAATCTTTTATGAAGCACCTGTAATAGCTAGCGAGTCCTAAAAATGATCTTACCTCGAAAACCGTCTTGGGCTCTGGGAATTCTTGTATGGCCTTAACTTTTTCTGGGTCGGTTGTGACACCATTGCTAGTGACTACAAGTCCAAGGAAATGTACCCTTTTCTTAAAAAATTGGGACATTTCCCTGGACTCAAGTTTGCTTCATACAAACTATTCAATACCCTATCAACGTGAGACTCTTCATCCTTTAAAAAAACAATGAAGTCATCTACATAGACATAGCACGATTTGCCAATTTGCTCTCCCAGATGTCGTCAATCGCTCTTTGTAAAATGCTGGGTGAGTTTTTAAGCCAAAGGAAAGTCGACGGAATTCGTACTTCCCTCCATTCAGTGAAAAAGAAGTTTTTTCTCTGTCAAGTTTTCTAAGTTTTCGAAAGTCTATTACGAGGCACATGTTTCGATTACCCAATTCATCCGTGCCCTTTTTATCAACAACCCAAATGGGGTTGTTATAGGGAGAAACGGATTTCTGAATAATAGCATTCTTCAAAGATCTTGAATCTCTTTGTTCACAAATTAACCTGCTCCCATGGGAGTACAACTTGGCATAGATGGGTTCCTCATGGGGGCTACCAAAGAAGTGTTGTAAGGCAGAGCTTCAGTAGCGTCTGCAAAGGTCTTTTTCCTACCCTGCAACATTTTTAATAATTTGTCTCTTATTGGGGGTGCGTCAGCGCAATCTACGTTAGTGAAATTGGCGCTTGCACACCAGTTTGTGTCGGTCAGTTGAACGAGACGGAAGTGCATAACAAGCAAATCAAAGTGATCTACAATATAATATCGGCGAGTAATAAACTGACGCTAAGCGTCACTGCTTAATTTTTGGGTAATGCTGTTACGGCATTGCCGGCAACAATAACTTGCAAAAAACTAAAACTATTACAAAAAAAAAACAAACAATAATTATCTTGCCCAAGGGCAATAAACGCAGCGCAGGCGGCTGCAGCTGCATAGAAGCGAGCGCACAACATTTCTTATCTCTTGCGCAGGTGCACTCTAGTGCGTGTGCGTGTGTTTGTGCGTGCACTTGGTTACGTTTTTGCAGTGCAAGTGCTATCTCCCAGCATATTTTTGAGACTTCTGGGGACCGTTGCGGTAAATTCTGCTAGCAATAAAACTCCTCAGCATGGACACGCATTGCGACTCCAACGACTCCGAAATATATAATTTGTCCCCATCGTATATCTCCAAAACGAGAGCTATAGACGATAGAGCATTATCGGCCCAAGAGAGGCGACTAAATGAGCGGTACAAAGCTGTGCTTCGCCAGAATCAGATCCCCGCTACCACTTCGGGCTGCTACCCTGCCTATATCACGACCACAGCCAACGCCTCCGCTACTACCACAGTCACTTATGCAGCGGCTTCAGCTACTTCTGCGACGGTTCGCAGCTCAGTAGGACCCAACCACCCGCAAGATAGCTGCAGTAAGCCATCACGCCACCCCAAAACCACTCCATGCACCGTTGATATGCCCAACACAGCTCCTGTCGCACCTGCAATCAACACCCAAGGCGGTACGGTGCCTAACGCCCCCCAAGTTCAGAATGGCAAACAGGCGGCAATACCAAACGCAAGCGCCCCAGCGCTCCCCTCTCGCCCGACCAAGCCAACAAAAAGGGCAAGACCAAAAGAATAACCAACCAACAAGCAAGGGCACTCCAAGCCAGCCGGCCAAGCGACGACATCCCATCAACGTCAAGGGATGCTCGTCTAAGGCCCAATAGATTTGCAGCTCTAGACACTGACGACAACGATGCCGAAGAAAGACAGGAATACATTGACATAGACGCTATGGAGTCAGAAGCCAGCATGCTGGAGGACCTACCACTTCCTGCACCATCACCACCGCCTCCGAAGTCCAGAAAACCTGGCCCCATAATGGTTCCGGGAATTACAGATATCCACAAATTTCAGGCTGCCCTGGACCAAGTCATACCACCTAGCAGCTACTCAACTCGCACGTCTGGCTCAGGCCTAACTAGACTGTACACCAGGGACGTCCCGACATTCCGAAAAGTAGTTGCCTTCATGGAACAGACCAAATGTCAAAACTACCACTACCAACTGCAGGAAGACAAACCTTTTCGCATTGTCATCAAACAGATGGCGTCCTCTACGGCCAAAGGCTACATTATCAAGGAGATGCAAGATAAAGGACACAATGTAGTTAATATCTATAATCCTAAAGCCAAGGCCACAAATGGCACGGAACAAAGCGGCCTACATATGTTTTTCCTGGACCTCAAACCGGCCCCCAACAACAAGGAAGCCCTAAAAATAAAACTTCTTTGCCGTCAAGGAGTCCTAGTGGAGCGCCCCCGCCGATCTGCTGACGTTGTCCAATGCCACCGCTGCCAGGATTACGGACATTCCAAAAATTACTGCATAAAACAATTCGTCTGTGGTAGATGTGCGGAAGAGCACCCAACAGGATCTCCTAATTGCAAAGCAGCCCAGGAAGCCGACTTCTTCTGCGCCAATTGTGGCGGAAACCACTCTGCCAATTACAAAGGCTGCAAATGGTACATTGACCGAATTAAGGTACGCAAGCCTGCCCACAGTATTTCGGCTCCCCTCCTCAAGGCGCATAATAACCACGCTGGGCAAAATAGGAATACAATACAATTTATTCCTCCTCCCATGGTAGCTGGTAAATCCGTGTCATTTGCGGACATGCTCAGATCGAGCACCCCAGCAAACAGTCAGCGAAGAGACACCACCCAACGAATACCGAACGAAAAGGAGTACGAAAGGCAGCCCAACAATGCTCCCGGAAACCAGCTGAGCGACGATACCAGCTCCAGAATTACGGCTCTTGAAGATGCCATGTTAATGCTTACCTCAAGAATGGACTAGATCCTTAATACACTCCACAAAAACTCCGAAACTCAGCACATCCTGTTGTCGCTGATCTCCCGCCTTATCCCATCAAAATGAGTCAATTAAGGATCGGATTATGGAATGCGGATGGCCTTAACAGGAAAATTAACGAATTAAGGACCTTCCTCGCCACCCACAACATCGACATAATGCTTCTAACGGAAACACACATGCACATGAGCACCAAAATATACGCCCCCGGATATACTGCATATATATCACAACACCCCAGCAATTACCGCAGAGGAGGTGCCGGCATTCTAATCCGCCGTAGCCTAAGCCACCACCCCCTGAAACACATATCCCAGCCACATCTGCAGATGGCCGCAGTCAAGATAAGCACCAGCAGAGGAGATTTTACAATTGCCTCTCTCTACCTCCCGCCGACTGTGCCTTGGACCAAAGCCAACTTTGAGTTCCTACTAATGAACCTTGGACAAAAGTTCATTGCGGGAGGAGACTGGAATGCGAAGCATAGATTATGGGGAAACAACAGAGCCTGCACGAGGGGGCAATGCTTGCACGAAGCCATCATTGACTGCAGATGCGACGTCCTGGCAACCGGAGATGCAACATATTATGCGTACAACTCACAACGCACTCCTAGCGCTATAGACTTCTTTATATATAGTGGCCTTAGGCAGAACACACTCTCCGTCGAGGCCAAATATGACCTCTCTTCGGACCATCTTCCTCTTATGGCCACTGTCCACACCAACCCTCTACTGCAGCCAAAAAGAAAGAGCCTAATGCCGACAAATGGGGACGTTGAAAGATTCCAGGCGGAACTCAATAGATCAATCAACCTCAACATGATTCTGAGCTCCCCTGAGGACATCGAGGATGCTATCGAGAATCTCTTGGCGAAGATTCGAGCAGCAGCCCAACTCGCAACACACGGAACAGAAGCGACCCAGCCATCGCCCCCTCGAGATTCAATTCATCCGGCGGCAGCCCCACTACTGGCATTGAAAAGGCGGCTCCGCAAAGAGTACGTGCGCACCGGAGACCAAAGTGTGAAAAGGATCTACAGAAGGATATCAAATAGGCTCCAGAAAGTCCTCGCAATCATAAACAATCAGCAATTTGACAAAAAACTTACGGACGCAAGCCCAGACTCAAGCACGGGATACAGCCTCTGGCAGCTGACAAAAAACCTAAAAAGACAGCCCGTCTGCAAGAGCCCCATTAAAAGAGATGACGGCTCCTGGGCCAGATCGAGTTTAGAACGCGCTGAAACCTTCGCCACTCATCTAGAGGAGCGATTCAAACCGTTCGATTCCCCACACTCGCCCATGGAAGCTTACATAGACAGGACCCTTGCAACACAAAACCAACCTGGTCAGTCGACGGTCCATGTGACCCTCAAAGAGGTCGAAATACAAATCCAAGCACTCAAGACAAGAAAAGCCCCTGGATCTGACGAACTGGACAACAGAACAATAAAGCTGCTCCCCACCAAATGTATACTATTCATAGTACTCATCTTTAATACGATGCTTCGAATTGGACACTTCCCAAGGCAATGGAAAAGCGCTCTGATCGCCATGATCCCAAAACCCAAAAAATCGCTAACGCAAGTCGAATCTTATCGACCAATAAGCCTGCTTCCGACCCTCTCCAAAATATTCGAAAGAATATTATTGGCCAGAGTGTCGGAGCTGGATTGCGTTAAGCGGATCATACCAAGGCATCAGTTCGGATTTCGAAGACGGCATGGGACACCGGAGCAGCTCCACCGAGTAGTTGACTTCATCATTGACAGCTTCGAGAACTTCGAGTATTGCGTCGCGGCATTCGTGGACATCAAACAGGCGTTTGACCGAGTGTGGCACAAAGGACTCCTGTTCAAACTAAAACCTTGCTTCCACCCTCTCTGTTTTATATACTCCACAGCTTCCTCGAAAATAGAAAATTTGTTGTAGTTGTCGACGGCACGTTCTCAGGAGTCAAGGGAATCCAAGCTGGAGTCCCCCAGGGTAGCGTTCTTGCTCCGTGGCTATACACCGTCTACACAGCAGACATGCCGGCGGCAGACCCGACGACACTGGAGCATCACGATAGCGTCAAGCTCGCCACTTTTGCGGACGACACAGCGATCCTCTCCAAAGCTAGCTGTGTATACCAAGCCACCGACCAACTGCAAGAATACCTGCACGATTTTGAGACGTGGGCATCTAAGTGGCGGATTGCCATCAACAGGCAAAAATCGGTATGCTCCACGTTCGCGATCCGCAGAGATGAGTCGCCAGGAGTGTTTCTTCAAGGCGAACTCCTCGAGCATAAAGACGGACACCGCTACCTCGGAGTCCACCTCGATCGCAGGCTAACTTGGAGCAAACACATAACAACAGTATGTCACAGCTTACGACAAAAACTTAAAAGAATGACTGGGCTCCTTAAGGAAAACAGCAAGCTTTCTCTGAGCAACAAGGTGCTGCTGTACAAAACCCTACTGGCCCCAGTTTGGCGCTATGCAAGCCAAATCTTTGGCACTGCAGCAAAGTCCCACTGGAGGAAAATTAGTGTCTTTCAATCCAAGGTGCTGAGACTAAGTACTGGGGCCCCCTGGTACATCCGAAACCGGGCCTTAGCAAGAGACCTAAAAGTCCCCATGGTGGGTGACCAGTTACGACAGCAGTCCACCAGCTACATGGCCCGTCTTTCTGCCCACCCCAATATACTTGCAAGAAGGCTTTGCAGAAGAAAACGACGGAGACTTCGCAGGATCCACCCCATCGACCTCCCAAACCGGGTTCTAAGATAGAGTAAACATAAACCAAATAATGTAAAACTTAATAGGTAATGTTAAGTAAGTTCCTCACATAATTATAAAGCTAGGTTAAGATGCTCAAGTATAGTATCAAAAAATTAGCTAATAAAAAGGAAAAAAAAAAAAAA
>JBAMCE010000647.1:0-10866 GCA_037075305.1 Drosophila kanekoi | reverse complement strand
TAAAACTTAACACTTAACAGTTAATATGTCCATAAGTTCTGCAATCGGTTTCGTTTTTCGCGGTGGACAGACGGACATGGTTAGATCGACTCGGCCATTGATGCTGATCAAGATATATATATACTTTATGGGGTCGAAGATGCTTCCTCCTGCCTGTTACATACATGTGCACGAATACATTATACCCTTATTAGCCATTTTCAATGGGTTCAGGATATAAAAAACATATTTTTCTACAGAAAGCTACAGAACATTTGAAACGACTTTTTTAAGACAAGCACGCTCTGGGTGCTATCAGTTAAATTCAGGCTGAAAATTGATTAAGACAGGGTTTTGTTTGTGGCAAAATGGGCTTTAGCGTCAGGGGTCAGCAAGTGTTAAAAATGTAATTAACGAGCCGTGGCCATAATGGAAAAAATATTATTGGCCCCCTTCCTGGCATGCTAGCAACACATTTCAAAAATTAATTTAAACTTTTGCCAGTATTTACCCATTAGCCCCAAGTTTTGGATGCTCGAAGAGTTGTTCATAAGGGTCCCAACTGGCAACTCAACAAGTTTGGCTGGGCTGAAAGTGCAGCGAGTGGGAGTAACTAATTTGCTCATGATTTGTGTGTGCAGGCAACAGCAGCGCAGCGCACTGGCTCCAAGATTTATTCGAGTTAACTAAAGTAACATATTCTTTGAATAACGCCATTTTAAATTCTCCTGTAAAGCCAAGTGCAAAATAGCTGCCAGTGTAAGTAAATTGTGCTGCTCGAATAGAAAAACTTAACAGGAATATACCAAAAATTATTTAAAAAACTGCGATACGCCATGCCCGACACTTACAATGTGCTCCACCGGCCTCCCTACAAACCAACGGAAGTTTGCCGTACATAACTTTTTCAACTAATCCCGCGCTGTTCAGTTGCATTAGCTGCATAAGTCGAAGCGGCCTAAAACTCTGGTTTGGCCGACTTCAGAATGTGTATGTCCCGAGAAATGGCAGCCAGGGCTGGGAGACCATAAATCACGCACGCTTTGTCTGCATGGCTGCGTGTGTGTGTGAGTTTTCGCTGTTTTAGCTTTGCTTGTGTAAGCGTGCTTACTTGTTTAAAGAATAAGTTTCAAGCCGATTTTTGTTGAATTGCGATACCACTTCGAGTGCTCTCTGAGGTCGTCACAGAGGATGCCAATCATGTAGCACATAAAATAATCAGCAGCCACCATAATAGTATTAATACCAAAGCGTGTATCTATATCTATATCTATATCTATATCTATATCTATATCTATATCTATATCTATATCTATATCTATATCTATATCTATATCTATATCTATATCTATATCTATATCTATATCTATATCTATATCTATATCTATATCTATATCTATATCTATATCTATATCTATATCTATATCTATATCTATATCTATATCTATATCTATATCTATATCTATATCTATATCTATATCTATATCTATATCTATATCTATATCTATATCTATATATACACATATATATCTATATCTATATCTATATCTATATCTATATCTATATCTATATCTATATCTATATCTATATCTATATCTATATCTATATCTATATCTATATCTATATATAAAAGTGTTTGTCTTGATTGACACTGTAGTTTCCATATGAGACGTTACGACGGGGTTTCGGGAAATTCCACCCGCAAGTATGGAAAAATCGCGAATAACGTTTATGTGAAACTTTTTTGTTAACCATCGGATCGGCCTCAAACTTATTTTGAAAGATCTTTGCTGGAATTCATTCGGGGGTGTTTCGCACTTTTTTGAAAATCCAACCCACCTTGGTAGAAATGAGGATCCAAGATTTGGTGGGTTTAAACCCAATTTCATTGCAAAGGATCCATAAGAAAAGTCATTTGAGACCTGATTCACATTTTTCTCAGAATCGACACATCCTCGGTTAATCATTTTCAAAAATTTTTGGAAACATTTATTTTATACGTGCCACGGGCAAGGCCGGGATATACCCGCTAGTACTCTATATTTTAGAGTCTATCAAAAAGAAATAAAGTTTCTTAGTATGTAAGTGGTCAGGATATTCGATCGCATTTCGATTAATAATAACTGAATACTATAGTATTACGAAAAGATCTTAGTGTTTATATTATCTTTGGTAACACCCATTTCAAATAAATATCGCGCATAAGCTGTATAGACTATAAAAGACAAATGTCAAGTACTTTAATCGAGAAGCGCCCATACAATGCAGAGCAATATAGAATTTTCGCGTTGCTCAACCCGAAAAGGACAAATAAATAATATTTAATGGAGAACTTAGTGCATAAAATATGAACGTAATGTGCTGAGAGGAGACCACTCATAAAACTCACAAGTTGCGCTTAAAAACTACCATTAAATGGCGTACGCTTGAACTTAATTTGGTGGAAGGTACCGGGGTAGGGGACAGCGGTTACAAATTACTTGCATTCAGAATTGCGTAAGCTTAATTTTTAATGCCCAGTCGAGCAGCGGCTATATTCATAGTAATACGCATGTGAACAGAGGCTAGTGTCTTCATGTATCCAGGGCGGGCCAAGCGGAAATGGAATATGTTCACCCGCATTCCGGGTCTGTTAAACCATCGTGGGACTGGTAATATAATCTGGATAGTCCACATGATTGGCAGATCCGAAAACAAAACTCAGACACCGCCTCAGATCTTGGCGCATTATACAAATGGCTTAAAAATTGCTGCCGTGTGGCATAATTGCCCGCCAGTCTGGACCTTTGTGTAACTGTCTCTTTCTCACCCTGTGTATCCCTTTCTGTCGGTTCGTCTGCATTTATAGATTGATTTGTTATGTATAAGTCGCAGCCACACCATCAATCAGTCTGTCTATTGGAAAATACCGACACCGACAACGACAAAGACGCATTTGCACTTACGCATATCGCCACGATGACTACCACTTTCGTGTCAGATATGCACGAATCGTTCTAAATTGTTAAAAAATTAAAATTAATGGTTTAGCGTTCCTCGCAGAGTTAAAAAAAAATTGAATTTGTATTATTAATTTAATGCTAATTTGTTGCTGACAATACATATATATTTTTATCGTATCATAACCGCAACTTTACAAAAGTACACAATCTTACGATATATATATGTCAATTTTTTTTTACAAAATTTCATACTTCTAATTATATGAGCTAAATTACTTTTTGTATTCCTTTGATATTAAGCAGCAATCTGAATATTATAAGCGATTAACAAATTAAAGTCGACTCAAAATAACTGTAATTTACCCTTGAATCGAGGAATCACAAGAATGTAACAATCAAGCAGCATCTGACTATAAACTAAGAAATCACACTAGAGACAAATCTTATATTCCAACGAAAACTTCTGATACTAACTTAATTAAAGCAATGTGTTACCGGAACAACTGCGGTCCCTACAGGGCACGAAGTCCGATAAAAGGCAACCATGCCACGTAGGGACCACAGCAGCTCCGGTACCACATACTAACAAACACCGGGAGCACTAAATGGTCAACCTTACGACCAGATATCACTCGCAAAATAGTTAACACTCCCCATCAAAATATTACAGCCATAATCAAGTGATTTTAATTGTTGGCACCAAAGATAGGGCTCACCTCTTAATAACAGAAAAGGGAATATTTTAGCAAAATTTATTTTTCCTATTCCAATTTCATTATTCCCATGTCCAAAAACAAAGAAAACTATATACCATATTTTAAAACCAAAGAAGATGGAAAGTGTCACCATATAATTTACATAATATACAAAAATATTCCTATTTGTTTAAATATCAATGAAGAAGCAGCCAACATAACAAACATTATTTTACATACCCACAAATTTAAAAGCAAAGTTCCTTGGTGGAACATAAAACTTAATGAATTACGAATATATACAAATTATATAGGGAGGCAATTAAAGCGCCACCTTAATATAGGAAATATAATAAATTACAGAGCCAACGCCCTATTCAAAAGTGAGGTAAGACTCAGGAAAATAGGTGCTACTAAGACATTCACATCGACAAAAGAACTATGTACCCCGCCAAATAAAATCTGGTAAAAAATTAGACGTTTCTGTGGGCTAAGTCCAACTAAAATGTACAGTGCATAACAAATACACAAAATAGAACAGTCGAAGCTTCTAGTAAAGTCATAGCAGGTACTTTTGTTTGTCATTGGTTAGGCCTCTACAAGGACTCAAACTTTAGTACCTAATTCGTTAAAGAAATACACACAAACCGAAATCCTAATCACAAAGTCTCTAAACAAAAAGCAATACCTATCAATTATCTGCCTTCATTTTTTAATGGCTTTTGATAGAGTTGGTCTACACACAATAGTAGACCAACTCATAGAGTGGAAGGCAGGACCAAAAATTACACAATACATAAGCAACTTTGTAAAAAAGAAAAATGATTGGAAGAGTTGCATTGCAATCATTTAATCACCATTGTCCTTTATAATAGTCCTCGTTGCATACAACAGGCTAGTCAACGTAATATCAATGCTAAACGGAGTTAAAGTCAATAGTTATCCTGATGATATTTTTCTCATAATTAATTTCAATAAGAATAAAAATATCAATTACTGATATCAACCTTGACTACTACTATTCGAAAACATACAAAGTTTGTGTTCCTATTCGTTTACCGACCTTCAAATTAACAAATGTAAATATATACAAAACGTAATAAAAATAATTGCACTTGCAATATATCTTGCAAAAACATGAAAATACCTGCAGTCGCTTAAATTAAATTATTAAAATAAACAAAAATAATAAGATCAGTTGGAATTGTCACATAAGTAAACTTAAAACATCATTATATAATAGCCTTAATGTAAGAAAATGTCTAGGTAGCACTCGGCTGTACTGCAATTCTTTACCCCATCTTTCTGTTACAAAAGCTACAATTATATCTAAAATAGATAACGCTTTATTTATATACAGCTTTACATCCAAATGAATTTAAAATAAACTAAAACCACCTTTTTAGCCCCGCATCTCGGAGCTTTTCGTACAACACTAATCCTTAATATCCCCTTCTTGAAGCAAATATTCCAACAATTGAACTCCAACGTAACTCTTCCCCGGTAGGGCTCGAACTCGCGGCAGATGGCACCACTTGCCACTACCTCTACTAATCAGCCACACCAAAATTTGAGACTTATCGAATAAAAAACGAATTAAAATAGCAGCACAATACAATCGCAATCGCAATGCTGTTGATGGAATCCGAAGCAAACGCGCATGAATGTGTGTGTACACAAATTCTTGCAATTTTCGCTAGCTGCCCCATCCAATTGCGCAGTAAAAACATCACTTTCGGTTTTTGTTAACCGATCTTAATGAAATTTTCTAGACTATATCTTATTGTATCATAGAATATTTGTGTATTCTCAAAAGGTCAATTGCATTTAAATTGTGGCTTAAATTGGTGGGCAATACAAGTTGGGTTAGTAGCGAGAAGGAGGCGATAGGTATAAAATGAGAGATTCTTGATACATACATACCATTCTAGAATAAACATATCAAGTTTGGTGACTCTAGCTCTTAATAATGTATATTAGATGAACAGATGGAAGAACGGACGGACGGACAGACGGACGAACGGACGGATGGACGAACGGACGGACAGTCAGACGGACATGGCTAGATCGACTCGGCTATTGATGCTGATCAAGAATATATATACTTTATGGGGTCGAAGTTGCTTCCTACTGCCTCTCATATACATTTACATTTTGCACAAAAATATTATACCCCTTTTATCCATTTTAAATGGGTTTAGGGTATAAAAAGTTGGTCTTATTGTGCTTTCCTGATTAATATACCGGATCGGAATCATTTTATTTGTTTATTTGATTTTTTGCAAACGCGCTTTAGCAAAGCTGAAAAGAATAATTTCAGCTTGGCAGCAAGGACAATTGTAACAAAAACAAATCAATTTAATTTTGGTTTGTTGTATATGCAAAACATTATGAATACTCTCTGATACACATGTGAATCAACATATTCCATGACAATATTGATTCCCAATCAAATATATTTCAGAAAAGTGTTTGTTAATGAACGAAGACAACAATAGAGGGCCAGACGGGTACTAGAGAGAGAATAAGGTCAGAGCGTTCGCTTTGAGAAAAAAACGATCAGAGAGTCAGTCGATGCCGAAATCTCGTGGGCTCTGCATGCATTACTTGCTCGTTAAAGTCTTTTAAATTTATACATAAATTACATATGTATAGAAGAATGCTATTACATAGCAATCTAATCAACAATTATTAAAATACTATAAATAAACATAAAATAATACAACGTCGTCTCTGAGTTATTCACTACAGACCACTTCTGGTCTGGAGACCAGATAAATGCAACTTCTTTCTTTTTATTAAATTCTCAAGACCCGCCTACGTTTAAATGTACAATTACTGGTGAAGCTTTTTGTATCTTTCAATTTTAAACATAACATAATGCAGCCAAAACGAAGAAACTGCTTATGTGCAGGCAACACGTTAGCTTCTACTTTGTTTGCTGTTCGATTGTGTGTTTGTAGTTGGCATGTTTGTGCATGTTTTCACATTCTTTATATTTGTAAACAGTTTGTGCCTTTGTCATCACGCTTTAATGGCTGATCCTTTGTTATCGTCATTGTAGTTTTACAGCTTTGTTCTCGCCCTAACAAACATCAACGCCAGCACACCACCCACTCACACACATACACACATACGCACACACACACACATACACACACACAACTACGTGCATTTGGAATAACACTTTTCATAGTCATTGGAATCGACGGGCACTTTTGTAATAAAACGCAAAAGTGCACAATAATATTCATGAATCGACATAAACACATGCGGCGTATACTTAATGTGCAGCGATGACTTTTATTTTGGCATAAATATGTATACACATATATCTATGTACGTTTATATGATTGCATAAGGATGTGTACAGACGGTTGGTTGTTATTGGGTAAAAACATCAAGAGGGGAGGTGAGTTTACTTTTTATAAAATTGAGTATAGCTTTACAATTAATTTAAAATAAGACTTTTATATAACTAAATAATATAAATTATTTACAATGATTGAGATTTCTTATTATTTTTTTTTTTTTAACATAATTATTTATTTTACTTAAATGCCCCTTATTGGGAAATAATTAACTTTTTCTGTGAACCTTGGTTGTTAAGTATTGCGTGTATCTATGTGTCTATTTGGTGTAGGGCGAGCAGAGGAAAGTGTGGAGTTAGACTCTTTGGGGGAGGTCAAGTTTGTGTTTCCGTTTGAGCCGTCTTGTTGTTGAGCTGGTATCCATAAGTTTGCTGGCAAGATTACTAGGATTGACCTTATTTTCATGGTAAATGCGCATTGGATAAGATTTGCAGTTTTATTTTGAAAGCACTGGATAATGCTCTGGTTGGTTTTGCTGGCAGTTCCCCAAAGATGGATGCCGTAAGTCCATGTTGGCTTAATTATTGTTTTGCAAATTAAAAGTTTGACCTTAAGCTACAATTTCGACTGCCTGCCGATCAGCAAGTAATATTTTTTCAGCTTGATTTCTGCCTGCTTCCTTTTGCGCACAATATGTTCGCGCCATGTCAACCGTCTGTCGAGTGTGATGCCCAGATAATTGGGCGTTGTGCTCACCGGAATCTGTATTCCATCTAAGAAAACTAGAGGGCAGTTTCCCTTACGCAGCGTAAATGTGGTATGGGTGGACTTTTCTTGGTTGAACGCGATGTTCCACCTTTTCAGCTAGCTGTCCAAGGAGTCAAATTGACGCTGCATTATGAAGGACGCGTACTGTGGTGTGTTATTTTGAAATAACTTAGATTTAGATTTACCAATTACGTGTTCTAAATAAACGCTCTCGCTCCTATAGGCTTCTTTAAGCTTATATAGGTTCGGAAAGACGTTCTAACTCAGAACACCATTAACATCATTAAGTTTTGTAGGCGGTTTTGTGGGAATTTTTTTTTTTAAAAAGCAAACATAGATTGTTATACCCTGAACCCATTAAAAGTAGGTAAAAAGATTATAATGTTTTTGTTCAGATATATGTAACAGGCAGTTATCTGTCTGTCCGTCCGTCCGTCTGTCCGTATGTATGAACGCAATGATCTCAAAGCCTACACACATTCATGTGCGTCGTTATTGGATTCTATCCACAGCATTGTAATTGTGAGAATTACGGTTTTCTGTGCTGCTATTTTAATCGGTTCGTTTATTTTTATTTTATTGAGACTCAATTCTTGGTGTGGATCTTAAGTAGAGACGTTTTCAAATTGTGTGGTCTATTATGAGTTCGATACCTATCGCGGAAACAGTTTTTTTTTTTTTTTATTTTTACTACGGACTAAAGAAAATGTTGGTAGAAGAGGGTTCTAGGTATTCCCTAGAAATGCACACCAACAAACTTTTTGAAACGAAAAAACGATTTTTCATATTGATTTTTGGAAATGAATTTGAGCGCGAAACGTCACCCACCATATCTTTGACCTCTGTTTGAACCAAGGAAGATTGAATTTTTTCAAAAGTGTCAAATGTATTTGAACAAAGATCTTTGAAAATGATTTCTCGGTTTTATCACACATGCTTCATTTTCCAAAACTCCATCTTAACAACGCGCATTATTCTATAGTATTGTAGTATACGAGCAAAAATATTCCAAATCATCCTTTACAATAGTCTCTGGCATGTGCATTTACATGATTGTAGTGTATCCTTCATTGTTCAGATTTGGTATAAAATGAAAAACAGCTAATCCGTAAATTGAAGTACTCGCCACACAAATGGTAATAATTGTTTGGAAAATTGCGGCGCGTTGAAATGGCTTCTCACCAACCATTTATTGAAGTGCACCACGCGCAGATACACGAAGCCATGCGACATACATTTGCCTGCATATCATTTTTTTAATTCACACGTAACAGCACTTAGCCATGGTAAATTTTATATAAATAAGAGTTATATAAAAATGATTTGTACTTGTGGAAACTTCATCTCAGGCTAAAAACAGACAACTAAGAATCGTGATATATAAAAACTGTTGTACATTTATACAGCAAGAAAAATATCAGCAAAGAAAACGCAAGCAACAAGCTGATTTATTTCAGATTGAAGTGCATGCTAACCTATTAGTAGCGTTCTGTATTGTGAGCCTCATTGAAAATGAATACAAATATTTGATTGATAATATTTACACTCTTTATTGGCTTATCTTTGGTATTCTATCTAAAAATACGCACACAAATTGTATGCCGCCTGACGATATAAAAACCAAGGCAAAATATTTCTTGCAATCATAAACACAACCAAGTCAAAATTTCTTCAGTATCTAAAGCTGATAAATATTTATCTAATGCTTTTAACTGAAGTTTAATGTAAAGATCTTTTCCGCAGCCCACCAACTGTTTTTAATATAAGCGAATTAAATTTTTATATACAGCCAATTGGGGATTTTCTTTTTATTAATGGATAGTTCATAAATTTGTATGTGTCTAATTTCGTTGTCATTTCAACCTGTTGAGGGTTGTGAGCGACTAGTGGGTACCCAGACAGTTAGTTTCAAGGACTTACATAGGGTGTAGCTGCACCTACAGTTATGTGCGACAAGGGCTAGGGCAGGGCCGGGGTGGTAGGGTTCGTCAGAGGTGACAGCACTGCTGCATAGCCATAAATCTTAGATGCGGCTCCACGGAATCAGCGAGCAGTAACTAATGATGTTCATAATCAGAGGCGCGTCTAAAAGCCCTAACTTTAACAGCCACAGCCATGTGTGAGTGCGCGCGGGTTGCGGAAGTATTAGCTGCAGACGCTATTCATTTAGCGGAAATAAACAAACAAAATCAACAAAGTTACAGTAATCGCAAACGAAAGAGGTAGACACAAAAATCCTGAATGTAATCCGATACTTGGTTAAACCAATCCCAATCCTGAACTCCGGTACTCGGTTGAACCGGATACGCTTGAGTGCTGTCTGCTCACATAATTGGAGCATAAAGTGAAGCTGTAACAAGCGCTGTGGACGTTAAGCGCAAGGCATGAAAATGACTCGAGCCAAGCCAAAAGCTGGAAATGTATGTGGTTGTGGATGTGGCAGCAGAAGACATACATTTACAAGCTTTTGGCTGTCCTCTTAATTGCACAAACCAAAAAAACACATACAAGCACAAAGAAAAGATATGGTTTACACTTATTTGGCACAATCTGGAGATCCGGTTCCCCATAAATAAAGAGCCGAGGTTTCTACCAAATGCCTTTGCCTCGAGTGCCGCGTAGTGCTTATTTATAGCCCAAATATATACAAGATTCTCACATTTGGACAATGTGTCTACGCTTAAGTGTTAGGCCCCAGCCCGACTTGAGTTAAGCGGCATGTCATGAATTTTAAGTGATTTTCTTTAAATTTTCTCTGTTTGTTCTATATATATTATTCGCTCATGGTAATAATAGTTCAATTAAACACTGTGGGTATATTTTTTTATCTCCTATTAAGTTGAGCCCAAATTATATTTTAGTTTAATTTGGATTTAATTTAATAATTTGCATCTTTTCTTTTTATTTTGTAAAAATTTGGGTTTATATTTATATTGTGCTTAGAATATTTTCTCTATTGAACAAGATACAAAAGAAGAAACTTAGTTGTTGTAGATGGCCAATATATATATATATAGATAAATAGAAGAATATATATATATTATAATTATGTATATATATATATATATCCCAGTTCCAACTGGTCGAAAACGGCTGTATTTTAGAAATACGCCTCAAACCTAAAAAGTAGGCATCTAGATTGCTTCTCCCTTTGTAAGTCTCATTCTATGA